>CM057001.1:9688491-10278491 GCA_029891345.1 Dryococelus australis | reverse complement strand
TGAAGGGGGCCCGTTAAGATAAGACTCACTGTGGAGTTAGATTCCTGAGTGAAATTCTACAATATTGAACATTCCTGCCATCGCTCCCCCCCCCCCCTTTTTTTCACCCCTTCCACCCTTCCAACCGATACCCTTGGAAACCTCATGGTAGCTCTTTGTAACAATGTCTACCCGATTTGAGGAATTGGGAATATTTTTAGGGGACAGCGAATTTTTAATTTCAGAATAACTGCCGTCAGGTTGAAAAAACAAAGTACGAGGATCGATTTTTCACACCCAACTAAATGACTTACAATTTGGACAAGACTGGTGGTGATCTCGAAGAAAACCAGCATGGCCGCCACCAAGCTGCGTGGACTCAACGTGGTGGACTAGATCGTGATCGTACGACAAGAAACCCTCTACCCAGAGCTCCATAATAATTCTATATTGTCACGTTTACCCTTTAAAAATAAAAGCACAATAAATTAAAATAATCTTATAAATGGGAATTAGGAAACACTTATCTGGCTGCATTTATTCTCCTTTTATTGCCACATTTCAACAGCCCATATTGAAGTGATCATATGCATAGAATACTGTATATTTTATGAAGGATACCTTACATGTGAGAGTGGCAGCCACACCTTACATGCTGCTAATTTCCTCTGTACGCGAGTGCACACACACATCACGATTGATGAAATAATACAGTTTAGTAGTATAATATTGTTTTATGTTATAAAAACTCGTGACATGCCAAACACATACAAACAAACATGTGAAAAATGTGAAAACTGCAATATTTTTGCATATTTTGCTACACAGTCTCGACTGGACAGTTACTTAAGAGCTGTATTTCATGTCTTCTCTGCTCCAGTTTTCTCTTCAGTTCTTCTATCTCTTTAGAACGCGGTGGCGCTTTGATTTCTTCCACTGCTTCCTTCTTAATTTTGTTTCGTCTGTTCCAACAAAAGTAATTACACGAAGCTGTTAGTTAGTGACTACAAAATGAGCACTTCCTTAGAGTAATCGTTAACAAGAGGTTCAATGGCGTCTAAAGTAATTTGTGTTCGCCATAAAAAAAGAAAGAAATTGTTCGAGTGAGAATTTGCAGTGGCCACAATATTTTTCGGAGTATATTTCCACGTTTTACGACGTTCAAAAAAAATTGTCTGGCCCACAGCTCGACAAATGTTCGCGGCTTGGATACTAAAATGACGTCTATTTTCTTATACCCGGACAACGGACCATGCTTCCCCCGAACCTCGAAATTTGCAGCAAATTAATAAAAAAAATAGCAGAGTCGTACGCTTATCTGTGGTTGAGTAATTTGAAATTCCTGTTTAGGATCTACTTTGCGTTTTCATTCTGAATGCTTCTGCTATATGTAAAATAAACGTCGCTGTGGGGCCGATCACATTATTAGTGTACCAACCAAGTAAAACTGTGGAAATTTTAGGATTGTACATGTGTTATTGTTTGGCCCCTGTACAAATTCTTACTTTAATGTGTATATAACAAGAAATGCTAACTTATATCCAGAATTGTAAATAATTAGACTCGAAATACAACTACTTTTATTAATCTGCTGATAACTAGGGTAGGGAAATTTCGCGGATTCATTTGAGGTCAAGGTAGATTTCAAAAACGTGTACACTGAAATCACCTTTGCTATTTGATCAGAGTTTATTATGTCCTCAGAGCCAATAGCAGACTTGCAAGTGAACAAGTAGCGAATCCCATACTACCAGGAGTATGGTAACACCGAGGCAACAGCCAATGAACAAACGTCTGAGGCTCGACTGTACAAAGGATTGAGGAGTCTAGCCTACAGGTCATTGAATTCGCGAAATTCTCCTATCTCTACTGATAACTTAGCTAGGAACATGCATGCCACTGAGGCATGTGGGATTATGGGGACAATTTTCTTTTGTTTTCGAAGGTGTATTTTCTTAATCGTGAACTCTTGTACTTGTAGGCGTAGTTGCATGTTAACAAAGCACTTTTCAAGGTAATTTATGAGAAAAATCCATCACCCTAATTCCGAGCGTTTGACCAACTGAAGTGATTGAGTGACTTAACATATTTGGGCGGCTCTTAACAGCGAGGTCTTGAGAGCCGATGAAGGTGATTGAGGTGAGTATAAAGCAGCGCCGGAATGAAGAAGAGGGGAACAACAACAATAGTTCCAATGCCTTCTGAATTATATATATAATTTGGTCCTTCAGAAGTATCGTTACAATTTTTCAAAATCTCCCCTCCCCCCCCCCCCCCTTCGGACCTTTTTTATCACCCCCTGTAATCGTTGAAGTTTTTAAGTAAAACTACTATTACGGAGGCACTGCAAACCTCCTTACAGGAGAATAATGGAAGACGTATAAAGAATAGGGAGTGACATAATGCGAGCCAGACAAGCACTGTTGGTTGGGGAGGGGGTGTGAGGAACTCGATAGTAGCTGTCGAGTAGTATTGCTGTCCTTGACTGTGATACCTTCAAGAGGGTTCCAAACAACTAGCAGTGCGCTGCACAAGAAAACGTTGTGCGTGTGGAGAGACCTCCCTCCTTAAGGCGGCCGTCTACCTGCTGCTGCTGCTTGAAACGCGTTAAAGCGATATTACACGATACAATATTCCGGCAAATCTTGGGCAAGGTCCGCCATAGCTGCTGGTATACGGGCTTGTGTGGCACCCGTCATGGCATTTCCCGCCTTGCACGGCCATATTTCGTACCAGGCTTGGTAATTGGACACGTCCTATTTTTCGTGGCAGGTTCCATACCGGCTCTCGTATCTGACCAATCACGTCGCAGTTTCAGAGCGTAGGGCGCTCCGAGTGGCTACTACTTGAAACGAGTTGATGAAGAAACCGAAAAGGACGGCTCCATCTTGATTATACATCTGTGAGGTTGAAACTCTTTCGAATAGATTTAAAATACGACAACGGCGAATAATGTTGGCTATGGCAACTTTTAGTTACTTTTTAAAACCGTTATAAATACATAAAACATTACCTAATCTATGAAAAAATGTATTCATAATGTTTAACATTTATAAAATATATAATTCCGTTGCTCAGTGTGAGAAGTGGTAGTACAGTGGTAAAGTGGGTGCCTGTGAGAAACATTTACCTTTTCTGAGTGTGACCTCGAAACTGTGTTGGACCCAAATTTTTATTATCATTAAATTTTACATGCGGATAATATCCCGGTACGTAAAAAAAAAAAACTATATTTTGCAGTCGGTCAGAAATTTTCGTCAAAATTTAAAATAACACACTCGTGCTCTAGTGACTTCACCTCATTTTCAATAGAATGAATGAAACCATACTACAAAGCAATCAATTTATGTAAAAGGCGCACAGTAATACAGCAACATTAAGATGTGCTAGCTAGCAGTTCTACGATTAGAGTCCATATGTAGTACAAACCACATACTGCGCGCCCACCGAGGGTGCCAAATGCTAGTACGCGAACTGCTGTCGTGTAATATGGATATTCCATGGCGGCTCGTATAGCGGCTGGTATACCGGCTCGTGTACCAGGGCTTGTACAAGAACCAAGTACGGCTGCAGGTATCGTGTGATATCGGCTTGAGCAGCGTGTTTGAAAAAATGCGTCTTTTTTCCCCCGCGGAACTATTAAGCGTGCCCCCAACTACCTTCCAGACGATGAAGGAATGGTACTTTCAAGACATCCCGCAGATTGGAAACATTATTTTCGCGCTCTCCAACGTAGCTAAACAAGTTTTTTTTTCCCCATACCGTCCCATCTGGAAATATACGAACCGGATAGATGCGAAACCACGACAGAGGCATGCACTGGACTTCGTTACAGAGTCGCGTCCAATAGAATTATGACTTGAACACTCGAAGCCACGCTCAGGCGGAATGAAAGACTGCGCGCCAGTTCAGCGCCTTGCGCTTGCAAGCGATAACCGCTTCACATACACCTAGCCGGTCGGTAGTAGTTGTTATATTTTGCTGGCGAATCAAATATCTTCAGTGAGTGAGTGAATGACGAGATTGTGGTGTCTAGTAAAATCGAGGTCTTGAGAGCCGATGTGGGTAAAACTAGGCGAGTATGAAGCAGAGCCGGAATGCAAGGGCGGGTGAAACGGGATTTCCCTGAGAAAACCCGCCGACCAGCGGCATCGTCCGGCACGATTCCCACATGCGAAAAGTCCGGGAGCGAACCCGCCGGGAATCGAACCCGGTTCACTAAGGTGGGAGGCGAGTAGTCTAACCTCTAAACCACCGCGCCCCAAAATTGTTCAGAGGAGCCCGAGGCTGCAGCGACAGGTAGGAAGCAGTCACCTCGATATTTCGTCTCTCCGAGCTGTGACGAAGTCCTGCATGTCCTTGAGGAGCCTCTGCTGGCGATCCTTGTACGCCTTGAACTCCTTCCTTCGCTCCTCCAGTTCCTCCTTCACCTCCTCCCGCATCAAGGCCAGACGCTCGCTCAGCTGGAACAGTCCTTTCTCCTCACACACACACACACCGCTGCTCAACTCCACTACAGACTACAGGCTGTTCACGGTCAAGTGAGCACTTTTCAAATCAACGTCTGATAAATGTCGCTGACCCTAACTGCATGCATATATTTCAACACGTACAATAGCCGGCCTGCGCCCAGTGACGTCGACAACGAAGGAGAGAAAGTAGTTCCACGTCTTAACGTTGTATTAGAAGTGTTAGGTTTGTGAATATGAGAATTAATTATTTTGCTTTCCGTTTCTTTTAATGGACATAAGTGTAAAACTTGACAAATTTTTAAAATATTTACTTACCTAATAATTTTACAGTTTCACTTGACTGACGCATGGATAAAGTGTTGAGGCCCATGGTAATGTTAATTTTACATATAGTGGAAGAACATACAATGTGAATCCATTTATATATTAAACAGGGGTTTTTCAAAGTGCTCAATTTATCGTGAACAGCCTATATTCCAACGAACTGTAGGTGAAATAACAAAAACTTTGAGCTGGCGTCTGATGTGTCATTTCCGGGGGAAATAAGTCTCTGATTCCGCGCTGCTCGTAAGTAGGCGGCTGATGTCACCCATACCTTTTACTGCTGTTGGGTAGGGACTGGGCATTTCATCTTAGTGCGCCTTAAGACCTCGAAAACATGTACGCTTGTGCCACTTTTGCACTTGACTCGCTGTTTATAAGTCACGATCTGGAGGACTCTTGTCATAAACAAACATGCAATGAAGAATGAACAGAATCGGGTGTTACCTGGTCCGAGACAAAACTGGCGTCTCGTTTAGGCAGCACCCAGTACACAAGTAGCTGAACTCAGGTAACCGTACACTGCGGAATATTTTCTGGTCAATTTCCTAACTTGAATGGAATGTAAGTTTTTAACCCATGCACTGTATGGTAATAACACCACACATCAAGCTGCAGATAGGAATGTTTTACAGCGCTACTATACAAAGTTGGGAACTTACCTATGCATTTGACTGTTTCCTGAGCAAATGTAGGAACGCTGCAATGAATGTATTGGGGAAAATATTACTATTCCTGCTATCTCACTAAGTGTATACACTGGTATGGTATATTTCCTAATAGAGTGTATCACTGCGGAGTCCAGTGTACTCGTGGTCGAAATATGAGCGTCTGTCGACAGTTGTAGCCTTGGTTGCTACGTAAGAGTGCGCGAAAACGAGAAATATCCTAAGTTAGATTAAATTGCAACAAAAGAAGCTCAACTAGAAACACGGGTTGGTTGAAACTATGCAAACACGTACTCGCCCGCTGTCCTAGGTTGGTTCAGGCGTGTCCTGATTGGTGGAGACGCGTACGCAAGCTACCCATGATCGCAAATCAACACAGACTCTCGTATCTAAACTCGTGAAATCGTTGTAATTCTGTAGCGATTTAAAGTAAAGCAACACTCTACCGCCATTGGTTGGTGATGTACATATATATGTATATAATTATTATACAGGATGATCCGCCTAACATGGACACCCCCAATATCTCCAGAACTGTGGCAGATCACGAAATGCGGTTTTCCCTAAATACAATTACGTACGGGGGCAAGTAATTTGCCGCAAGGCGACTGTTCATAACACGTGTATGGACAGAAATAATTAAACCACATATGATTTTTTCCCTACAAAAAAACATTTATTTTAACGGCATCTGAATATACGTGCAGAGGACTTCAGTGATATAGCATATGCAATGGAAAGTAACACAGAACGGCCAAGAAATAGTATGCAAATAAATATGATTAATATAGGTAGGCCAGTAGCATGGGGCAGGGGACCTGTACTCACTGCTGTAAGCAAGCAACACACGCAGTGGCTCATCCTGGCGGGACAGCTTCCTTATAGCAGAGCAGCACCAGTCCCTGCAATCTGTTGTTGTAAGTGGTATTGCAGCAGTGTGTGGCTGTATGTAAGCAATGTAGTTCACGAGTGAGGAAAAACTGGATGCTGTACTTATTTACGGAGAGTGCGGCAGAACTGTCAAGCAAGCTGTCCAAATGTGTGGTGAAAGTTATCCTAATGGGATGCCCGTCTCACGGCAAACGATGGTTTGGACACATCTGTTGTCACGAGGTGATTGGAATTCCACAACACGAGTGCGACAAACATCTGCTACGGGCGAGATGCGTCAGCAC
This sequence comes from Dryococelus australis, assembly GCA_029891345.1. NCBI lineage: Eukaryota > Metazoa > Arthropoda > Insecta > Phasmatodea > Phasmatidae > Dryococelus > Dryococelus australis. The sequence continues at coordinate 10,271,876 of CM057001.1, read as the reverse complement.
GATGTGTTGTCATGTGTCGATGCAAACCTCCACATGGGTACTCGAGAACTTTCCAGGTTCGTAGGAATAAGCAAAACAAATGTGTTACGGATACTGCACCAACGGAAATTCCATCCATGTCACGTGGCTCTTCATGAGGCATTACATGAAGGTGATTTCCAGCAGCGTGTTCAGTTTTGTAGGTTTGTTCTGATGTCTGTAAGGGATGATAGCAGATTTCTTAAGAATCTATTTACCAGTGAAGCGACATTCACAAACCCTGGGCGACGGATAATTCACGTTGGGTCCAGCACATGGAGCACCAGCGATAGTGGAAAGTGAACGTGTGGTGTGGAATCGTTGGAGACTACGTCATAAGGCCATACTTCATTCAAAGGACAACGACCGACTGCACATACGCCCATTTTCTCACAGAGACCTTACCGGCACTTCTGGAAGATATACCGCTCGACATACGTCGTGATCTGTGGTTTCAGCATGATGGTTTCCCTGCACATTTTGCTTTGGTGGTGAGGTAAGTGTTAAATTAAACGTTTCCAAACCGGGTGGTTAGGGCATGGTGGTGGTGTAAGATGGCCAGCTTGCTCCCCCGACCTCACACTTCTCAATTTTTTTCCTGTGGGGGACACTGAAAGAAAGGGCGTAGAACACGATACGTACGACCGACGCTAGTACACATGCAGGAACGCATTGTGGCGGCTTCCAGAGGTACCACGCCAGTAACACTTCAGGCTGATCGTCACTCGCTACAAGTGTGTTTACATATGAGTATTGCTTTCGATGGCAACACATCGAGCACATACTGTGAAAATATCTCGTATGAAGCGTTTCAACCATAATTGTGCTGTTTTGTACTATATATATGGATGCGATTGCATTTTTTCTTAGGATGGTTTGTTCTATCTTTGTTAGGCATCTGTACTCACTCGTTACTCAGTATACAGTTAACTACTAAGAAACATATCTCCTGAATTACGGTAGCATCTGTGTAAGATGTAATGTATTGATATCATACTTGCACTCACATTGCCCGTCTTCTATCCTCTGCGGTTCTCTTCATTGTTCAATATCGTAATCCGTGTCCCTTGCCGCATAAAGGTAAGCGCCACGCTGCTATAAGGAAGTTGTCCCACCAGGATGAGCCACTGCACGTGTTGCTTGCTTACAGCTGTGAGTAAAGGTCCCCTGCCCCATGCTACTGGCCTACCTATCTTAATCATATTTGCACATTATTTTTTGACTTTTTCTGTGTTACTTTCCATAGCATATATTATATCACTGGAGTCATCTGCACGTATTTTCGGATGCCATTGAAATAATTTTTTTTTGTAGGGGAAAAATTATATGTTTAATTATTTCTGTCAATGCACTTGTGAACGAATAGTCACTTTGCGGCAAATTGCTTGCCCCCGTACGTAATTTAATTTAAGGAAAACCGCATTTTGTGTTCTGCAACCGTTCCGGAAATATTAAGGGTGTCCATGATGTAACAGATCCATATACGCTCATTTACATGTCACACAGCTAGTATGTCAATTAACACGTGTATTGTTTTTGTACTATATGACAACTACATATTTTTGGCTATGTTTAAACACTTATTTATTTTAATTGGAATATTTCTGCAACTTTTACATGTTTGAGTTTATTATTTTTAAATGTGCAATTTAAGTCAGAACCCGCCATTCTTTTTCAATGTTTGGATGTTAATGTAGGTTATTCTATGGTAATCCAGGATATTATTCTGAGTATTTTAGCTGCTTAATTTAAGTAGGTGACAATGATTTTTCAGAGATTTTCACATCTCAATATTTATTATTTTTATTTTTCCATACTGTTTGTTTTCTTTTATTTACAATTTTGATTGTATTTGGTGTTAAGCTATTTTATGACGAAATGGACCAGCAGTAACTGAGTTTCATTGGTAAGACTTGATAACGGAGAGGCCGGAAGTCAGTAGCTTCTGGGTACGGATCTGACGATCCAGAAACGTGGTTCTGAGAGCCGGGATTTCATGTGCGAAACCCCGGCATCATCATAAATTAGAAGTGTTTTGGTACCCTGAAGTGAGTATAATATTCAGGCTATCTTGGCAAGTGAATAAGAGGCCAAAGCCTAGCTGCGTTGGTTAATATTATTAGTGGACGCTGTCTACGAGGATAGCTGACACTGACGCCACGACGCCATGCTGGTAGCGTCAGCGTGACTTCATATTAAGGTGACGCCACCTAATTTTCAGACATATAAACTTGTGTTTAGTAGCGTCTTTGACGTATTTATTATTGCTCCCAAAATGTTTGTTACAGCTAACCTGATTTTAGGAAGTTAAAGATACAGCACAGATGTCACTTATTAATTCAGCACAGTGGTCATACGCTAACCGACTGGATTTAGTAACCGGAGCAAACTTTTTAACTTACATTAATTTTATCTTAAATTGGGAGTGAAAAACTAGTGTTTAATTGAAACTTAATTTTGTCGGAGAACATTTAAGACTTTGCTATAATTTTTTTAAGAGACAACAAACTTAAGTCAGATAGGTGGGATAGTGATGAGAATGTGTAATGCTATGGTTTAATGGAGCTCACTACGTAGAACTTGTTTAAGAGGCACTTGAACTACAGACATTATTAAACTGAACATAGTTTAATAAATCTACAGTTTATCTAATTATTTTGAAAGCAAAGACATTAAATATTATTTTATTTTTCAATTTAAGTAATTCTTGTTTTCGAATGGTGGTAATATTTTAATAAGTTTAAATTAATTGCAGAACACAGAATTTTAATTAATTGATTGAATTTTTCATGCACAGTTAAACTGTTTTATTTTGATTTTTAATTTATATTTGTCTGCTTTGAATTAAAGATAATTATTAAAAATCTCTATTTGTTTTATTGGTAATGCTGTACCACACCTATCAGATTTTCTTTTACAGAGATAATAATATAAATGAAGTGCTTCTTGAAGAGTTTGGAAGTTTTATGTGTTGTGAATGCCAGTGCATGCAAATGTCCTTGCAGAGTTCCTCAGACGACCAGCACGCCGTTGAAGAATAAGTTCTCAAGGCAAAAAGATCAAACACACATTCTACTACGCACATTCTGGTTTACACATATTTCTCTTCTACACATTTCCACATCATTATTACTCTCCACGTAGTTCCCAAAATTTCACTAAAGTGGCTTTCAATGTGGCGGCTAAATAGTTTGGTCGTTTCTCCCACCCTAGTCACCGAATTCCCAATACATCACAATGTTAGGCAGGCCATTCTGTATATAGTATATACAGAATGTGGCGGCTAAATAGTTTGGTCGTTTCTCCCACCCTAGTCACCGAATTCCCAATACATCACAATGTTAGGCAGGCCATTCTGTATATAGTATATACAGAATGTGGCGGCTAAATAGTTTGGTCGTTTCTCCCACCCTAGTCACCGAATTCCCAATACATCACAATGTTAGGCAGGCCATTCTGTATATAGTATATACAGAATGTGGCGGCTAAATAGTTTGGTCGTTTCTCCCACCCTAGTCACCGAATTCCCAATACATCACAATGTTAGGCAGGCCATTCTGTATATAGTATATACAGAATGTGGCGGCTAAATAGTTTGGTCGTTTCTCCCACCCTAGTCACCGAATTCCCAATACATCACAATGTTAGGCAGGCCATTCTGTATATAGTATATACAGAATGTGGCAGAATTCAATCGAACTAGGTGAGATTATTACTTATGCAATATCAAGAAGGAACTATTTGGGACACTTTCTACCTGAACTGAATATTAAGGGAGATACAATTCCTGTAGAGTTTTTAAACTGAATTTTTTTTGGCGAAATATCATAAACGAAGTGGAATTAAATTACAGCTCTCCGAACATTATTTTATGTTATTGAGATCTTCGATCTAGAGTGAACTGTCATTAATGCCACCCACCGAATTGAAAATAACAGAGGTGTGGCCACAGTCTTATTGCAGACAACTTTTTTTTTTGCAGTCAGGACTTATGAACGCTCAATGCTAGTTTATTAAGCAGCGCGGCCTAATGAACGAAACTGGGTCTCTGCCGATTACTTGCTGTTTCCGTGCTTGCACAAGCACGCAGAACTTTCCGCCGCAGCGATACAGCTCCAGGCGCGTAGGCAATGTGGCGTGTTATATGGTGATTACGAACTGTGCGTGTCACGCGGTAGCCCATCGGATTAGTTTACTTTCTACATTCTTTCATCTCTACAACGCCCTTAGTATTCCTTATTACGATGGCAGCAAATCAGAATAATTTTCTATTTTACATAAAATTATTTTTTAAAAATTTTAAGTGTAAATTTTTTATTCGAAGAAAATGTGTCACATGCAATGCCTACGAGTTAAACAATGATTGGTACAAATATAAAAGGATTAATTTTTTAGGGTCCGACGCCCTTAAGCTCTAACCACGTTCCTACCTACCTGCCTGCCTGACTACCTGACTACTCATTCGACTCAGAAGTGAATTTAGATTTTTGGGGGAAAAAGACTGGGGGGAGGGGGATTTGCATTTGTGCAGGTGCAATTCTAAACTTCAGATCTGTGGAATATGAAGTAGGCACTATCTCTTCATAATTTTAGTGAACAATATTTAATAAGTGAAATAAAAATCAGTATTTTAAATATTTTATTTTAAGTTTTTAATGTTCATAGCGCAGTTTTAAGTGCATATGAGAGTTCTTTGGGAGGGGGGAAGGAGTATATTTGATTTCTTTCGTTTGAAAATACAGCTCGAGAGTTTATTTGCACTCTTTGTGACACTTAGTATAGTAAAAGTGTTTGTTAGTGACTTTATTGAAGGATAATTAATGGTCTAAAAGTCGTAATAAAATAAGTTCAACTGTAAACTAAAAAGAAAATCTGTAAAACTTGAAACACTTATATGCGCACGTTTTCCAGTATTCAAAATGTATATATAAAAAATTCGTATATTTCCAATAGTGAGGGGCGTAGCGCTCGGGCGCACACGATCTAGACTCGAATATGTGGCGGGCTTTTAGCTTTGTTGTATTAACAGAAACTGTTCAATGTACATAAAGCCAAACAAATATTTAGTTACACAAACGAAATCTTTGTTTGGGGGCAACCAAAAAACAACAAAATAATTTGGATTCAGCATCAAAATATTTCATTGCCCCTACACAAACGAGATATTTCATTGCCCCTACACAAACTATGTATTTCATTGCCCCTACACAAACGAGATATTTCATTGCCCCTACACAAACTATGTATTTCATTGCCCCTACACAAACGAGATATTTCATTGCCCCTACACAAACTATGTATTTCATTGCCCCTACACAAACGAGATATTTCATTGCCCCTACACAAACTATGTATTTCATTGCCCCTACACAAACGAGATATTTCATTGCCCCTACACAAACTATGTATTTCATTGCCCCTACACAAACGAGATATTTCATTGCCCCTACACAAACTATGTATTTCATTGCCCCTACACAAACGAGATATTTCATTGCCCCTACACAAACTATGTATTTCATTGCCCCTACACAAACTATGTATTTCATTGCCCCTACACAAACCATTAATATGATTGCGCCAAACAAATTTTGTTTGATTCAACGAAACCTTTTCCTCAGTGCGATTGTGTTTTGGTCGAGCCAGTTTGCAGTGTGTATGTGGTTGTTTGGCGAGGGAGGGCGGGGGGGTGTACGGAGAGAGACACAGAGAGAGGATAGAGGTACAGTACCTCTGCCACGGACATCTCACATAGCAGCCCCAGTCCTGGAGTGGTAGTGAGGTCCGGCTTCTCCTTGACTCGCATCTTCTGGAGGCTGCGCAGAGCCTTCATCTCCCTGATCAGCTGCAAACGGCGCTCCATCTCCTCCCGCGCCTGCGAGAACATACATGCACATTTGCACTTCAATCCCACACAGAGTAACACATTTCTCTCCTCGTTAGGAGCAATTTTCAGGAACCGAGTTGCCGAAGTTTTTCCAGCTTCTAGGAAGCTAAAACATTTCATATATTGATTTTAAATACAGTAGTGAATCGTGATATCTCATTTCAATGTAAATTATCTCACTTTGGTAAGTGAGTTAATTTGTATTGTTTGTACATACCAGAAACACTAAAACTGTGATGTTGACATGCCAATTTTTTATTCGGGGAAATAGTTGTAAGTAATGTCTACTAGTTGAGCAGCATTTCGTACAAATACTAAATAAATAACGATATTGTAACCATCATCTTTAATATTCAGGTTGCAGGTTGTTTAAAAAAAATGGGTGCTGCTGACAGAATGGACAGTAAGTAATATATTAAGGATATGGGTGATTCAGTTTCCCGTTCTTTATTTAGTATTTGAACGAAATATTGCTGAACTAGTAGACATTACTTACAACCACTATCTCCCCGAAACAACGAAATGTTAGCATATGTTTATTTGTAGAAGTCTGTGAATTTTTTTAAACTGATTTTCTTAAGCATACCTTAAAATGAATTAAGAGATGACCTTTCAGTCGACCGTTGTTACATTTTATGTGATGGATTTAGTTTGTTTCATTTGTACATTCCAAAAACACTACAATTGTGATTTTGACTTGCCACAATGCAAAAAATTGGTCGTATAATATAATTATACTCAGGGAATAATACTTGTGAGTAGTGTCTATAAGTTGAGCAGCGTGTCTTGAATATAACTCGCTGCGCGGCGGGGGACAGTGGCGGAGCTGGTTGTTCTTCAGCTCATATAGAATGTAGATCACGATGCTCTGTAAAGCTATCACAACGCACGCACATTATTATATTTAAAGTAATATATATATATAGTGCGCATACTAAAAAAAAAAATTGTATTCGTAATGTAAGCTATTCTATTGCTCTGGGAAATGTGAAGCGAAAACATAGAAGATCTTCGAAGCTAAAAGTGACGAGATCGTCTGTAAACAAACACAGCTGTCACATACAAGGAATATTTCTTCCTTTTTTACACTAGTACTAACAACACTTTTTGCATATATAGCGTGTGAGGAGGCAGAAGCTGCGATCAAAGATACGAAATTAATGTTTGTCAAATGAAGACCGTATCTCAATTGGCCCATAGTGCGATATCTCGTACTCTCGCTCTCTGTCTCGCAGGTGACGTCACAGAGAACGCTCTCTAGTCGTCACAGTTTTGCCGGAGAGAGTGAGAAAGCGTATACTCGCTGCGCTCTCGTGCTCTCTGGCCTTCGTCATGTTCTTTTGCAAATGTAAGTTTAGGATATTTCGGACGGAAGATGGGTTTCATTTTGATAACGAATCACATTCTAATAACATTACTTATTTATATTGCATTTTATTGTAATTTGTGATAATGTGTAGTAGTTTTGGCCATAATAAGTGTTCATTTCACTCACTAAGTGCGTTAGACGTTATAATTTCATCTGTTAAGAGGGGCTTAAAATTAGAAACAATGGACTGGGTAGTTTCTGACTATTATTTGAATTGTCTTCTGAATATTTTGGGACGTTAAAATTTAGTGTAAAGAAATTTAACCAATTTTTGTAGTCTAACCAGTTACGTTATTTTCGCAGCTAACCGCAAACTATGTTTTATGAGTATGTTATTTTGAAACATTCTGTTCTTCAGGTATCGGAATAATATACATAAGGTTGAATAATCTGTGATTTTTATATTTTTCGAAGGTGGAAAACATAAATATCAGAGCAAGCAGTTCATTAGCTATTTCCGTTACCGAAAAACTATAAACAGATTTATTAATTTTTTCACTTTATGGTCCAGTTATACAAATATACAATCGATTTGGGAATAATACTTTTCTATTTGGTCACAGCGCAATAACATTTATTCATCAGATGTGTTATAATATAATAGTTATTCAAATAAATCATAAATTTTCGTTGTATGGTGGGCGGAAGTGTTCATTAGAGTGAAACGTGGCATGTGGGTTTGGTAGTTGTATGTTGTCAGTTCAAAAATCTCCTACTTGTGACGAGGTAGGGGCCAGATCAGACTAGATTTGAAGAGTAAATAAACGTGCTCCTGCAAAAACTGAAGCCAGCAAGTTATTGACTTTCGAGTCGATACCTCATAATCTCATATTATACACCAGTTCAGACGGAGAAATTATCAATACACTCAAAACACGAAGAATGTAAAACATCATCTGGAATTAACGCTAACTGAAGTACGTAGAAATTAATAAAACTAAATTTAATTTCAAAGAACTTTGTTTTGGGTTTGTCATGTTTATTAAGCATATTTGCAAATTCAGATGTTCTATCATTTATTCTAATTTATAGTGAATATTTTGAATTCTCTCACCTTTTTTAAACTTTCTTCTAAACGACTCTTTCTCTCTTCCTCCAATTTGCGGGCTAAAAGAACGGGGAGAAAGTGCAGTTTTATCGTTGCAACAATTCGCCATAATTGTGACGGGGAAAATAAGTGACAAATATTATTTACTTCTGGTAAAATGTTTTCCGTCTTACCTTCTTTCTGCTTCCGTTTGAGGAACTCACCCACCGCCACTTTGGCTGCATGCTTTACGTCCTCATACTTCAGCAAAATAAGTTTGATCTTCTCTTCTTCTTTCTTGCGCAATTCCTCTATCTTTTTCTCCATATTTCTCTTCTGAAATGCATCAACGAAAATTGTAGGTAAAACCAGAATATTTATAAATTTTAATGAGTGCAATTGTAAAACAGGAAACGTTATGATCGTAAATGTCAGACTGCAGCAGTATATAAGCCATAATCTTAGTACGTAACTTTTTGTCACCATATATGACGGTGTATACTGCCCATGAAACTCTTAGACGGCAGTCTTTCTAGAAGCGACTTACTCGCGCAGGACCGGTGTAGTGAAAGTAAATTTGAAACGACCTTCACAATAATGCATCCTCACGTGAGAGTAATTAATTCATTGTTAGAGGAGGTGGTTTATAGCGAGGAAAGTTGTCTGCTTGCTAGGGTGCACTGTGCTGCACATATTTCTGATGTTTTCTTTTCTTATTGATAAAGGCTGTTCACGATAAAGTGAGCACTTTTGAAATCAACCTTGGAAAGAAGTCACTGCTCCTACCTGCATATATTTTAACTGGCGCGCTGAGTGACATGCGTACAGTAAAGTTGGTAGTAACGATGAATGGAAAGTATTTCCATATCTTAACGTCGAATAAAAACAGTTAGGTGGCCATTTGTGATAAGTTAAATTATTTATTTTGCTTTCTGTTATTTTTGTGTATCGAAGTGTAAAAATAAGAATGTGTGTAAAATATTTACTTTTCTTATAATTTCGCATTTTCACTGGAACGACACATGAATAAAGTAATCAGGCCCTTCCCAGTGTTAATATTACATAAGACGTTCATACAAGTAGATCTTAAGCAGGACTTTAAAAATTGCCCATTTTACCGTGAACAGCCTATAGTCATACGTTTATGATGCTTACTGTCCCATTTAACTGGGTCAATGAGAATTCTACCACCCTAAAGCAGAACATTTGTGATTGGTCTGCAAAGAACTTAGTCGATTCAAAACCTCGGTCATCCAGTCATAAAAGGATTAACTCGCCATAGATTTATCGAGAATATGTTATCTCATACAGTGCTCGCGATTTTCCATCATCCCTATTCATTGTGTACAAATATGATATGCAAATGTGCGCACTCAGTTGTAATATTATTGTGCATGAGAACTACTTCTTACTAGGCACTACCAACACGCACATTTTTTTCACTGTTTCTATTCATATTTATTATAAATTAAATAATAGAATGTATAAATATAACAGAGGTAAAATTTCATTTTAGCGGGGGCCGCAGTGGCTGAGCTGTTAGTGTGTTCACCTCCCACCAACACGGACCGGGTTCAGTCCCCGGCCGCTCACCGGATTTTCGCATGTGGGGATAGTGCCGCACGATGCCGCTGCTCGGCGGGTTTTCTCAGGGCTCTCCTGTTTCCCCCGCCCGTTCATTATGGCTCTATTCCATACTCAACACAATCACCCTCATCGGCTCTCAACACCTCGCCGTTAAGAGCCGCCCAAATTTCTTCATTCATTCATTCAATTTAACGAAAAACAAGATAAGGTGCATAATGCTGGTGATACATGGCACATTTAGGAAATAACTAAATTTGACATACGTGGGGTGATTTTTCAAAGGTTTGGTTCAAAAATAGTGAATAAAAAGCGGATAAAGTGTAACTGTGAATGTAGTGTACGCACCTCGGCGAGAAAGACCTGGGCGCGTGCCCTAATGGCCTGCTGCAGCCTGAGGCGAGCCAATCGCGCCTCTTCCTTCGTGAGGAGTCCTTGTAGTCGCCGTCTCTCCACCGCCTCCAGCTCCTCCGCCTCCCGCCGCCTCCGCTGCGCCGCCTCCATCTCCTCCAGCTCCAGGTAGTTGCTCCCCCCCGCCACCATCTCCTCCAGCCTGCCGCAGTTTTCAACTCACGCCCAAAAAATACACTTGTGTAGCGGGCATCACGACTTTGCCGCTGTGCTATAGGCTATTCACGGTCAAGTGAGCACTTTTGAAAGCCCTGCTTAAGATCTACTTGTATGCACGTGGTGTATTTTTCCGCCTTATGTAAAGTTCGCCTTGCCATGGGCGTCTTCACTTTACTCATGCGCTGGTCAGTTGAAACTGTGAAATTACTAGAAAAGTAAATATTTTATCAATCTGCTCAGTTTTACATTTCGATGCATTTAAAAAACAGGAAGCGAAAGTAATAATTTACGTTAACATAAATTGTTACCTAACACTTTTTATTCGACGTTAAGATACGGAACTACTTTCCCATCCATCGTTACCAACTTAACTGGGCGTATGCCACTCAGTTCGCCCGTTAAAATATACGCAGGTAGGAGCAGTGCCTTTTTTCTAAGGTTGATTTCGAAAGTGCTCATTTTATCGTGAGGCCTTTGCCAGTTCATGCGCCAGGTATTTAGTTTATATAAAGTAGATACGGTAAATATTTCGAATTAATATTTTCATAGAGTATGTTGTGTTTTCAGTATTCAGAACGGTTTTAAACAGTAATTAGAAGTTGTCATCGCCAACATCATTCGTCGTTGTCGTATTTTAAATCCATTTGTTAAGAGTTTCAACTTCACAGATATATAATTAAGATGGAGGCGTCCTTTTCGGTTCCTTCATCAACCCGTTTCAAGTAGTAGCCACGGGGAGCGCCCTACGCTCTGAAACTGCGACGTGATTGGTCAGGTACGAGAGCCGGTACGGAACCTGCCACGAAAAATAGGACGTGTCCAATTACCAAACCTGGTACGAAATCTAGCCGTGCAAGGCAGGAAATGCCATGACGGTTGCCACACTAGCCCGTATACCAGCCGCTATGGCGGACCTTGCACAAGCTTTGCCGGAATCTGGTATGGTGTAACATCGCTTTGTACAGCGCCTGACTACTGCAATTCTGCGCGTTTCAGTGTGGTTCAGTTGAATCGAATTGAGAGATCTAGACGGTTCTTAAGAGTAGTCCCACGGTGATACATTTCCTCTGAAAACGTTGTTCGCGTATCTTGGATAATAAATGTTCAGCAAATATCGCTTTTTGCCAGAAAATATATTTTAAAAAAATTATCTGTTCGTGTATGATTTACTTTCATCATATTATGTATATTCACGGAGAAAAAAATTCATAAGCATGGACAAACATCGCATTTTTAAAGCTTGTGTAAGTATACAGTTTTATTAAGCGACAAGAGAAAAATATAAACATACGGGTGTAGTTTAATCTGTGGGCTTGCATCGCGTGTAATGAAGTGCCACTGTTACAGATCTAATTTGCACAGTACAGGACCACGACAGAAACACTGCACTGCACGCCTTGCGCGTAGGAGCGATGAGGCGCTAGGAGTGCGTGTTAGTGTCGCCCGTATCGCTCGCTCGACCTTGGACGCGCAGCTATGGACTTCTCTTAACGAGATCTTGAGAGTCGATGAGAGTGAAATGAGGTGAGAATGGAGCAGCGCCGGAATGAAAGGGGGGGTAAAAAATAGATCCCGAGAAAACCCGCAGACCAGCGGCATCGTTCGGCACGATTCCCACTTGCGAAAATCCGTGAGCTCCCCTCCCCCTCCCCCAGTAATCGAACCCGGTTCGCCTAGTTGAGAGGCGAGTATTCTAACTACTACACCACAGCGGCCCCGTCAGTATTTTGTGATAGTTCATACCGCCTAGATATAGGACGTGCTGCAAGATGGTATTTACTAATGCTGAAAAAAACTGACATGCTCATGGTGTATGGCAGATGTGGGAAGAATGCTGTTCGTTCTTGTATAGGCTGTTTGCGGTAAAATGAGCACTTTTAAAAGCCCTGCTTAAGATCTACTTGTATGCACGTTATGTATTATTCCGCCTTATGACAAATTATCATTGTCATGGGCCTCGCTACTTTATTCATGCGTCGGTCAAGTGAAACTGTGAAATTATTAGAATAGTAAATATTGTACAAATTTGCTCATTTTTACACTTAGATGCGTTAAAAAATACTGAAAGTGACATAAATAATTTAAGTTATAAAAAAGGGTTACCTAACACTTTTTTCGACGTTAATATACGGAACTACTTTCCTCTCCATCATTACCAACTTTACCAGACACATGTCACTCATTGCACCCACTAAAATATATGCAGGTAGGGGCAGTGATTTTTTTCTAAGGTTGATTTCAAAAGTGCTCACTTTACCGTGAACAGCCTATACAAGCATGATGGTTGCCCGGCAAGACGTACTACAGTTTTTCTTCACCGATTGTTTGAAAATCGTTGGATTGGTGTAAGGGGACTTGTAAGTTGGCCTGCATGTTCACCAGACCTGGCCCCGTTAGATTTTTTTCTGTGAGGAACTCTGAGAAACGCTCTCTACAAGGACATACCGACTACACCAGAAGGTATGGACCAACGAATTGCAGCTGCCTGTTCTTAAAGTTCTGCTAAAATGCTACAACATGTTCAGCAATCTTTATATGACAGAATGGAAGCTTGTATTATAACTGTTGGTCTTCATTCTGAACACAACTTGTGAAGAACAGTTTCCTCTTTCGTCTTCAGAATCCACAGAATTTGTTTATTCACTTTTGTATTTCTTGAGAGAGTGTTGACATATGATAAAGTAAAATCACATAAATGTACAAGATGTACCATGTGTTTTCTTGTTTGTAAAAAATACACACACTAAAAGAGAAAAGTTAACATATCAACACCATAGCCTAGTAAGTAAGCAGTAAAATGGAGCAGGCAACTGCAGGTATTTAAAATAGTTGTATTACGATAGCATTTAAACTACTTTCATTAGAATCATTTTTAAAAAACATTGGCATCCTATTTTCCTCTCGTTTTATTTCATGATGTGAATGGCAATGTTTCATTTGAAAATATGTAATCTTGTTCAAGAAATACACATTCTTATAATTATAAATATCTGTGTCTGCGCTGCAATTGAGACCTTGTCTAAACTGCACTTCTGTGAAACCATTACATCAATATAGCATCTTCCATTTCAGAAATATTTGCGATGCAGGTTTTAGATTACTCACTCGGTTTACTTCAACATGCTAATCAAACATAGTCTTATCACTTTATAATACTTGTATTTATTGTTCAGCAATTCTAGCAAAAATATTTTTAATATATTTTAAATAATCTTTTAAAGGATTGACTTTAATTCTTTGTGGTATTTTTATTAAACATAAAACATTGAATGTTAAAGTCGCATTATGTTTGTCTCCTTTTCAATTAAACTTCAGTCAATGCTTCATTTGATAAAAACCATTATTACTCTATCTACATGAACATTACAAACCTTCGTCTATTCATAAAAAAAGACCTCTTCTCAAACATTCAATAAATATAACTAATTAATCTCAATTTGACTCGCTTATATTTTCACTTCGTCAGCTACACCTTTTCATAAAATGTTTTAATGTTTGCTCCACAAATTACACACCAGTGTAGCTACACCGGTCGAAAAAAATTATTTCCAATTAATCTGACGTAACATCCGGTTTAAAACAGTTACCTTAGTTCAGTTTTACTTGCCTGTGTAATTCGTGTAATTGAAATAAACGGGCCATTTATTGTGTTAGAGCTGGTTCGTAGTTAATTGAACACGTTTCGAAATCGACCAATGTTCCTTCCTCACAGCGCACATATTTTAATGGACAGACTTACTGACAAGTAGGTGCCACGGAGGTGTAGTGGTTAGACCACCCGCCTCCCACCTAGGTTGAACGGGTTCGATGTCCTGTGGGGTCGCTCGCGGATTTTCACATTTGAGGTTATTGTAGAACGATGCCGCTGGTAGGCGGGTTTTCTCGGGCATCCCTTTCTTTACCCCGGCCCTTCATTCCGGCGCTACTCCATACCCGCCTTACTTTACCCTCGTTGGCACTCGAGACATCGATGTTGAGAGGGGAATTGTACTTAAACTAACACTAACACAATGATAAACTTCCAAACGATTTTGGATAAATTGACAACAATGACCGCGAAAGCCTGCAAACTATATTAATCTACATGATTGTAGCACATTAACGTTCCTAAACGTTTCGCGGCTACACTTGATCGACATATGAATAAAGTGATCTGGTGAATGTCAATGTTAATTTTAAGTATAGTGGAAGGGTACATAATGTGTTTTAAAAAGTGCTCTCCCGCGAAACAACGTATACAGCGTGATCTGTCATATGTGTATTACGACGTCTGGGCTGTTATTTCGTGTGAAAAATCGCAGGTAGAAAAGATGTGTATGGCTTGAGGCCTAGAAGTGGTTTTAAGGTGGTATTCGCCCACTATAATGGAAAAATGTCAGACATTTAGTTTAAATTATTGGAAATTATTAGATATTAAAAAAAAGAACAAATTCACACAATGTGTCAGCAGACAAATATTATCTAACTGTGGAAAGGTGATTCTAATTAACATAGTCTACCCAGTGAGAAACGAAATAGAGGTTGTTACTCTCACATCGCAGTAAATATTGTAGAGCTGAGTACTTGCTAAAATTACGACAATGATTATTAATCACACTATTTTGAAACGTATAAAACACGTGTCCTCGTTGTAACATTCTAAATTGCTCCGTTTGCGAGAAAACGGCCCTCAGAAATAAGAGTAGCCGTGCAATACTATGATGGTAGGCAACCCGAGTGGCGCGTATAGTAAATGTGTTGCTAGTTTCCAGCTAACCAATCATACACATTTCGAGTCAAGCAAATTGTTGTACTAATTTCATTACGTAGATAGTGAAATTCTTTTTTGCATACGTGTGAATTTTTATTACTAAATTGAAGTCGTATTTCACTGCAATTAGTTGCGGTGCGTATTTCTGGTAAGCTTCTGTAGTCTTTGGGCATGTTTCATAGTAGGTAGAGGGACATGAAAAACTCGCGAATTCATTTCGACATATGTTGGAATTCCCAAACTTGTACGTTCATGTTACTTTTGCAACTGGTCGACCAGTTTGATATCTCTTGCAAATAAATAAACCAAAAACAAACATGCAATGAACTTTGGGTTGATCCACCGCCTTGTACTACCACAATAAGCAACCAATAAAAAGTTGATATCTACACGGATATTTATAAGACTGTGATGTCTAGCTTACAGGTCACAGAACTCACGAATTTTTCAGGTCTCTAGTAATAGGTTATCGTTTCCTATTTGTTGAATTTGCTTACTGCGTCCATTACTGTTGAAATACTGTTATTATTACTAATTTGTTTTCACTTCTACTAACTTTTTAGAGCTGAGAAATTTCAACAGCTGCAAATCATAAAATATTGTAGGTACCTGAAATTTGTTGCTGTAGATGAGCGACGAACATTAGCTGGGTCAATATAGCGAACGATTGGGCGACTCGCAATGATAAACAAGAAAAGGAAAATAAAACACATTTTGAAGGAGAACAGAAGCTGCTTACATACTGTTGTGAAGCGGGATATGTAAACTTTATTACAGATATTTCTCAAGGATTTTTGGAAACACCGTTCATAGTAAATCAATCGGTGGAGCGTAAGTCTGATAGATAAGTAGAATTAATGGATGGGACAATTTTTTACTTTTGTTTGCCACTTTCGGTGTATTTTTAATGCTAAAGTAGACTTGTGTAACTGTTCGAAGACTACTCATACAACTTCATGGTTCTCTAAACTGTTCCAGGACCAATTACCAGTTACGTCTTCACTGGTATTAGATACGTTAAGGCCCGTAATTCTTACTCAATCCTAGTGCTCTGTCGGTTTTCGTCGCTAAGATTATATCTGTTATAAAATACGTTAAGTAAGCTGTAAGTATAATTTTGCTTTCACGCGTTAATTATTGAACACTATTTCATAATTACGAATAAGTGCTCAAGGACAAGATTATCTTTCACTGCACAATTGTGGGTATATTTATGGTTTTCATATATGATAGTATTATAAAATAATATTAACAAACCCCTAACAATTTATAGGGAATCACGCATTTCAGTGTTGCTTTTAAAGTGTGGCATGTTTTACGCATTAAAATGTACGTCGCTCAATTGGTTCCCATTTAATTTTATCCATTTCCTACATGTTGTTTATTGTTAATTACTGATGTTGACGAATAGACGACATTTTAAGTGAATCTACATAAATTGAGATTGGCTGATGCATGCGAGTTGTAACACATGGTCTATTATGTGCCATCCATTCGTACGATATAAATAATACTTACATTGTTATTGTATTTGCATATCATTAAGAATGTCAGAAATACATACTGCATGGCTAAAGTCCTCAAAATCATTCATTCTGAAATTACATTGGTTGTTTTTTTCCATGTTAAACATTAATTTTAATCAGTTTATGGTATGATATATCTCGCATATACATCTACAGAATGAAGAATACTAAATAGTTTTCAGTCAACCTATGTGATTCAAATATATTTTACTATGTTATCAAAGCTATATTTACACTATGTACTAGCCTTTTAATCTCTTCTTCTTGCTCCTTCATGTATTTTGCACCTTCCCGCAATATGGTTGCTGCGTTGCTCCTTACAGGTGCAGGCGCCCTCTGCAAAATAAATCAATAGACACTTGCTGCATCTGAACACGATACGGACTGTCAGTCCTGTACATATGTTAGTCATATATTTAGCTCAATTTCCAGAACCCTTAGGCTTCTTGTAACGTAAGCGGTCTTCCAAAAGCGCAGCGATTTTGAAAATTTCTGTCTATAGATAACTGGAAAAGATAATGTGGTGCAGGTCAATAAGAGCGCTTTTCGAATTATCCCTTTATTTTATTGACTTGCCGGTGCATAACATCTTAAGGTCGTAGGAAACTTCCCGAATGTCTAGACGTCAGAAAAATTAAGTATATTGCAAAGTAGTGGGAACAATTTAACCGAATACACGTTTTTTTGTTTGTAAAACTTGAGTTAAATTGTACGTCAAAGTGGATATCTATAAATACTATAAAACAAAGTCACCCGGCCGAGTGTGTTTGTGTATTCGGCTAAGGGTTCTAAACTACTTGATGGATTTTAATTTAGAGTGATTTTTTTAGAAAAGTTTACGTATGTAATATCTTAAAATGTAATTTAGGGATAGTAGAGAAATGTCGACTTTTCGTAATCAAGTCCAAAAAAAGGCCACTTTTCAAGGGCTTTCATGGCTTACACTGATACGCCATAACAGATGCACCAAATTAATTTGCTACAGAATTGTAGATCTCAAAAGGTCTACGAAAAAATCCATGACAGTGTATATTTATCTTTTAAGGATGACCCACGATAACCATTTTTATATTTTAAATTTTACTTACGAAGACTTTGTGAACAGCACAGTATTGATCCTATGTTAGTTACCTTAAGCATCTAGTGCATATACTTGCTGTAAACATAAATAACGCCATATTTGTAAATCGCAACCGAGCGAGGTTGGGACGGGTCGCTAGTTTCGTAATAATTTATTTTCCAATAGTTTTGTAATTTTAAACGGAAGAAAGCATTTAAGGTTCGTGTGAACTGAAGGTAGGCCAAACATGCGTGTGATACATGGCGTTAGTGGTGTTTTCTGTTGTTGGCAGTACTGTATATAACAGATCCCCGCCAACAATACCAACTGCTCTCTCGTAATTGTTCACAGTCACACAACTTTACTTAAGCTATAGATCATAATGATTCCCTTTGACGCTCAATTAGAACCCAAACCGCACAAGGCATGTTTATTTGTATACTACTAGCGACCCGCCCCGGCCTCGCTCGAGTGTGATTTACATGTGTGGCGTTGTTTAGGTTTACAGCAAGTATACACACTAAATACTTCTGATATAGGATTAATACTGTGTTGTTCACAAAGTTTTCGTAAGTAAACTTTAAAAGATAACAATGGTTATTGTGGGTTATCATGTCATGGATGTTTTTGTAGGCCTTTTCGAGATTTACAATTTTGTAGTACATTATTTTGGGTTATATCTTATGGTTAAGTCAGCGTAAGCCATGTAAGCGCCCGAAAAGCTGCTTTTTTCCGGCTTGACTAGAAAACATCGACATTCCTCTACTATCCATATAATAAATATTAATGTTTTATTTACCTAACCCTTTCTCAAGAAATTCTCTAAATGATTGTTAAAACCACATCAAAATCTATCTAGTAGTTGAGAATCCTTAGCCGAATACACAGACACGCGTGTCCGGGCGACTTTGTTTTATACTATCTATCGCTGAACCAGCACACACTGAGTTCTTCTGTACACGGCATGATTATTAAGGTAACTTTTTTTTTTTCGTTTCTGAACATAGCTTTGAGTTACAGAGTAGGGTAGGGTTAAACTTAGCCTGTGGTATTCTGCAACACATGGTAAACGGAATAGCCTCCAGCCACACCCCTCCAGCGCATCACAGGTCCCCACTCTACGTGAAGGTCGCTGCCTAGTACAGAACCAGCCGAGTGAAGGGAATAGCGTTTCACAAGTCACATGATTTTAGTCGCATCTCGGCCAACTTTCACGCTATCCCTATCGGAACTGGACCACGCTATTACAAAGATTGTTTTTTTGTTTTTTTTTACGTGAATACATATTTAAATTTGCTACCATAGTGGGAGGCAATCCAGAAAATCCGATGATAACAAAATCGGGGGATACAGTTTGGTATTGCAGCTCCGAATATGTCGTCTACATTAAAAAGTCAGTTACACCACTCGATTGCCAAAGGATCAAAGAGTATGTTACGTTGAGTGAGGACTGTGAAGCATCGCGTTTGGGGGGAGGGAAGGGGGGCGCAATTTGAGTTCGTTTCGCCGCGTCTCATAACTTCCGCGTAGTATAACTTTTGACCAAGAGAAGCTACGACTCTCGTTTAGGTTTCAATCAACAGTTCTCATCAGGATCAATCGATTGTGTGTATAAAAATATTCGTGTGGCGTGGTTATGGTGAAATTTTGTGTGTTTATTGAAAAAAATTAAGAAAACCTTAACACAATTTCGGCCTATACTCGTCAAAAAGCCAAGTCAAAATACATAAATCGTATACGATTAGAAAGAGCATCTCAAAAGCAATCCAGTGATACCCATAAAACTCCATATGATCGAGTGAAGCGGTGCCGGGAACGTAAAATAAACATCAAGGCGTCCGAGCGCGTCAACGTAGACGTATTCACGCAAAACAAACGGCCGTGTCCCCAACACAGCCAAACCAAATTTTCTGTAATATTTTAATAGCTTGAGCACTATGAGTAAATGAATATTTATGGACGTAAGACAATATACAAAAATACAAACTCTTCTCCTACTTGCTCTCTTGTAGCATGGTTCTTCTCTTCAAAGAGCACGGTGTTTTTTTTTTTTTTTTTTTGTTTCAAAGCTATATTGTGCAACCCTATTCTTCCGCTCGGCAGTTCCAGCACTAGGCAGCGCCCTCGCCCTTGTAACGTCATGTTTACCTGTACAATAGTTCACTCCGTACGCGCTGCCTACAATGCACTTCCCTCTCGTGCGGGACCTAAAGTGCTGTTTCCCATTTCTTGTACTCATTTCTGTTTCAACATGTAGCATTTACTTTAAGGGTAAAATCAGTTGCAGTGAGGTGAAAGTTTCACAAAGTTTGCTAAATAATACGTCATTGATAAACTCGACCGTTCCCGAAACAAAAAGAAAATCGAGACAAAATAATTATTATTACACACTCTCGAACCAACCGAACCATGTTATTGGGCCAACAAAATCTGCCCGACAACGAATTGTTTGGTTATAAATTAGTTAAATCGTATAAAAACACATATTTGGTTAGATCTACAAAATATTTCTCTAAGTACATTGCCAAAAATCTAGCCGTACGTAACTCTTAACTCATATCTTCGTCCTTCCTCCAATGAAGCCAACTCGGAAAGTTTCTGTAGGCTGTTCATAGTAAAGTGAGCACTTTTGAGGCTCTAGTTACTTTTTCTTTCAACCATTTTTCATCATTTAACCGCTTTTTCAAATAAATATTGTCATGTAAGTAATAAATACAGTGTATATATTCCAACGCACTCAGAAGTTGTCTGTGGGTAAAATAAAATACATTTATTGACTATTATTGAAAGTGAGAGGGCTTTCAAGAATGCTCACTTTACATTGAACAGCCTGTGTCACATCTGAGATGATCATATCAACCCCTATTACTAATGGCAGGTGAAGCAAAGTGACCTTGAGATAGAGGGGCGGCTTGCGAGTTGCCGGTCTGTGGATGCCTCTCTCCGCCTCCGATGCTCGCACTGTCGGCGCTGCCGCCGCCCCCGGGTGTGTGTGGGGCCTGCGGACGCGCGCCGCCGCCCCAGTCGCCGCCTCCTCTGTACCACCCCCGCTGCCGTCCGCCGGTACGTGACTGGAGGCGGCTGCCGCGACACGAACCTTTCAGGCGCCACCTACGGACACGCACAGCAAGCTCTTGACAAGAGCACAGTCGCATGCCTGCTGTGCAGGAACATGTTCCCTTATAGCCTACTCGAGGTTTCTTCACACTTCTTCAATATAACTTTTGAAAAATCACCCCCATACATGGCTTGTTTCATTATTTCCTAAATGTGTCATGTGTGGCAAGCGATTTATACTTCTGTAAACGTAAAAGTACTTTATTTCTTGTTAAACTAAACTTTTACTTACATTCCATCAGTAGTAGGGGTATGGGGATTCGGGTACACAAGGTTCAGGGATAGGAGGTAGGAGTTTCTCGCCATCTTGGATGACGTTACAGGCCTCGTTAATCTCCCCTCTCGGCGCTCCCAACCCACGGCCGGTAATTCCAGCAACTCGTAACCCCAGAAACTATTTTAATAAATATATTATAGTAAAAAATTAAAAAGTATCGGCCCACCACCTCGGAATTTTAATAATTATATCGGTTTAGAATTTTGTTGCAGATCATAATGTCATTACATCATTTTTTTTATAAAATAGTTTTTCATATATTGGATTGTCACTTTGGTACCCACTAGGACGTATTGATCCCCCTCTTCCTTCACAAAATAAAATAATTTAATTATTTTTAATCAAATTTAAAAATATATTTGCGATATAAAATCTAAAGACGTAAGTATTGAGTGATATATCACTGAACTCGTATTGTCAAGGCGCATACGATCATTATACCATATAGATTATGTAACCGACTGTCAGGACCACCATATCGGATTTAAGAGGTATGCCCCTACAACATCTCACGTCCCTAATATTCAAAACTCATTACTATCACCCCACCTTACCAACAACCCCTCACCCGCACCTCACCCACTCTATACAACCTCGTCACCCCACCTTGCACCCTCTCCAACTACCCTCTCCCCAACCCTCTTTCAAAACCATTTTTCTGTACAAGTATTAATAACGATTAAAGTGATTTATATCACTGTCCCAAACACCTTCGGAAATTATATTGGAAGTATCAATTCATTCACCCGACCTCCCCTCCCCCCTTTTCGGTCCAAAAACACTCGAACCACCGCACAGGTCAAATCCCAAGACCAGTGAAGGGCCCCCCCCCTTTTTTTTACCGAAATGTTATCCACCAAACACACGACCATGACTACGTCCCCCCCCCCTTCCACCAATACAACACTAATCCGTCTCGAAGAATGTCGACCACCCCTAGTCCCCCTCCCCTTCTTGCTGTCCGGCACATCTTCCCGTATTGCTCTCGCAGGTCAGGCAGCTGGCTGACCTTGCCAAATCAATCATAAAATGATCAGACATTCAGGAATCGATTAATTTATAAATCGTTAGAATTATGTTATTTAAATTTGTCTTATCTGATATTAAAAAAAAGCTAAATTTTTAAAAAATTCATATTAATGTATCGAAAATGAATTTTTAAATGCGAAATTGGTGTTGAAAACTTTATTCCTGGTTCCTGCTCCTTCCGACATGACGACAGTCGAACCATCTGGGACTGCTTGTGCATCATTCAGTAGTATATCAGTGTCACTATTTCTGCAAGGACTTTGTCGTCAAGAATACATACGGGGGTTGATTTTTCAAACGTTTGATACAAGAACTGTGATGAGACCACACATAGACCCTATAGCATTGTACAGACACTCCCAAAAGTCACTGTACCCCTAGAATAAATCAAGTTTCTTCGTGGACAACATATATAGTATATTTAACACGCACCTCAGCAGAGAGGCCTGCATAATTCGCATTATTATTTGTTGACAGGTTATTCATGCGCCGATCAAGAGAAACTACGGAATCCTTAGATAAGTAAACATTTTACAAATATGCTAATATTTATACCCTCGGAGAACTAAGTCCCTTCAATAGTCACATATGTTTACCTAACACATTTAATTCAACTTCTTTCTGTCCGTTGTTACCAACTTAACTGCACGCATGCCAGTCACTGCATCCGTTAACACACATGCAGGTAGGGCCAGTGACATTTTTAAAGGTTAATTTCAGAAGGGCTCAATCAGTCGTGAACAGCCTATAATTAAGTGAACTTCGCAGGTCTATAGTAATTCCACATTTAATAACACTTTAAATAAGACAGCTAATTCCCGAGCAATGTTAGCTCTTCCCAGAAAAATCACTACTATTTAATATCGTGGCAGTTTGTAACTGGAAACACAATTTGTTGCTTGTTTTACTCTCTCGATGGACCACATTTTACCCTGACGTTGTACTCGACGGTAGTAATTTTGCGGCAATGTGTTACTATTTCGTGCATCTCCAGTCCTCGGCGTGTCGCCAGGACAGCGAGAGGTTCGCAGACATGAGCTTGTTACACAGAATTAATCAATTTATCAGTTTAAAAGGCAGCTTCTTTGGAACACCAGGGCACCTTGCGGTGGTAATTTTCCCTGCGAAAATTCTCCCACGAGGGATCTCGTATTCTTCCCGACCAGAGAATAGTCAACCTTAGTTCCGGTCAACCCCAACAACGGGTGATTTATCTTCGAATAAATAGTACAAAGGGGGTGAATGACTAGATGGAGATTTCTGGACATTCGCCATTGCTATGCAGATGTCTTTCATAGAAAAACCGGACTGAATATTTAAAAAAACTTAAATAAGCCAAGTAACCTAACGCCCATAGGTTACTTGTCTTATTTAAGTATTTTTTTTCGTAGTCAATCATATTTGCCATGACAGACATCATGGTGAATGTCCAAAAAATCTCCATCTAGTCAACGGATGAGTTGAGAGAATTGATGGGGGGTGGAGTAGCTTTGGAATGAGAAAGTGGCGAGGGACAGGCTCAATGGCTATGTGATCCCCGCCCGGAAAGTACCTGGAGCCTTGGATGTAGCCGGATAGGCTCGGTGAACAACTGCCGAGCTGAACGTGCAACATAATACGTAGGAGTAACTGTTTTCTCGCACGAAGTTCCCACAAATAGTTGCTTTCCAAAGTACTGCTTCAGATTCACCTTCGTGATTCGATTATTTTCATAACTACGAGTCTTATGTGTCTGCTTACGAATCACGGTCGTCGAGTGGTGTAGTAGTAAATTAATTTTGATTGGCGGAACCTGGTAAGAATGTCCACCCACAAAGACACGTGAATAGTTCCAAAACAGTGCACGTAGTATAGAGGAGTTTAGAATGCGCGTGTACCTGACCACATTCTCCGGACACCAAGGGCAGCCACTAGAGGGTATAAATAGACAGAAATGATAAGCCACTTACGTGATGATATGCATGTAATAAATGGGGAGAAAATTGTAAAAATTATGTGGGCCGACAACAGGAAGCCATAGACCAAGATAAAAATAAATGGAAAATCATTTAAAGCGAAGGAAACATTATACCCCTGCATTTCCCAGAAAGAGTCCAGCTGTTGGTGTGGATAGTCACACATGCGTGGTTCAACCTATGGCTGGCCATGTAAAAAAATATATTTACTGCAACAAACAGACGACAATAATAATACAGGAGAAGGGGGGAATTCAAACGCGCTGTGGTGCTGCAGTGGCGCCTCTGGAGTTTCGCAAGTGGGAAACGTGGCGGATGTTGCCGTTGGACGGTGGGTTACCTCAGAGTACTCCCGTACTCCCCGTCCTTGCATTATGTCACTGCTCCATTCTCATCTCATTTAGCCCTCATCGGCTCTTAGACCTCGTTGTTAAGGTGGCCGCCTGGTTGAAATAATTTTGCTCGTGTGAGGCCTAAAAGCGTGGGAGCGCTAGGGGCGACCGGGACAAATGCTTATCAACTCTCTCATCGCCTCTACGCGCAGAGCACTGAACTGGCGTGCAGTATTACCTTCGGTAACGCGGCTCTACGAGGCTTTCAGCGGAGACCCTACCATTTTATGACGTAATAATAAAAATAATGGTTTATGCACGTCCCTGTACATTTTTCAATGTTTTGTACCTGAATGTTCGTACCTAAAAATGACTGTGAAAACACCCGTTTGAGCCATTTTCACTATCGCAAAAACATGTTTTATAGAGAAATGGAGGAACTGAAAAACGTATACAGACACGTGACGTTTCTTAAACGTTATTCGTAAGCAGACCTCACTCAGACACGTTGGGCAGTTTTTTAATAAAACGTTTTCTGCTTGAGCTCTTCACGCAGCTCGGCAGCCTACCCAGGCGACCTGCCACCTTAATAGACTCCCCAACTCCGCTCTAGGCGACACAAACAATAACTAAAGTCCTGTACGTGCAAGGTCAAAGCGAAGAGCATGTATATTCATGGTGGCTGGTGTTATTGTTAGTGAGCGGCAAAGCGTGACGAGGAAGCCCCGCCCAGTACGCGAGGACGCTGCAACACGCCACTCACGCTCGTACTACTGTCGAGTTTTCTTTTGACCTTTTTAATCCGTCCAGTCACTGTGTCCACGAACGTGGACATGTTGCAAATGAATTATACTTATTGCCAATACTGTATACATCAAGACGTCAGTGTCGAACACACTCGAGAGTCTACCTTGTGGCCAATCTGATTTGTGGAATTTGCTACACCTATTTGACATGAATAGTTAATGTTCATTGTTCATTGGCTGCGATAAAAATGCTGCACACAAGTACAGCTCATACCAAAAAATTACGTGATTGCAACACTTTGACTGAGAAATTAATGTGCGAACGAACGGGTTAATTTGGCGGTATGCATCTTCCATGAGACAGCGCTTGACGAAGTCTCGTGACGTAATTTACCCTCGCCCCGTTATCCTCTTGAAACAAATTTAAATATAGCAAGGGAAAAACTTAATTCATCGTGGTTCTTGACTCTTCTGTAGAACTATCTTCCGTCGCCCCAAGAAATATTCTTAACCCCTTCCACGCCCACTGCAGACGATCGTCTACATGTTGCAGAGGAAGCTTATATTTGACCAGTACTGTACTGTGCGGGGCTCAGTGACCAATGATCTTCCCTGTACGTAACTGATTCCTAAATCGTGCTAATATGCTACGTTATGACTGGTTCATATCGCTGATCACCGAGTAGAAACACTACAGCTTATTGGTTCTGGTAACGAAACGCGTGCTTTGCCAGGTTAAGTACAGCACGGATCGAGTTTTTCTTTTGCAACACCATCAAATATAAATCAATGCGGGGACGAAAGGGTTAAAATAGCCACAAAATGTGCAACCAGATGGGATGGTTAATGTTCGACTCATCCTTGACGATCGTCCCGGCCTTTGATTTATTAATAGTCACAAAATTTTATAAAAACTCACTGTTTGAAATATTCATACGTAATTGCTTGTAAAAGCGGCATGTGACAACAGGGCGTCAAAAATGCAATTTTACTGCAGCGGAATTGAAACGCAAAATATTTCACATAAATTGATTTTTTAGTCTATAGAGTTTTTGTTTCTCAGCCAGGCGTTAGGGTTGTTCGATTTTTGACGACACACAATAGAACCTTTCAGTTTGTGGGCGAGTCAGGTTCGCACTCATACTGTGGGAGGCACTGACGAACGACCACAAAACCATCGTGTAGTTTCCTTGGCCGCGCCGAGCTATCCGTCAAAACCATCGTGTAGTTTCCTTGGCCGCGCCGAGCTATCCGTCAAAACCATCGTGTAGTTTCCTTGGCCGCGCCGAGCTATCCGTCAAAACCATCGTGTAGTTTCCTTGGCCGCGCCGAGCTATCCGTCAAAACCTTACATTCAGGCATCCGGCTGGAGAGAAACTTGCAAGTAAATTAAACGAAAAATATGGGGCGAGTCTCAAGCCATTATTTATATGATGAATTAAAATGTATTTTAATATTCGGTTTGATACGTTTATGAATATAAATTGCATGTAATCAATTGTTTATCGTTCAGGAGAAAAATCTATACATTCTCAGCTAATGATTAAAATATAATTTTAAGAAACGCTGATTCTTAAAGATACATTATAATCCCCTACATGAGGTAGAGCTACTGCATTACGATTTAAAGCTTTATGCAAAAATATTTTTGCAAGAGAATATTTATAAAAATTAATATAAACCGATTCCACAAAACATTAAGACAATTTTATAGCCACTACACATGGATTTTCTGTATCAAACAATATTCAGTGTGCAGTCAAGTGTCGATTTCATTACGTAAAAGCCAACATAGCAGCGATATAATAGTATTTACGTAATCGAGAACGTGTTTGACTATAACCTGCGGATTTCAAGTCATTTGAGTGTTTTTCCTTTATCTTTCTCTCTGAATTCTCTGTGACGCGTTAAAAACGAATTGTATTGCTCCAAACGGGAAAGGTAGACAGGTATGGCTTAAAGTCTTGCCGACAGGGAATTTAGAGACGGTACGAGAATTTTACACAGGCAGAAAAGTGAAAAAAAAAAAAAATAGGATCATATCTGTTATAAGGAACCATATCAGCTTTCGTCTGGAGTGATGATGGAAAACCATGGAAAATCGAAACCAACATAGATATACCGGAAATGAAACACGTGGGCTACCTCTGTGCCACTCTCTCATACATGATGAAAAGTGACACACAGTGTTTAGATGACCAACCGAAAAAAAAAAAAAAAAAAAAAAAAAAAAAAAAAAAAAAAAAACAGTGTTTTGTTGCTTGGCGAGTCAACCCGATTGCGTTAAATATCTCGAATATGTTGTACTAAAAAATGAATACTTAGCCACTGAAATACAAGCGATATTTTATCAATCTGAATTATATTCAATAACAGCCCCTCAAGAAACTGCTTGTATCGTTTCCGGACTCGTCTACAAACTGAAATGTTCTATTGTGTGTTGTCAGAAATCGAACAAACCTAATGCCCTGCTGAGGAACCAAAACTCTATCCAGGAATGAAAGGTTCGGGCGGGGCTTGACATCAGGGTCTGGAGAGCTGATGAGGGTGAAACTAGAAGAGTATGGAGCAGTGAAGAAAAGCATATGCAGGGGAAACTGAACACCCTCAAGAAAAATCCGTCGACCTGCGGCATAATCCCAAGAACGATTCCCGCGTGAGGATATGACACCGCCGGTAATCGAACCTGGCACGCCATTGTGAGAGACGACCGCTCTAGCCACTGCACAACCGCGGCTCCCAGGTGGGGTTTGTGTATGTGTTTCGGTTGCACCTACCTCCTGCTGGACGGCTGCAACGTGCGCAGGTCTTCTGGGTCTGCGGAGGACTCTCATGTTGAGCGGCACCGTGGGTGGCTTGGCAGAGCGGGTCTTCTTCGACACCGACTGCCGTACACACTCGTACAGTTCCTGTACAACACCACACATCACCTAGTGCTCCGTGTCTCCTGTACAACACCTCACTTCACCTAGTGCTCCGTGTCTCCTGTACAACACCTCACATCACCTAGTGCTACGTGTCTCCTGTACAACACCTCACTTCACGTAGTGCTCCGTGTCTCCTGTACAACACCTCATATCACCTAGTGATCCGTCTCTCCTGTACAACACCTCGCATCACCTTGTGCTATGTGTATCTTGTACAACACCTCACTTCACCTAGTGCTCCATATCTCCTGTACAACACCACACATTACCTAGTGCTTCGTGTCTCCTGTACAACACCGTACATCACCTAGTGCTCCATGTCTCCTGTATTACACCACACATCACCGAGTGCTACGTCATTCCTGTACAACACCACATATCATCTAGTGCTCCGTGTCTCCTGTATTACACCACACATCACCTAATGCTACGTGTCGCCTGTACAACATCTCACATCACCTACTGCTCCTTGAGAAATGTGTTTCCCTACTTACTACTATCCACACATTTGCCCTCAAAGTTCTCCAACAACTTTACAATTTCCTTGCTACATCTTTATTCTTAATGCATTATATGTGGCCCTGTCAGTCTTTTGTATTAGAACGGAAATATGTAACTGTTTGGTTTTGAGTACTTCATGTGGAATGTCAAGGTCTTTTAGATCAATCAATTTAATGCTTGCATGTTTGTGTGGGCAAAAATATGTGTTTAATGTATATTAATTTACAGTGATGTATACAATAATCATAAGTTATGCTTATATTCGTATGTATTTTTGAATTTATGTATGTACACATGTTTATATTGAAGTATGTTTTTATAATAAATTAATACTGGATTAAATTGTGGTTGTTTACACATACGTAGTCAATGTCTGTACATATATTTAGGAAATACGATTGTTTACATGTTTGAACTTACTGCAAAACTAATTAATCTAGATGTGAGGTTTTGGTTTTTATTTGACTATGTACCTGATTATCTGGATACTTAAGCTACATGACGCCACAAATTAATAACACTTATTTGGAATAGGTGGATCATAAACAGGTAGTGTTTCTCTTATGTTGGAAAATCAAGAAAGAGCAATTCCAAGGCAGCAGTTTTTACCATCTGCGTGATCAAATATTTTGCCATAGTGAAGCACGCCTGTAAATATATTCAGGTATTTGCTGTTTACGATATTGCTACAAAACGAATGCACAACTCTTCGAGAATATTTTATTGCAAATTTGGCAAAAAATTTTACCTATGTTTGAAGTTTGTTAGTTTTTCAATACTGGTCTCCTATGATCCGTAGTCTTTATTTAATAAGTTTAGCTCAAAGAGCACGTAGGATATAGATTTCTTCCTAATACGTCATTTGATGTCCATAAGATTTTGGAAAGCAGCACAGAGCATCTAGGAAAGCGCAGTCTTATGTCGTGTTTTCCTCCAAGCTTGCACTGAGGAAATGGAAGGTTTTGTTGATTCAAACAAAGTTTATTTGGGGCAACCAAATTACCTAATTGTGTTGGGGTAGCGAACTATTTTGTTGTTGAAACCAAATTACTTTGTTTTTCAAATTTAGTGGCCCAAAACTAAAATTTGGTTTGTTTGCCTCTACGTGCATTAAACAGTTTCGGTTGATATTTAAAAAATTGAAAGCCCGGCCGAGATTCGAATCTAGATCTCGTTAGCGGCCGAGCGCTTTTGCGCTCTATCACCTAGCAGCCTCGTCTGCAGTGACTAACGGCGAACTTGGAGAAATTTTTTAATAAATGCCTTTCAAATAGTGGACAACGTGCTCAGATAAATATTTAAAGTTTTACAGCTTTGCATTGTAGTTTCCTGTTGAACTTGTTTTATTAGGATTTTATACCAATATTGAGCAACAATAAAAGTACTAACAAACTCTCCTACTATCCTAATCGTCACAAAAAAATACAAACAAAAAAATTGAAATGTATTTTCGAACGAAGGCAATCAAACGAGTTGCCAGGCAAAGAAATATCGTTGATTCGACCAAATATTTTACTGAGAGTCTAATTTATTTATCCCGGCACAGAAATTTTGTTTATTCTACATTGCAAGATTTTTAGAATAAAAAAATTGATGTAGTTTTCAAGGTTTTGATTACTCTAAAAAAAAATTTTTTTTCGGGGCAACTGTACATATTTCTGGCGTGCTATACAAGCAAGTGTTTTGTTGGATGGACAAACCTTTCTCCCAGCGTGTGAGCAAATATTTTTTCACATTGATACATGTATTCTTATAAAGTCGTGCGCCACAGTGACATAAAAATCTTCCGCGGATTAAATAGCCCTGAAAAATACATCACTTTGATCAAATATCGGTTTCCTATATTCGCTACCATTAAACTGTACAATATAATTAAACTCTACAGCGTTAATTTATATCCTGCACAAAAAAAATGTCAGCAAAGAAGTGACAAAAAAACAGTTGTGTAAAGGCTGCTAACAATAAAGTGAGCACTTTTGAAATCAACCCAAAAAAATGTCGCTGCTCCTGGCTGGCATATACTTTAACAGGAGCATTGAGTGACATGCGTCTAGTAAAGTTGGTAACTATGGAGGGAATGTAATTCCATATCTTAACGTCAAATATAAAGTTTTATATGACCATTTGTTATAACTTCAATTATTTATTTCGCTCTCTCTTTTTTCATGCATCGGGGTATGAAAATGAGCAGAATTCGTAAAATATTTACTTCTATAATAATTTCACAATTTTACTTGACCAACGCATGAATAAAGCGATGAGTCCCATGACAATGTAAATATTACTTACGGCGGAAGACTATACAAAGTGCATACAAGTAGATCTTAAGCATGGCTTTCAAAAGTGCTCATTTTACCGTGAATAGCCTATAATCGTGTTTCAGGGTAGCTGCAGGCACCAATAACAGGATGCTGTGTTCCTTTTTACAGTTCTCTTTATTGCAGGAACAATATGTATACTTGTCACTGATACTCCGCTCAAGAAACACTCTGCTCTGTTGCAGTGGAAGATAGCTGTGCTGTAGGAACTGTGTATGTTCTTAGTCGCAGGTAAAATCAGTGTGTATTGTTGCTGTGACTAGATACCAGATTTCGCGTATCCTTTAGGTGGCAAGATGGAGTTCGAGTACTCATTCTTTTGGTGTGATGTTATGATTGGGCTGTAGTTCATTACGAACGCTTGGTTTGACTGTGAGCTAGAAATGAGTAGAGACATGCAAAATTTGCGTCATCATTTGGCATTAGGCTGAACTTCACAGTAATGTACGTACCTGATCCGGCGTCGTTTTTCCATTGGCTGCTGCACAGATGTCAAGCCACGCCATTTTTAAATGAACTGCACGTGATTGAGGCGCGCAAATTGTGAAGTGTTCAATTATTGGCGCAGCATTACCCAGGGCGTGTCAGGTACAGTATGGTCGAATGACAGACGTATTACAAAGGTACGCGTGTTTGTTTAACGTGTCCTCAAATAATAACGCGAATTTTGCAGGTATCTAGTAATGAGCAGGAATCTGTGGTGAGACGGAGTTAAGTGCAAAGTAGTGCACAAAAACTTCTCGTTGGGGCAGCAGCCAATAAGCAAGCAACAGTCGCCCGAGTATATACAAGTCTTTGAAAGATAGCCTGCTGCAAAATTAATCGGCAAATACTCGGGCGTCTAGATATTAACTACGTTATAAGGTGTTCACTGAAAAGTGAGAACTTCTAAAGCCCTGTTTAAGATCTACTTGTATGAACATTGTGTATTCTTCAGCCATATGTAAAATTCGAGTTGTCATATAACTAATCACTTCATTAATGTGTTGATCAAGTAAATCAATGGAATTTTTAGAACAGTAAGTATTTTACAAATATGACTGGGCGCACTCTAGTGACTGGCCATTTGAATATAAGCAGGTAAGGACAGTACATGTTTTCAAAGGTTTATTTCAAAAGCGCTTAGTTAATCGCGGTACCAACAAACATCTTAATTGTTGTCTCTATATTAAATAATCAGACGGGTTGTGGCGACAAAAATTTCGTTTCAACAACTATATTATTTCTGAGTGCGCGCTTTCTTAAGGGCGTTGTTTACTTCATAGTTTGTGTTTATTTATATTGCCTTGAAATGTTTTGTAGTGATTTAATATTCCAAATCAGACGTAAGTATGACACACAAAACTACTTTACAGATTCTTTTTAATTCGCAATATTTTAACAGGTATTTTTTGTTGCATCTATAACCATATCACCATCGCACATCACCACGCGATCAGGCCCAGGGAACCGCGCGGATCTACAAGGTTCTTCCTCCACTGTGTTCTGTCTCTTGCACATCGTCTCCAGTCGTCCTTAATGCCGATTTGTAGTAGGTCCTCGCGGATTCCATCCCTCCACATCTTCCTTGGTCTACCCAGGTGTCTTCTTCCACAAGGAACAAAATCCAGCACTTTCAAACGCCACCTCTGTGCATCCATTCGAGCAGCATAACCTGCTCACACCAGGCCTTTACTTCTCATTAGTTTCGCTATATTCGGGTTGTAGTCTATCTCAACCAGTTCATGATTATGTCGGATCCACCATACTCCAGCAGTCGCATCTCTTGCCGAACCGGGGGCCACAGTGGCTGAGTGGTTAGCCTTCCACCAAGGCGATCCGGGTTCAATCCCTGACCGGATAACCGGATTTTCACACGTGGGAATCGTGCCGGACGATGCCGTTGGTCAGCTGGTTTTCTCGGGGATCTCCCGTTTCCCCCCCTCTTTCATTCCGGCGTAGCTCCATATTCACTTCACCAACCTTCATCGGCTCTCAAGACTTCGCTGCTCAGAGCCGCCCAAATCTCTTCACTCACTCACTCTTACCGGACCGAAGATCTTTCTGAAAACTTTCCGCTCGAAGACGAGATGATTGTTCATGTTTTGTTTCCAGACACTCCAACTGGAGTTCGAAATTCCTCAACAGACTGCGCAACTTAAACAGTGAGCTGAGGCAACAGTAAGCTTTGTTTCAAGATTGGATCCTTGCTTCGATCTCTGTCTGGCACAATGCATCTTCTGTGAACATCGCCACCAGGTATTTGAAATCACGGACCCTCTTGTAGGTTCGGTTCCCTACTGCCAGGGGCTGGAGTTGTCCTCTTGTAAATGTTTGATCCCTGCTCATCACCAGGTACTCAGTCTTTAATTCATCCACAAAAAGTCCGCTCTTGCTGGCAGCAGTCTCCATGGCATGGCTTCATCAGCATCATCTCTCCCTTGGATCTGGACATAAGGATCACATCATCAGCTCATGGAAGGTGGATGATGTTTTCACCTCCAGCTCGAACTCCTTCGCAATTACCTTGGAATGTTTCCTTCATTATTGCTTCCAAAGCCAGGTGAACAATACTGATGACAAAACCATCTCCTTGCCTCAGCCCTTTGATTATGTGAAGACTCTCTGTGACTTGGTTCCCGGTTTTAACCTTGCCTTTTGTTTCATTCAGCAAACTAACGGGGACCGAGTTTGCTAGGTAATCCCAATTCCACTAGACAGTTCATCAGGCTCTCCCGACGGATGCAATCGTAAACCTTCTTGTAGTCCATGAAAAGCCTACGAAGGTCTTTGTTATGTTCCCACTTCTTCTCGGTGAGCTGTCGTAGTATATAGAAGCTATCCACAGTGAAACGGCCCTTCCGAAAACCACTTTGGTACTCACCAATCAATTGGTCCACTTAATGCTGTAATCCATCGATTAAGCAGTTGGGCAGAATCTTATAGGAAGTTTTGAAGAGAGCAATTCCGCTGTAATCGGCACAATCCATTTTATCACCTTTCTTGTAAATAGCGCAGATGATACCTGTCTTCCACTCTACTGGAATCTCCTCAGTGGTCCATATTCTCTCGATAAGAAAGTATACACTCTCCCAGGAGCAGGAGCCCTCCTCCTTCATGTTGGATAAGGTCCGCCTGGATCACATTCGCTCTTGGGTTTTTGTTCGTGCTCAGTCTCCTCACAAGTGTGGGTGGTGGGAAGTCTGGATCTACAGTGATTGGGTGTTGAAAATAGAACCGATCTGCGGGTTTATCACAGTTAAGTGGGACAGCGATGGTGCAGTGGCTAAGGCGCTCGCCTCCCACAGCAGGGATTCCGGGTTTCATATCTGGTGGGTTCACTCCCGGATTTTCGTATGTGGGAATCGTGTTGGACGATGTCGCTTGCCGGCGGGTTTTCTAGGGGTACTCCCGTTTTCCCGCCCTTGCAATCCAGCGCCGCTCCTTCCTAGGGTCTCATTTCATGGCATGTCCGGGGATAATAGGAACCTATGGGTCCCAGCTGGAAAGTCCGTCACTCTGTGAGTGATGTCTCACCCTGGGTTCACTCCCCACTCGAGTTTTTTTATTACAGTTAAGTATTATACTGAAATATTCTTTCCATCTTTTTAGCAATGTCACGTTCATTAGTCAGTAATTTCCCAATATTGTCCTTGACTCACTTCTGGCGGCTCTGATATCCCTTCTTAAAGAAGTTTACCTTATGATACATGTTCCGAACCTCTTTTCCCAAGAAGTCTTTGTCAGCATTTTCTATCATATCTTTCATGTTTTCATATTTTTACTCTTCTAAAGGTTGTTTGGGTATTTCTACATACTTCTTCGAACTGCTCTTTGCAGTGCGCAAAATCTGTTCCTCATAGGCAATTCTCCATGGCTTCTCTCCTCCTGGCCACTGCCTCGATGCATTCGTCATTAAACCAGATATTCTTGCATATACTCTGCCTGTTAAGGACCGCATCTGCCACGCTGATAACTGAGTACTGAATTTCTTTCATTTTTTGTGGCTTTGAGTGTTTCAACATGGTTGTTCCTGACTCTGGTCTTTGGATATACTACTAGCCAGCTTTTGGTCTTTACATTCATCGCCCAGTTCATTGCTTTAACACCTATTGCCATGTGGGAAAATCTGATTAACCATTGTACCATCTGGTAACACCCATGTCCCTTTAAGTATGTTCTTCCTTTAGAAACTATAACCATTTATAACCATAGTCAAGATTAACTTTTTTTTACATTGCACACGATAAAATACGTCAAATCATTCCACCCTGGTCTCTGAGATTCTGTAAAATAGTTCTGTAGGCTTGTCATATTTAGGTTTGATTTTTTTAATATTAACAATAAGTAGGGGCAGTGAAATTTCACAAAAAGGTTTCAAGACAAGAAATATTTCAAAACACTGTAGGGTCGTTTACCTATCTTGATTGGCTGAATTACGTTTTGACATGTGTTAACTGTCTGCACAAGAATCACATAGGGGCCTTGCCGATGTTACCAAATTCTTGATGACCCGGTCAAATATGAAAACGCCTTCTCAAGAAAACAGCATCCAATGACAATAGACAAAATAATGTCGGGTATTTACAGTATTTAAGTCTACTGCATACTCAAATTCTCTCGCGGAAACCACTACATCTGACAAAAAGTTAGAAGGAGGTGTAACCAAACACAAACTATCGAGGGAACTCGCCCTAGAGGATGTGTGGAGTGCGAGAGGTGTGGTTACCGCGAGCAGAGCTGCATTGCTGTGAAGGGGCTCCAGGATGAGGTCTTGTACGTGGTGCAGGTCAAACAGGGAGCAGGCGGTCCTGGCGAGCGTGCAGACCGCATCCTGGCCACACATTAGCCGCAGGACAGGCAGGACTGCTCCAGGAGGTAGCCCCAGTAGGACGTCCTTCACCTGGACCGCCGTCCTGCCGTCCAGCTGCAGTAGCAGTACGTACAGCAACACTGCGGCCACGCAACACAACACAACACTCCTCACTACACAACCCCTCACTACACAACCCCTCACTACACTACCCCTCACTTCTCACTACACAACCCATCACTACACTATCCCTCACTTCTCACTACACTACCCCTCACTCCTCAATACACAACCCCTCACTACACTATCCCTCACTTCTCACTACACAACCCCTCACTACAATACCCCTCACTACAATACCCTTCACTACAATACCCCTCACTACAATACCCCTCACTACAATACCCCTCACTTCTCACTACACTACATCTCACTCCTCACTACACAACCCCTCACTACACTACCCCTCACTTCTCACTACACAACCCCTCACTTCTCACTACACAGCCCCTCACTACACTACCCCTCACTTCTCACTACACTGCCCCTCACTTCTCACTACACAGCCACTCACTACACTACCCCTCACTTCTCACTACACTACCCCTCACTTCTCACTACACAACCCCTCACTCCTCACTACACAACCCCTCACTACACTACCCCTCACTTCTCACTACACAGCCCCTCACTACACTACCCCTCACTTCTCACTACACTGCCCCTCACTTCTCACTACACAGCCCCTCACTACACTACCCCTCACTTCTCACTACACTACCCCTCACTTCTCACTACACAGCCCCTCACTACACTACCCCTCACTTCTCACTTCACTAACCCTCACTCCTCAATACACAACCCCTCACTACACTACCCCTCACTTCTCACTACGCAACCCCTCACTACAATACCCCTCACTACAATACCACTCACTACAATACCCCTCACTACAATACCCCTCATTACACTACACTACCCCTCACTTCTCACTACACTACCCCTCACTGCACCACCCCTCACTACACTACCTCTCACTTCACTACCCTTCACGATACCATCTGTACATTTGTTTATAGGCTATTCACGGTCAAATGAGCACTTTTGAAAACCTTGCATAATATCTACTTGTACGCATGTTGTGTATTCCTCCGCCTTATGTAAAATTTGCATTGCCATGGGCCTCGTCACTTTATTCATGCGTCGGTCAAGTGAAACTGTGGAATTATTAGAAAAGTAAATATGTTACAAATCTGCTAATTCTTATACTTAGTGCATTAAACAAACAGAGAGGAAAATAAATAATCCCGATTTGCACAAATGGCTACCTAACACTGTGTGTTTGACGTTAAGATATAGAACTATTTCCCATCCATCGTTACCAACTTTACCGGACGCATGTCACTCAGTGCGCCCGCTAGAATATATGCAGGTGGGGGTAGTGACTTTTTTTCTAAGGTTCATTCCAAAAGTGTTCACTATCTCGTGAACAGCCTTTTTCCTGCTTTAAAACTTCTGAAGCATTCTACGTTATACAATTTTCTAACATATTAAAATTAAGTTATTGAAATCGGTAAAATAATTTGCAAGGTACGATTTTTGAAACGATTACCATAAATCTGGAATTATCGCACACATTTTTGTGTAAAGATTATGTCGATACAATTATTTTAGATATATTTTAGTGTAATATTTTTTTTATAAAATGCCTCAAAAAATTCACTTTAAAAAGAAAACCAAACGAAGACCATAATAAATTTGCAAACAAGTTTTTTACTTTTATAAATTAAATTCACATTGCAAGGAAAATTACCATAAAATCAACATACTTCAAAGCTAAATGTGCTTCTTACCAGTTTTTAGCTGACAAAATGGAGTTTCCAGAGTTAGTTAGTTACCTTTCCATTCAAACGATAAGATCAAAGGTTTGTTACCGGGAAATCATAAACTCACGGATTATTGCCATCCATGTTGAAACATATAATTTCAGTGGAGCTTTGTGCCGTTGTTGTGTATAAAATGGGGGGAAAAAAGTGTATTCCCGAACAAAAAGTGGCAAATTGTAAGTGCAACAAAACACAACGAGAAATTGCAGTCCATTTGGGCATTTATAAGGCATGTGTATCAAACACTATTTTTTTTTTGAAGTCAGGTGCATAATATACATGTGAAAACAATATATTAAAAACGCCAATTGTTTGTAGGTACCTATTTTAAAGTAAAGTTTTTTTTTAAGAAATATCAAATGATTCCACCTTGTTTACAAATTTTGTAATTGACGACCTATGTCATGTACAGTTGGAGTTTTCACTGGCAACTTGCGTGGTCCTAAACTTCTGATGTGTACTGTACATAGCAGCCACAGAAACGTTATGAACTGTGATCAGGCCTTAGCTGTACGGCCTACTGACCACACCTTCAAACATTAATACATGACACGAGCCATTATTACCGAAATATCCTGCGAAAGGCAAAGCAGGAACCCCCTCCTCAGGCCAGTAAACGGGGCCGTGATCTAACACAACGCGCCCGATATAGGAGAGTGTATCATGTAACACTACAAACGGCGTCTTTTGTCATCGGGACGTCGGACCAAGAGAAAGCTGGAGATGTGTATGTCCGGCCGTCGCTAACCGCCGCCTGGATCAGTCTCCGGTAACATGGACAAGGTGGAAACTATTCAATTAGGTTTTAATAGAAAAGTGGCATGGTCGCTTAGTATAAGTAGCTATCATCATGGTATTTCTTTCAAAGCTCCCCCCCCCCCCCAACTAACGTTTGTAGTTAAATAGTTATTGTATAATCTTAAATGTTCAATAAACCCTATCTTATTCTGTTGTGCTCTGTCTAACTCCTTGTTATAATTAGCTACCCCCTATAGCGCCTTTTAGGTATGAATTAATCTGAGATTCAATCCACAACAATGAATTTATAGACTCTTTACTGTTAATTTTTTATTTATAATGTTTCAATTAATAGAATGTGGATTCAAATATAATGGCTTAGGAATAGAAAAGACACTGAACTTCAACACATTCCAGCCTTTAGAAATAAATGGCTATTCTGTCGTACATGAGAATATTTTGGACTAATGCCGGCATAACATAGCCCCGACCAACACAGTACGACACGACCAAAAACGCAACCAAGACACATTTCTATGTGACTACTTGAATTTACAGCACGACCGACACCATGCTCTCGGCATTTAACCTAACTATTTAGAAGGCGCTGATAGGCTACGTTAGTCTCAAAGGCGGTGAACAAGAGGGAAATTTGTAATACATAATGGTGACAAATTGGTATAGATAATGCATACAAAGTAAAAATTATTATTTTTAAGATTTAAATACAGTAATTTTCAATTTATTTTTCTTTTAAGCTGCGTATTTACCGTTCTAGGGAAATCTTGCAAAACAATTTCATTTTGCAAGGTTATATATCCTGTGCGACGTGTCGCACGACACGACGAAGAAAAGAAATAATTTCTAATCCGAAATGGCTGCTCGGACGACAAAATCGGTCGGGCTTACGACGATCTATCTTGTATTTCATTGGCTGTTGGCCGTCGCGTCGTGCGCGTCGGGTCTATGTGATTGCGGCATAAAACAAGAATGGCCAACCATTCAGTGAACTGGGGAAGAAATTAAGTCAAGAAGGAACAAAGAGGAAAACTCCTAACAAGACAATACAATATTGGCTTCATCACCTCTCTTACCCAGTGGCCCTTCACGGGTTGTTACGTTATCAGTCAGTAAGTTGTTTACCCATTTTGCAGCTTCCACCTGCACAGGCCTCCTTGGACAGGGTCAACCCCTCCCCCCCCCCCCAATTCATGAGGTTTCCCTGACCACATAGCCCTATGCCGGCTACCGCCTCTCAGAGGAGTTCTCATTCTCTCCTAGCCCATCCATTTTCCCACATAGGGGACATATATCCACCATCATAGCGAATATTTAAACTACCACAAGCGCGAGCTCATCTTCAATATGACCTCGGGGCGCCGGAGGGAAACGGCTGTCCAAGAACACAGGATCCCTTTCTTCGGGACTGTGCTATTCAAAACACTGCACACGCTACATAGGCTTGTGAAGTTTAGAAGGATGTAATTTCATCCGTTCGTCTGTCAAAAGTTAAAGCTTGCCAATGTTTTTACGGACAGATGGATAGAATTAATGGCCACTTCTGATTAGCTGTTGGTCACGTGACTGACCATGCTAAGAGTAAGGCCGCCCAATTTTCGCGAACAGATTTTCTGTCAAGTTGTATTTTCATATACTTTGACTCAGTTTCATTTTAGCCAACTGCTGAACGTTTCGTCTCCGATACCTGCCCGTGAATGACCGTCGTTATGTGCCAGAGTAACTTATTTGTCATTGGCCCAGTCAAATACCACACTGTCTTCGGCCAGTAACGGAAGGAAACTGCAGGTGTGCAGCTAGTGAGTGAGTGAAGAGATTTGTGCGGCTCCTAACATCGAGGTCTTGAGAGCCAATGAGGGTGAAGCGAGGTGAGTATGGAACAGCGCCGGAATGAAAGGGCGAGGGAACGGGAGAAACCCGAGAAAACCCGCCGACCAGCGGCATCGTCCGGCACGATTCCCACTTGCGAAGATCCGAGAGTGACACGACCGGGGTTTGAACACTTTTCGCCTTGGTGTGAGGAGAGCAGTCTATCCGCTCAGCCACCGGGACCCCAGGTGTGCAGGTAGGAAGATGACATCTAGGTTTTTCCGTGGAATTCTTTTCGCGAAAATCTGGCGGCCCTAGCTAACAGTGACGACACTTCCGCTTTGAAAAAATATGATTGTTGTGTCGCCTCGTCTTTATAAACAACAGAGATGGCTGCGAACCTTTGTGCATAAGTTTGCATTAGCCCTTTAGGAAGACACAGATTTACTGTCACTGAAGACAAGCTTGAAGTGAGTCGCCTATATTCTCCACTACACCAATACGAGTTGTGTTGGTCTCCGTATTTATACTTACCCTCTTCCTATTGGTCCTGGCTACGTCGGACACGCTTACAATATTCCGAAAAGTTTATTATTGCCTGTTAATCAGCCAATTGAGTCACTTTTTGACTACGAGCCAATCAATGTGTCGTGACAGTTGTAACATGTTTCACAATTCATCGTGTTCATTTGAGAAATTATTAAAATTGTTTGTTCTATCCTTGAATGTTGACCAGTTGTAATGTTCTGCTTAGTTTTCCATTAAGTCCAGCGAAACAGCAAAACCATAAAAGTGTAGGATTTGTCTTCAAGAGCGAAGAAATTGCCAAATAACTGTTACACGAATATATACGTGCATTCTCCTCAAATTATGAAGAGCTGCGGGCAGACCGCTCCGTATTTCCTTCCTGCAGTTTGGCAGCCAACGCCGTGCATACAACTTTTTATTAGATGTATAAAAACCTCTAGGTTATTAGTTTGTGTGTACGCACAATTGCAGTTTCGCCGAAGAGTTCATCTTTCACATGCTCCCGTAGCTGAAGTAATTACACTTTCCATTCCACTGGCATTATCATTGACAGCGACAAAGTGTAAGCCATCGGCTAGCTAGTACGATCACAGTAAGACTGTAGCGGAAAGTAGTTCCGGCGGTATCTACCAAATATTTCAGGTTAAGTGTAATAATATAAGTAATTATAAGGCCCTTTCTTCAGTGCTCATTGATATTAAAATACTCTGTGCACATGCGTGTGCTTATAACTTGGAAATATTTGTGTTTTGGGGGGGGGGGATAAAAAAATTAAGCAACTAGTGTTGTGCAAGATGGAGGACGCAGAGGGTTTGTCCGAAGTGTTACCTACCGTGTATCGAATAAAACATGGGAAAACATATAAGAGTGATCATTATTATTTTTAATGCTCAGTGTAAAGAATTTTGTAAACCCCAAATATGTAATCATTTGAAAGCGACGGGCGGGGGCCTGATGCTGACAGCTGATTGCTTATGCGCGGGCAGGCGGAGTGATACAAACTGGCGCCTTGTAATGGCTAGAGTAGGCATAGGCTGTTCACGTTAAAATGAGCACTTTTGAAAGCGCTGCTTAAGATCTACTTGTATGCACGGTGTGTATTCTTCCGCCTTGTGTAAAATTAACATTGCCATGGGCGTCATCACTTTATTCATGCGTCGGTCAAGTGAAACTGTGAAATTATTAGGAAAGTAAACATTTTATAAATCTGCTAAATTTTACACACCGATGCATTAAAAAACCAAAAGTGAAATAATTAATTTTAATTATCACGCATGATTACCTGACACTTTTTATTCGATGTTGAGAAATTGAACTACATTCCATGTATCGTTACCAACTTTACCGGGCGAATGTCACTCATTGCGCCCGTGGAAAGATATGCAGGCATGGGCAGTGTTTTTTTCTAAGGTTGATTTCAAAAGTGCTGATTTTATCGCAGTGGCGTTTATTCCATAGACGCGGGGTAAGCATTTCTTACCATATGCATATTGGAAATGTTCTACTCGATAGTTTTAGCCTTAAACGTAAAAATTAAAAACATTTAATTCTGAGTTTCCCGTTTCCGATTCGAGAAAAAGAGTTTTCGTAACTCCCGTACTGTACATGCATAGTGCTGCTATCTAGTATTTATTTCCAGAAACGGGAGAGACTAGCGATGAATCGAACTCGCAAGCGAGTTACCCTGCCGCGTTCCTTCGGCAGGGTAAACAGTCGTTCTGTTTGCTTCCTCCAGTTCTACATTTCCTTGGGAAGTGGATGAAAGTGTTTGGGAGAACGGGAGTTTTCTTATCATTTGTAATATGCTCTCTAAATACTGTTCAGTTTAATTACTATCACATTCATTTCATTTCCGTTTTTATAACTAATGTCAGGTATTATAAAACGGCAAATACATGTGGAGGATGAGCAAAGTTGGAAGTTGCGTTTGTTGATAGAATTTGAAAATGGAACCACAGCCCGGCATTAGCAAATGTTATCTAAAACACTCAAATATGTGGGGCTACTATACTGCTTTCCCTGTTAACAACTCACAACACGCCACTGCTTTATTTTGAACAGCCTGTACAGTGTAACACGGCGACGTTAGGGTCAGTGAACTGGCAAGTCTCGGCGACTTGTAGTTCGCGTCGTGGTCGCGCTGAGTACTGGCCTGCCCGCTGCCCGCAAGACCGTGCCACCCCCCCCCCCCCCCCGGGGGGGTCAGGGGGTCACGTGCGGCCAGTTAGCGAGCCGCCCCCGCTTCCTACCTCCCCCCCCCCCTTGAGAGGGCTCGCGCTGCCCTCCGAATACTGCGTCGTGGGAGTGCCGCCAACTGGGCCGGCCGCCTTCATTCTGCATATCCTGCCGCCACAGCTCCCCGATTGCCCGCTCCACTAGACCTCTCTGCGATATATTACCAATCTACATCTCTGAGATATCGCAACCGTGGTGTGGTCGAACAATGTACAGCGATGTATCGCATATCGCGATATTACCCACTTGTCTTATTAGCGAGCGATAATTGTGCAATATTAGCGATTAATTTTATTGGTGAAACGTTACATCAGCGATTTGGTTTATTAGCGAAATGCAATATTGGTGATACGTGCAATATTAGCGGAATGCGATATTGCTAATATGTGCGATATTGGCGATATGTGCAATAATAACGAAAAGCCTTATATAGACTGTTCGCTGTAAAATAAGCACTTTTGAAAGCCGTGTTTAAGATATATTTGTATACAAGTTGTGTATTCATCCACCTTATGTAAAATTAACGCTGCTATGTGCCTCATCTCTATATTCATCCGTCGGCCAAATGAAACTGTGCAATTATTGAGAAAGTAAATACTTACCAAATGTGCTCATTTTTACACTTCGATACATTAAAAACGTAAAGCGAAAGAAATAATTTTAAATTATTATAAATGGTTACCTAACACTTTTTATTTGACGTTAAGATATGGAAGTACTTTCCATCCATCGTTACCAACTTTACTGGGCGTGCGTCACTCAGTGCGCCCATTAAAATATGTGATTAGATATTTAAGGCCGGTTCTGGACCACACCTACTAACTTCAAAAAATCAAGTAATTTCAGACAAAAATCGAGGTTTTTGCTCCAAAATCATGGTTTGTAATTTAAGAACTTATGCATTCTAAAAAAAACAAGCAAATTTAACCCAAAATCAAGCAGATTTACCACTTTAAAAAAAGCGTGCAAGCTTTGTGCCACCTTAAAAACCTTAAATTTTAAGCTAAAATCAAGC
Organism: Dryococelus australis; assembly: GCA_029891345.1. Classification (NCBI taxonomy): domain Eukaryota; kingdom Metazoa; phylum Arthropoda; class Insecta; order Phasmatodea; family Phasmatidae; genus Dryococelus; species Dryococelus australis. Next base: position 10,227,862 of record CM057001.1, on the reverse strand, counting down.
AAATTTCTCGCTTTTCAAGCAAATTTTCACGTTTTCTACAAATAGCAATTTTGCAAGCAAGTAATCTAAATCAAACGAATTTAAGACAAAGAATAGCAAAATACACCAAAATCAAGTGAAAATATAAAAATATATAATTGATAGAATTGATAGATTTTATTCAACAAAAGTAAAACACCAACAAGACTTAAGTCTAAAAATAAAGAAAAATCTGAAGCATTGCCATTTATAAAAAGCGAGAGAATTTTAATTAGAAAATAATTTTTTATTTGAGCCAAAATTCGTAAAACTTTTAAATGCAACCACTCAACTATGAATCTAAAATATTGTACTAAAATATCGAAACAATTTCTTTTTCTGTAAAGTTGTTTACATCCTCCATTTAATAAAATTAAACATTTATAGATCTTCAGTAATCCTTTCTTTCAAGTAATCATACGTTAAATTTCTTTCACGTACTAGAACAACATTACAAATTGTACCAGCTCCAGCAGCTTTATTAAAATAAACACTAATTTTTTATATTTGTTTTTTATTTAAGTATAGTTGTTTTTCTATATGAACAATCAATGACGTACAATGGTCTCCGCCCCCAAAATGAATAATAATTTATATCACCATGCGTGTTTGCAGTTAGTTTATAATAAAGTTCATTATTTGGAAATACACTAACAAGTTTTGTTTTCAAATTTCTAAAATCTTTATAGGCAAGATACTTTTAATTGCAAATGCCACTTTCTATATCTAGATTCCAGTTTTCTTTTGGAAAAATTTCATTTATTCCATTTTTAACACAAATATTTCTCACAGTACAGTGATCAAACATAAATATTTCTCACAGTACAGTGATCGATCAAACATAGAAGCATGTATGGTTAGATCAGCTTGATTTTTTCTATTAGTTTGAAAGCCAACAATTAGATAATCGGGCATGTCAGATTGTAAATTATTAAACTGGCCTTTTATATCAAAGTTAAAGATAGTTGTTCCAGTAGGAACTTCCTTTTCTAAAAATTGCCAATAATCAAAACTAATTGCAGTTTAGGTTCTTTGTATATTTTTCCTTTAATTGCAATGATTTTGTTTGCTTCGTATTCAACAACAGGCCACATCAATTCTAATTCTCGGTTAACAATTTTGCCTGGATCAGCATAATCTCTATCAAGTGTGCCATCTGCTTTTTTTTTATTTTGATAAACATATAAACAGTTGTTGTCAGATGAATTACGAATGAAAGTAATTTTATAGCCACCTTTCCAGTAAATTTCATTATCATCGCCAATAAAACCAAACAAATATCTTAGTGGATACATTACTTCATTTGTTCTATCGCTATGTACAGATTTTACTTGATATAGATTATCAACATAAGAAATCTCCATATAATTTTGATCACTTAGCGATCTTAACAAAGCATCCATCATTGTTGAAGTTATTCCCGGATTATTAACAGCCTCAATAATCTGTCCATGTTTTGATAATTCTACACCATAAAACTGAAAAGGAAAAAGGTTATAACAAACATCAATGTTATCTAATTTTCCGTATTTTGCCTCATCTCCTTCCTCATCCCTCTTTGCTAATCTATATTGCTCGAAAACATAAGCATTGTTTCAGTAGCAGTAAAAAATTTAGATTGTCCACCAACACCAGAACAAACATCATTTGAAAGAGAACTATTCTTGAAATGTACAAATGTAGAAGAGCGAATGGGTATTGTACCACTGTAAAATTGTGTCACATATAGCAGGTGTTTCTACTATAAATCTCGGAAAAGATATTGGAAAGAGAAATATTAAATTGGGCATTTAACAATTTAAATTTGCCCGAATTACATTTTATATGTTTCAATGAGTAATTTTACTCGAGAAATATCCTTTGTTTCTTTCATTTCTGTTGTTTTATATATATATATATATATATATATATATATATATATATATATATATATATATATATATATATATATATAATTGGGTTATAAAAGTATTGAGAGCTTTGTGAGACAGACTTTTCCCCCAACTGAATAGACTAGGGGAAATTAGATGAAGCATGCAAATATCATGATTTTGCATATCGAGGTCATAAAGATTTAGAATCTAGGTACGAAACAGATAACATTTTACAAAAAGAAGCTAAATAAATTATGCTAGATAAAAATGCTCCTATTGGAGAAAAAATTGCTTCTGCTGCTGTTGCCTCAACAATGTTTACAAAAAGAAAACTCTGTAATGTATTAAATTTGTTTTGTAATGATGTCTTTTATTCTTACAATCATGTAAAACTCCAGACGGGCAGAGGTGCGCTCGGTTCTTTAGCTGGTGGAGATAGTGCAGTTCATAATTCCGTTTAAAAAACTTAAAAAAAAATAATTAGAAGAACAACAGAGACACAATTTGACAATGGAAAATAAAGATGGAAGTGGTTAAGTTGCTAAAAAAAAGAGGAAGGCCAAAAAAATTGGAATATATACCCACTATCTAATGTCGATATTAAAAAATATATAAAATATAAAATAATAAAAATTTCAGAATTGTTTATATGATTGACGAATTACCAAGTAGAATGCTCAAAGATGAATGTGCTGTGGTTAATTTTGACACATCATCTAGTCCTGGCACTCATTGGGTTTGCTATTTTAAAGAAAATAATGAAGTTTACTTTTTTAACTCATTTGGACGAAATATTCCTAATAATTTAATTAACTATTTTAAAAACAGAAATGTTTATTACAATGATGATAGAATTCAGAATTTTGATTAAGTTATTTGTGGACATCTATGTTTAAATAAAATCTTTGACACTAGAGCTTATGCATTAAAATAATATGAAGATTCCCAATACAATTCCAGTCTTTCTTCTTTACAAAGTAAACTATCCAACTGTATTGATCATACAAAAACGTATGTTTCTTTTCTAGGATGTAGAATTGTTAATATAGGTGAACATGTAGATAGCAAATATGCTGTCAATAAAAGATATTTCGAAATATATATAGCAGATTATGCATTAAAAAAGAGGACGTCGATTCAAAATATAAAACTATTGTTCTGATTATGCTCTGAAAGAAGATATAAATTTACAACTCAGTAATACTATTGCTGATTGTATAAAACGAATAAATAATGCGAAACAGACTTTAAACAGGGATGTAGATCCAAAATATAAAACTATTGTATCTGATTATGCATTAAAAAACGATGTCGAATCAAAATACAACACTAGTGTTTCTGATTTAAAAACATATGTAGATTCAAAATACAATACCATTGTTTCTGCTTTACGAGATCAACTTAGTGAAGTTTTTGTTTATACAACAGACTATGGTTCTATTCAAAATCGTGGAATTAATAATATTGCTGATCCTGTAGATGGCAAAGATGCTGTCAATAAAAGATATTTTGATGATAAAAATGCAACATTTAAACAAATCAGTTTTGAATTATTGTGATACACTCATTAACACAAAAGTTGAGAAAAGCAAAGAAGCTGTTGATAAAGCGTTAGATGTTACGTTACAAAATTTAAACCAATCAGTAGAAAAATTCAAGGAAGAGATCTCATATATTTTATTTATGTGAAAAATGGAATAAAAATAATCATGTTTTTCGCATAGGCAATGATGTAAATCTCTTTTCTTTTTTGATGGATTGTACTGTTTATAAAATAATTTCTGATAATTTACCTTATGATACTCTAACTGTTATTAAGGGAACTACAAAAATAGATTACAGTAACCCCTTTGATGTTAACAGAGGTGAGATATTGTGCGCGTGTGAGCAAGAGTAAACGATTATTTGAAAAGGGTTATACAGCTAATTGGACAACAGAATTATTTACCATTTTTGAAGTTTTAAATTTTGATATGCTTACTTATAAACTGAAAGATGACATGGGAGAATAAATAAAGGGTAGTTTTTATGAATACAAAATTATAAAACCAAACTATCCTGATGAATATTTGGTTGAAAAAGTTTTAAAAACTAAAAGGCAGTATAATTTATGTAAAATGGTTAGGTATTGATAATTCACATAACTCTTTGATTAATAAAAAAGGTGTTTTGTAAATTACATTCTTATTCAATTTGATAAAGCTTATTAATATAATTCACCAACTGTTGTTAAGTATAGTAATTGCAATCAATTCTAAAATAATTATGATACCACTCAATGCGAGCCATCAACATTTCTTTCAATCTTTGATATAAATTGATAGAATTTGTGTTATAATCAAATCTCAATATTTGTATACAATTTGGATGTAAATCTTTAATTCTACGCAAATGCATTTTATGATATTTCTTTGAGTTCTAATACCATAATAATTGTATTTGCAAGCACCATCATATAATTAAAAAGAAAAAAGTTGGATTAAATTCTTCAACTGTTAAGTAAAGTAATTGCAATCAATTCTAAAATAATTATGATACCACTCAATGTGAGCCATCAATGTTTCTTTCAATCTTTGATAAAAATTGATAGAATTTGTGTTATAATCAAATCTCAATATTTGTATACAATTTGGATGTAAATCTTTAATACTACGCAAATGCATTCGAAGATTTTTCTTTGAGTTCTAATGACATAGTAATCATATTCACAAGCACCATCATATAACTTTAAAAGGACAAAAGTTAGATTAAATTTTTTTTTTGTGTTTGGGGTACAACATCTAATGCTATATCAACACATTCTCTTAAATTTTCTATATATTCAGCTTTATTTTTGTTTAGATCTTTTAAATCATTAAACTTCATTTTCTATCACTTTTATCTGCTGATCTTTTAATTCAATCATTTTTTGTCATTCATATTCACCATGTATTCTAATTGATGGCAAAACTCTTCATATAACCAATCTTGAAATTTTTTTAGCCATTTTCATTTTAGATGTGGTTAGAAACTGAAAAAGACCTGGTTCATTAACAAAAGGTTAGATTTTTGAATAGCACTAAATGTCTGTGTTTTACCGACATCAAATTCATCATATGATTTTTAATATTTTTCTTTAATTTTATCTGATACAGCATCTCTAGGTCGTTTGTAGCCAAGTAATCGAGCAATCTGATTGGCATAAAACCAAGGATTATTATGCTCATCAATGATCACAGAAACTTGTTTACCATTGTAAATAAGCTTCCTGTTGTTTATGTCTAGAATTGAGTCCATTTTTATATGCAAGATTATGTGCAAGTGGGATTGGGCAAGCTGTAATATGCGTTTTTATACATATCTTTTTTTATAAAGAAAATGAAAAACTAAAGAATAAAATTTTAGAAATATAGACCAAATTCTGTGATAAAAATTATATTTTTTTTTCATTATATTTTAGACCCAGCATTTTTCCAGGTTTACTGATTGCTTCTAGTTTAACTTTATCTTCCACATCTACATGTTTTCTTATAGCATCATCAGTATCTTTATACTCTAATATTTCAGCAATTTTATAAGTATAAAACATGTTTTACATTCATAAAGATAAAATACATCAATGTTTTTATACGGACCTCTAGTAAAGTACTCGTGGACGACATTTTGTTCATCTAAAATTACATAGTCAAAAATAACTAAAGAATTATTTTCACATTTGTCTAGTGGAATCATTTTCCCAGTATTTTTTAAAGAATAAGCCATATTTTCACTAAACTTTTGGGATATCACATGAAAGTCATCTTGTAACTGAATATATTTGGGTTGATTCAAACTTTTTTAACAAACATACAATTTATTAAGATTTAGCCCCCTTGTCTTATAAATAAAATAAATCATTAAATTTGTCTTCGCGAAATTACTAGGACCAACTATTATACCTATAATATCATCAGGCAAAAGTTCGCAATTTTTTATTTTATTTTTAGAGTTTTCTTCAGAAATTAAAACCCCAACACCTATATCGACTTTCTTCAATTAATACCATAATTTTTGTAATAAATGGAGAATAAAGTATTCAAGTTAACAGATAATAGTTATATTCCTAAGAAGATGCTTCACTATGATACAATTCATAAAGATAAACCTACTGCTTTAATTAATTTTCACATAAAATTTTTAACACCTAATGTACACAATAATACTATAACAACAATTGAACATTCGAGTCCTGTTGTTGATAAAAACAAAGTTATAACTATTCTCAAAGGACAGTAAGATTTTGATTCTTTAAAGTAAACTATAAATTCAATTGATCCAGTTTCAACAAACAACATTGAAGTAACAACAGACTGTGTGAAAAATTGAATAACAGTTAAATCTAAGTTTGATATTAAACCTGATGATCATTTCTCTAATATTCTTGGCTTTGAAAGAAATATGACTACTGAAAATTACAAAAGTGTCACTGGTACTAAATTGCCTAATTTTAATCCAATTAAGACAATAAATGTCCACAGTAATTTCGCATATGGCATGTTTATAAAATATTATGAATCTAATTACTTAGAAACAGACATAATTGCTAGTTTTCCACCAAAAGGTGTGTTTGGTTTTCGAGATTACGTTAGCTATGAGCCCCCATATCCAATTTTTTATAAAATAAATAATGAGCAGTTTAATCAGATTGTTATAGAAATTAGAGATGAAAATGGTAAATTAATTGATTTTCATGGTTCTGAAATTGATTATTGTTTTGGAGATTAAAGCAGTTCGAAATTTTAAGACAAAACTAGCTTGGAAATTTTAAACCCCGTCTCCAAGACATAAAATATATAACTTTTCTTTCAGAAATAAGGGGTATGAAAAATGGATACCACCTTCATTAATAAAACTATAAATTTCGATATCCATATAGAAAAGTATTTATTATAGTTTCTAGTATAACTCTCTTGTTATCACAAGGACTTAATGATATTTTGTTAACTTCTACTGTACATATTTCATGTTTCTCATTCCTTATCAAATTCCTTATTTAATTTTCTCATCAAACAAACAATTTGTATAGTCTTCGAATGTAATTCTCTTGTTAACAACACATTTTTTTACACCTTTAGATTTTTTGTTTTCTTTGTTGCCAACTCTATATGCATACATTTTTGTTCTTAAACCAACAAATTATTTCATTATTTTCCCATTACATTCATCTTTCATCTTACTTATAACTTTCTTATTTATTTGTGGCATGTTATAGATATTGTCATTTGAATAATCACTTGTATTAAATTTATCTAACATCGTCTTCGTGTCTTCATAGAAATCTTCTGTTTTATGTTATATACATATCTATCAGTATCTTGATAACATAGTTCAATTTTCTCATCATATTTTGGTTTCAACACTTTATAGTGAAAGTCGTACATTAATTCTTTTCATATGCCCAAAACTGACATGCCCACATAAATAGGCTTATTAAATTTTACAGTTGGTTTATTCATATGTATGGCTGCAAGATTCTCATTAAATGTAGTACTTTTCTTAAAAATTGGTATTGATATTAATTTTTCACTTTCTTTTGCATCTGATATTAATGTTAAATCTACTTTGTTTCTTATATTTTCATAGTTTTACCAAACACAGAATAATTCATGAACTTAAAAAAATCTTCTTCGAAATAATTTTTTGCATTAGTCCTCAACTCTGTATTCAAATCAATATATTTCTTTAACAAATCGGACTGATCAAACGACAATATTCTATGTATTTTAGTAAGTTTAAATCCAATATTTAGAAACTGTTTCAAGTTGTGATAGTGAATTACATACTTTTGTTTGTTATCTAAAGTTGTAAATCATTTAGATTGATTTTCTTTGGAACTACCTTATTTTCTGGGCAAAATAGAAGATCTTTATGTAAACTATGTAGTTCTTGTGGATACTCTAACTCAACTTGTAATATATAACCATGTTGTGAATTATCTTTCAAATTTAATATATTTTCACTCGAGTAATCTAAATCATAAAATGTATAGTAAACCCATTCGAAACCTTCATATGGTAAAGAGTGAGACATTGCCCATCCATAAAGATTATTCACATCGAGATATACTAAATAATTTGATTCTTGATTTGAGTTAAAAATCTTCTAAATATTTGTTATTGGCTTATCATATCACTTATAACATTGTGATATTCCACCTCTAATTCCTTTTTCAATCATTATAATCATATCATAGTTATGTAATAAATCTAGTGGTTGTTTAGTCATTTTAACATTGCTTCCCACAATAGACCTGGTGCTGTAAAATACCACGCTGGATCTAAATCATATGAATTTATACATGTGTTTCTAAAATTTTAGAATATATCAGCTAACAATAATACCTCGCTTTTAAAATATAAATCGTGATAGCCCCCAAGATTTTTAATATTAAATTGATTCCATACACATTTTGCATGTTCATAATCATAATCACTTATATCAGGTTCATTTAATTTGTTATAAAATGCACTCTTTTGTGGAAGTTCAGTTTCTTCAAATTTCTTCCAACTGTCCATATAGTCGTATGGGTAAACTCCTTTTCTAAGTACTAAATCTACTTGTTCTTTTGGAAAATGTTTCGTGTGTATTTCATTTGATCTATAAGATGATAATTTATCTAAATTACTAGCCATAAATTTGACTGTGTCTATAAATTTATTTTGAAGTTTTCTGTGTTTTTCCAAAAGTTATCAGCTTATCTTTGATTATTTGCTATTAAATCTATATTTTTCTCATCATATACTAACTCTTTAATAAATAAATTAGCATCATATCCAGTTAAATTATGAAAATAAATTGCTACTAAATTTGGTAATTTTAGTTTTAGATTACAATCATTACATACAGGATTGATGCATTTTCCACTTATGTGTTCATGATGGCGCACTTTTTTATTGTCCTTCGTATATTCACATTCTTATACAGTACATTTTTTTTATTTAATATATAATATTTTCCTTCTGTTGTTAGTGGATGCATTGGCTCAATTTGCGAATATATTTCACAAATTTCTTCTACTTCACTTTTTTACTGATTGCATAAAAATGTTATGTGCATTTGGACCTCGATATACAACTGGTGGCTTATAATAACTAGATACAATATAATAACAAAAACCAGATGCTTCCTATAATTGATATTTCGTTGTGTATGACTCATCATTCAACTTTAAATCAATGTTATTTATTTTATTAATAGTAGGATTATATAATCCTTTGAGTACCACCTTGTAAATACCATTATCAATGTCATCTTCTGTTAAAACTGGATATTTTTTATTAGTTTAAATTTATAAATTTATTTTGGATTTGGTTTAGTTGTTGATATTTTCTTCAATATTGATTCAAAATCTGCATATATTGTGAATGGAACCTTCATTGTATGTTTGTAATTTTTGAAAAATATTTGCTCTCCTTTTTTATATTGATATGCTTATCTTTTTTATTTTTTGTGAGTTTTAATGGATATACCATGGATTCCATACCTTCATCTTCAATATATATTTATGGATACATCAATTTGATTTTCTATTTTTGGCAAATCATCAATTTTAATCGGATATACAAATGTATGTATTGCTTCATCGATAATAAGTCCCACATTTTTATATTTGGTTACTCTATCTGAATAGCTGTCTGTTGGAAATAGTGCAGATTTTACAGCCCAAATGAAGCATTTTTGATCAATATTTTTAACATTCATGCATGCTTTCTTATTCTTTATAAATTCAGGTAGTTCAATATATGATGCAGCATTTAATGGATTATACTTATTTATAGCTCAGTGTATTCCCTTTAGTCTATCTTAAGTCCATCATGACCCTCTTCTTTGAAATTAAGAAAAATGTGTAATTATTGCTTGTATTATGCATTTATAAATTAATTTAATATCTCCTTCATTCAATATTGTATATTTTGGTGATTGAAATGTAAATAATTCAACTTGATTATTTTCTTGCTTACGACAATTGATATATAATTTATTGTTGGTTTTGAACCCTCTAAACTTTATAAGATGTTCATGTATTTTCTCGAATACCTTATTTTTTGCTGAAGTCAAAAAATTAATAGGTTGTACTAAATTAAAAGAATTTTCAATGTTATATGTTGATATCATACTTTTGAAAGCTGCATTAACTAAGTAAGCTTCATTGGTTTCCTAATTACTTTTATTAAAGAGAACATTAGTAAAATAAGGAAATATTTCTTTCAATTTGGTTTTATCTTGTTTATATAATTCATTGATATCAGCATCAGATAAAGGTAAATTTGTCAAATTATTCTTTGTTATCCATTCTGTTATCCGCTTACTTTTATCTCTAGGTTATACGAAAACAGTAAAAAATGGGAACATTTATTTAAATGGTTTTTCAGCTTTTCTATATTTTATAGTGTAATTTGAAAAGGGTAAATTTTTAAAGTTTCTTTTTTATTTGTTTATTTATAATAAATGGTATAATAGCTGCAATTAAATCAGCTTTCTGTAATTCTTAACCCTCTCACAGTCTTTTCGCTCTATACATGATTCATCTTCAAAGCCTCCATTTGTTTATTTAAAGGGAAAACATTTTTAATTACAAAATAAAAAATATATAAATAAAAAATATAATGTAATAGCATCGAAAAGGCGTTTATATTACTGGGAAATCATATTTAACTTCTTGTTAAGACGATAATTCTTAAGATATTCACTAAAACATTTTTTACATATGTTTATCCTTACATCTTCTATTAAAAGAAAATAATTTTATAGATTTATTCCCATTACTAACTGTGTATGCTTTTGTTGGATAATTCTTTTTTTGAATTTCATTTAGAATATCTATTGGTGTCTTGTGTGATTTTTTTATATTTATGTTTTTCGAGCTGTAGATTATAAATATAATTTCCACATTCGCAAAGCACTTTGTCTTTTTATAACTCATATTGATTTTTGTCATATTCAGCACAACATTTGTACAAGTGTTGATATGCTTATCTTATGTGTATTCATGTGTGTAAAAACTTTCTATGTTTAATACTTCACCGCATTTTTTACATTGCTTAGATATGATAAATTGTATGAAGCCACAGATTTTCAAATTCATGAATCTAAGTTTGGTAAAAAAAAAAAAAAAAAAATTTGTATTCTAGATTGTAAATACAAAATTACATTACCTGGTCGATATGTACAGCTTTTTGATAGAAATGCTAAAAAAATTAATAAATGATAAACTAGTTTTAATAATGTATGAAGGCTTAAGAGAAATGAAAAATGGAAAATCTGTACATGATATTAAATTCTATTTTAATATTTAAATTCTGTTTATTTCAATATTTTCACTTGATTTTGATATATTTTGTCTTAAATTCATTTGATTTAAATTGCTCGCTTGCAAAATTTCTATTTCTAGAAAACGCGAAAATTTATCTTGAAAAGCAAGAAATTTGCTTGATTTTAGCTTAAAATTTAATGTTTTTAAGGTGGCACAAAGCCTGTACGCTATTTTTAAAAAAAAAAGTGGTAAATTTGTTTGATTTTGGGATAAATTTGCTTGTTTTTTAGAATGCTTAAGTTCTTAAATTTTAAACCATGATTTTGGGGCAAAAAACCTGGATTTTGGCCTCAAATTGCTTGATTTTTTGATGAAAATGTGGAGTGGTCCAGGACCGTACGGTTCATTTCTAAAGTGCTCACTTTATCGTAAACAGTCTTTAAGCGAAATGCGTTATTAGTGAACTACCTTGCTAGCGATACGTGATATTGGCGGCATCAGATGTTGGTTGGAAACTCAAATGTTTTATCTAGAAAGGGCACAGGTTCGGGGGTGATAGTAAAAATGCTTGACCGGCCTTTGGCTGGCCACGGAAAAAAATTCTATGTTGATGATTTGCGAAGTTACCGATAATACTAATACGGCGATATCAGTATGGCCGATATTTAAGATGCTAATACTTGCGATATACCACCATCGATTTTCAATACTGTCCGGGAAATATATATCACACAGATTCCGTTATGGCAACAATCTTCTAAACGACATTGAAAAGTGGATATCGCGCAGTCCTATACTTTCCACGTGAGCTGTTTAGAGAGGGTTTCCATCGACGTTTCGAGGCGATGATCACTAGAAAATTCATTACTTTATATTTGTACTGAAATATTGTTCAACCTCTAGGCGTTACTTAAAAGTACTACTTTCTCGTACAAAAAATGTTGACCGCATCTGGAAAGCTGACAGGCCAAGGAGTTGGCCTGTTGGGTGAAGCGAGCTGTAAGGGAACGAATATTACCTTACTGCATGATAGTGTTGGCTATACTGCATAAAAACGTCAGAAAATGGTGCCGCAGAACCACGTTGGCATATCGGTGTGCTGTCTCCGTGGTTCCAGTAACCACGAGACGTGATATTGTCATAACTAGAGATCTGAATAATTCGCAGATTCATTTTGGGACAAGCTATAATTCAAAACACGTGTGTTTGTATAACTTATTACTTTAACCATTGGTCCACACGGTGTTTCACACCTCCTGGAGAAAGCTGGCCCAATCGGCGCCTTCCTCTGTGACAGCAGACAACCAATGTGCAGTTAATATTGGCTTTGTACAGGATGAGTCCTTTAAAAGAGGCCCCGTGGGAAATGTGTGTAACGGAGCGAGGGAATGAGGAAATACAGTCCAGTGTGACAACATATAGAGTACTCGAGGTCAATGACGGTCATTTCCAGCACCTGCTCCAGGTATTTTGTTGTTACACTGGACTGTATTTCCTCATTCACTCGCTCCGTTACACACATGTCCCACGGGGCATCTTTTAAAGGACACATCCTGTACATAATACTGTAGAGTCTATCCTGCGAATTTTTCAGGTCTCTAGTCATAACTGATGGCACCATATATCGGGACGTACAGCGTTCATTAATCAGTGCACTGATGTTGTGTTGCACACTGCAGTGCTAAACCTTGCTGAGACCATCGTCTGCGTAGTCTTTAGTTATCTTCGCTTGCATAAGGCGGAGGAATATGGTGGAAGTATAACTTGAGCAGGGAAGTAGCCGTGAGTGGAGTATAGAGAGAGATGGGCGCTCGCTGACCTGTGACAGTGGACCCGAGCTGCATCGCCCTCTTGGCGGGCAGACATTGTCTTGACAGGAGAACCAGCAGTGTGCGGTGACGGTCCATCTGCAGGAACATCTTGTGCGCCGCGTGGCTGTGTTGTTGTCCTCCAGCATCCTGCGACAACCACCACGTCTACACCTACAACTTTAACCTGATCCAGACGGGAGTCTGTCGTGAACAAGTAGGTGAACACGCTCTTGTATTCAAGGGGCCGCTGTGGCCGAACGGTTAGCTCGCTTGTCTCCCACCAAGGCGATTCGGGTTCAATCACCGGCCGGGTCACCGGACTCTCGCACGTGGGAATCGTGCCGGACGGCGGGTTTTCTCGGGGATCTCCCGTTTCCCCCGCCTCTTCATTACGGGGCTGCTCCATTCTCACCTCAATCGCCCTCATCGGCTCTGAAGACCTCGCTATTAAGAGCCGCCCAAATCTCTTCACTCTTGTGTTCAATTCCCATGTACAGTACATCCTGCTCTCTTTTCTGCAAGACATTACAAAAATGTAAATCTTTTCTAACCCTAGCGACTGTGTTTATCCGTGCAGAAGCGAGTCGGGATATGTCGAGTACCATCCCAGCCGCGTTTACTGCAGGGCGTTTCCTTCGACTGGTTTTACGCCCCATTTCAAAACTCACAATGACTTCAAAGAAGAAATGAGAAAGGACTTCCAGTATATTAACATTATTATAAACAACTGGAACATTTGCGTGGCTGTCATGTTTAATTTTAACTAATGTGCCTCACTATAGCCAAACCTTGTTAGAACACACCTAAAAAATTATTGTACAGTGGAGAAAAAAAAACAAATGAAAAATATCCCTATCCTCATACATTTCACAGAAACTATGGTAGAGCCAATAAAAGCCTGTCGGAAAATACACATTCACAAATTTAATGCAGGCTTTCTGGAAGGAATTTTGATGTATCTAAAAAGTAAAAATGTTATCTAGGAATACTCCGAGAAAATAAAATCGTTTTTATAAGGCCTAATCAGTCCTAGACTCCAATTGACACAAATTTGATTTCCACTACTATAAATACGTATGTGTATACACGTATCGCCATACTTATAAAAATGTGAAGGCACATTTAGTCAAACGCACATAGACTACAGAACAGAGAAAGTGAAACACGAAGAATGAGACAGGGGAACATTATTAAACTCATAGGTGCAGGAAGAACATGTAGATAGGTATTAATGTGCAGATTACGCACCAACACTTGGAACAAAGCGCACTATACAACAGGTTCGTGGCGGTTCTCAAATAGTTTAACAGGTGGCGTGGTCGTCTCTGGCGTTCATCTCGAAGATGCATGATGTCATTGTCACACAAGTTCAGTGTGTAGTCCTTGGGCACATCACTTCATTGCACCTCCAACTGCGGGTGGAGTTTGGCAAGAGTCGTTAGACGTAACGGCTGCTGGACCGAGCACCATCCCAACTGACACCACATGTCCGCTACTGGCCACAGGTCTGGGCGTCTGGGATATCGCAGACGACGGTAGGGTGTCTGTACCACGACCTGATGTATGCGGTCCAGCGGAAACGGGGCTGGAGGGTCTTGTCGACCCATACGTGACTCTTGAACAAACACTGTGCATGTTCTGCAGTCATAACTAATGGACACCCACATCGTAACACCAGTAGTATGCCCCTAGGTTGTTCCACTACGTGCGCCACATGGTTACGCTGACCGCTGGGACGCCACATTTTCATGCATCTATCTATGTAACATGGATAGAAATGTGACTTTTCTGAGAAGGCAACGCGACGCCATTACTGACTCCAGTGCTCGCGTTCCTTTGTGCTACAGATGACATGCTTGACGATAACTCGGTGTCAATAACCATCTGCGCACAGGACATCGTGACTGTAGTCCACTGTCAATCAAGATTCAAGGGGCCGCGGTGGTGTAGTGGTCAGACTACTCGCCTTTACTTATAAGTACCAGGTTCGCTTCCCGTCGGGGGAATCGTGCCGGACGATACCGCTAGTAGACGGGTTTCCTCTGGGGTCTCCTGTTCCCCCCGCCCTTGCATTCCAGAGCTGCTCCATCCTCACCTCACCGGCTCTCAGTACCTCGATGTTAAGAGACATCCAAATCTCTCCACTTAATTTTCCACTCAACCACCTCTAGGTGGACCTAGGAGACACTCTGACGGCGCCAGAAGGGCTCTCTGTGATCTAGGGTTATATAGAAGACATTTTACTCGAGACCGTTGCCACACATCGTCAGATATGTTTATCGAATTCATCCCCACATTAATTCATGGTTTCTGGTGGCGCATGAAAGAAATCTTGACGCGCGCAATACTGAAGCTAGCAAAGAACTTGTTTCGCCATGAAAACCCATAAGCTGTCAGTTTGGTGTTCAGCGAGCAATGGTATGAACCAGTCATAGCACGATTTACGAATCAGTTACCTTCGCGGAAGATCATTGCAGTATACAGTACCGATCACATACACGCTCCCCGTGCAACATGAAGACAGTTGTCTACAATGCACACGAGAGGGTTGCCTTCACAATATGTGGTGCAACGTCAGACACCAGGATCTGAATTTATTACGTGCGCACTTCGCTTGTCAATGTAGCAGTACTTCTTGTCGCATTGGTGGATCCACATTCCAAAGGAAGGAAGAAGGGCTGATCAGAGTTGTGCACGCACACTATACGGCCAAATTGAAAGTATCATATAGATATTGTGTACATAAAAAGTAGGCAAACCTGTTTAAATGGTTAATAGCTTAAGCGTGCAGTGAGTGTGAAAAATTTATGACTATCCTAAGAGTGTACAATTACCATAAAATTGGCCTTTATCTATTAAAGATAACCTTTCTGCAAGAGGCAGAGCAGATGTGTTGATAGGAGTAGGTGTGCAACTTTCATGTTGTAAAACCGATATTTTATTTATTTTCTACTAAATTCGCAAGGCAAACTGTGTGAGACCTTAATTATCTTCTTCTACGTACTTCTTTCTCCAGGAATTCGATGGCAGATAGATGAGTGCCATCCTTCAAGTATTGATTCACCAATGTTATGAGTTCCCGTACAACTTCAAGAGACAGGCTTTCTGATACTTCTTCCTGCAAAAGTTTATTTACAGTTCAGTAACCCAAGTAATTGTAAAATACTTAATTAATTTTGGGGCATGAAGTAAGGCAACCATTTAAGGGAATTCAGTTCTAACCAACTTGGAAGTAGGCATATCCATTTGCGCAGTAAATTACACTTGAGTTGCTATAATGAGAATTTTCGCAATCTACAGTATAGATAATAGCTTCTCAGGCTTTATAAATTAGTTACTGCTTCACTGCTTTCTTTGATTAGTAACTAGCAGCCTAACTGTTGAGAATAAATAAATCATTTTTCCTCATAGGCGATTACAGAAGTTTAAACTAATACAGTAGTTGAGCAATACCAAGTACAGAAAATTTACAAAGCAATGTCCTGTGTCCTGTCGTTCCGTAAAACTTACAACAAAATATGCAACTCAGGTTGTACCAGAAATTCCACAAATCCAAGATGGCGGGGAACTAATGCTCCTTGAGGAATGTTACAAATATCTCGTTCGCGCCACACCATACAACACGGCAAGCGACACCACTGTGTACAAAGGTTGGATGAAATTGGTGTTACGTATTATCATAAATACGACGCGTTTATTAGCGTAAGTCTACAACATGCATATCAAAGGTCACGAACGGGTATTCAGATAAAATGCGATATTTATGTATTATATGTAGGGGATATATTTCAGATGTATTCCGATACATCTGTTTAAAGTAGTAACGGGGCTTATTGCAGTCAATGTTGAAGGAGCTGTATAAAGAGACAGATTATAGAAAACGTATAGATTTCTTGATTAGGAACTTGTATAGAAAAAAATCTGGGTGTGGGTGTGTTGAGGATAGGGCCATAGGTTTTGTACGCATGCGTCTGTGTTAGCGGGTAATATTACCTTTGGGATACTGGACTGGAATGACAGTAACGAAATTTATACTTGGTTTTTATGTCTTAAATTGACAGATCTAGAAAAGACGTTTCGATTGGCGCCTGAATGAGCGCGCTTCCACTCTGGTGGCGCGAGTCACACTGGACGGGAACCTCAGTTCATGCAGCCAGTCTCAGCGGCGCTACCGCAACGTCATTCTCGCACAGTATTCGCGTATTCCCTTTGGGACGAGCTAGACATAAAAACACGTGTGTTTATATAACGTCAGTCGTCCACACGGGTTTTGACACTTCCTGGAGAACGCTGGCCGACTCTTCGGCTACCACTGTGACAGCAGACAACCAATGTGCAGTTGATATCGGCATATTAGTACATGAAACTGTAGAGTCTAACCTGCAGGTCATTGAACTCGCGAATTTTCCAGGTCTCTAATGATTGGAGTACGAAATCGTGAAGTGTTCATTTATTGGCGTAGAGTTACTCAGGACGTGTCAACTAAAGTATGGTCCAATGACAATCTTATTGAAAAGCTACATGTGTTTGAAGTTTAACGTGCCCTCCCCCCCCCCCCCCCCCAGAAAATAACGCGAAATTTGCAGGTCTCTAGTTATTAGTCATGAAGTTATACTATGGGAATGGTTCGCCATGCAAACGCTTCTTCGCTATCTCTGTCCTGGTGTGACATATGTCGATCTCACTTGAAGACGCATCCTCGTCAAAACTGGGCGTCGCACATACAGTGTCAAGTATGCGAGTAGGCAACTTCATATTCGTGGTCACTACTTCAATGAAGAGTGAAGAGTGAAGAGATTTAGGCGGCTCTTAACAGGGAAGTCTTGAGAGCCGATGAGGGTGACTGAGGTGAGTATGGAGCAGCGCCGGAATGAAGGGGCGGGAGGAAATGGGAGATCCCCGAGAAAACTCGCCTACCAGCGATATCCTCCGACACTATTCCGTCATGCACAAATCCGGGAGTGACCCGGGGATTGAACTCGGTTCGCCTTGGTGGGAGGCGAGCAGACTGACCACTCAGCCACTGCGGCCCCTCTGGTTCAATGCCGGTGAAGTCATCTAAGTGATGCCGTCATTGGAGACTCGGTGAAAGAGGAAATAGGCCTATGAGAAACACTTTGTTAATATTTTTGTAGCTACAGTTTGTCGTTATTAAGTAGTATAGGCTCCATCTACAAACACGTGAAAAAAAAATTGGGTTTGGCTGTGTCGGGGACACGGCCCTATTGTTTTACGTGAACGCGCTCGGACGATTTGATGTTTATTTTATGTTCCCGGTACCTCTTCACTCGATCATATGGGATTTTATGGGTATCACTGGATTGCTTTTGAGATGCTCTTTCCAACCGTATACGATTTCTCTATTTCGACTTGGTTTTTGACGAGTATAGGCCGGAATTGTGTGGTTTTTTTTTTTTTTTTTTTTTTTTTTTTCCCCATAACCACGCCACACAAATCTTTTAATACACATAATCGATTGATCTTGACGAGAGCTGTCGATTGAAACCTAAACGAGCGTCGTAGCTTGTCCTAGTCAAATGTTATACTATGCGGAAGTTATGAGACGCGGCGAAACGAACTCAAAATTGTTGTGCTCCCCCTCCCCCCCTCCCGGGGCCACTGACCAACCTTCCTCGCCGCTAGCGATGCTTCGCAGTCCTCACTCAACGTAAAGTATTCTTTGATCCTTTGGCAATCGATTGGTGTAATTGAATTATCATCTTGCCCTAACTGTTGGTAACCACCAACGACAGAGAAGAATAGGACATCTGGGATGCGAGTCTTTTCCCGCATTGAATGACGTGTCGTTGAATAAGAAGGGGGAGAGGGGTGGTGTTTGGCAGCTCACAACTGGCGGCGACTTGCACCTTCGAAGAATGTCGGTGATCGCCTTCTATTTTAGATGTGCCTCGATGCCGAACTAGGTTACCTCTGGGTGCTGCAGGACGAGTCTTGTAGTGTCGGTGATCAACTTATGCGATTGAGCAGAGATAAAGGAGGTAACGGACTATAATTTTGGTTTATATGAAGAATTTAGTTTTCCAGTCAACTAAAGGAGATATTTGAGTGAATAGTGATTTATTATGGAAATCTGCCGTTGCCTAGTCGCTGAGTATAGTACAACATACGATGCATAGCTCTGTAAATATTGTAAATATATTACCACCCAATAAATATTTAGCTATCGTATTTATAGTCTGTTCGCGGTAAAATGAGCACTTTTGAAAGCCGTGCTGAAGATCTACTTGTGTATACATTGTGTGTTCTTCCGCCTTATGTAAAATTAAGATTGCCATGGACCTCATCACTCTACTCATGGGTCGGTCAAGTGAAACTGTGAAATTATTAGAAAAGTAAATATTGTATAAATATTCTCATTTTTACACTTACATGAATTTAAAAACACAGAAAGCAAAAGAAATAATTTAATCTATGACAAATGATTACCCAACACTTTTTCCATTGTTACCAACTTTACTGGACACATGTCTCTCATTGCACCCATTAAGTTATGCAGGTAGGGGCAGTGATATTTTTCTAAGGTTGATTTCAAAAGGGTGACTTTGTCGTGACCAGCCTTTAACTAAAACGTCTGCCTCTTTGTGACTGTGACAGGTGGTTGGAACAAAAGGAAACTTTATTTCACTGGTACCAATTTAAACACTATTTCTTTTTCGCAAGACGTCTAAACATACAATAATTTTCACTACAATTTTTGTTAGTAAGGGTTCAAGTTTGAACACATATATGTAATTTTGTAAGAGGGAGGGGGGAGAGGAGGACAGTGCAGAGGGAGATTTCAAATGAGTTAAAAAAAAAAAAAAAAAAAAAGCGTGTACCAGCTACCCTACATGTTTACTAAAGTATGCGCTGTGAATTAGTTTTGGTATGTGAATATTTTATGGTTGGCGTTAAGAAGCGATTTATGAAATTAACACGATAACAAAAGACTTAAAAAATTAATTTCCGTAGTTTAGCTTCAAATCTTTCAAATGATGGTTATTAATATATAACTAAACTTTTGGTGGAAAATACATTTTTCGTCCACATTTTTTCTTATTGTGGATGCTCAATCCGGATGTTTCTGTTTTGTTTACACTGGAATGTTCAGTTTGTTTCAGTGCCGTGTTAGATAGGTTACGTAACATTGACTACGTACACCAAACTCAGTCATTCTGGTATTTCATACAGTATCCTGAAGTATTTTTAAAACTGCTTAAGTTTTTCGCTGTGTAAACCACTCAAAGTAATTAATGCGTAAATAAAAATAATCAAGTTGTAACCTTTCAAGGAACATTTTATTACCTACTTACCTCCATTCTATTTAGACTTTTCGCATGACCGTGGCAGGAAAAATATTGTTTCTGAATTTAAAAAAGTATATTTAATTTAATACAAATTTCTGCGAATATGAAAGTAATTTACCACTCTTAAAAAACACTTCGGCATAGAGAAGCGATCGCAAAACGGGAATATAGAACATAGGTTTATATACAGCGACAGTAAACATTAAGACTGATAAAATCCCGTAGGAAATATAAGATAGAGTGCGCATACTAGTGACGCAGTAGTCAGTCTCCCTGTCCCAACCATAGAGGGAATATGGAGGTAGTGCGCATGCAAGCTGCGCAGAGGCCACTATCTGTATTCCAACATTATACTAGCTTTTCTGCAAGCTTATAGCATTGTTTACGTAAGTAAGTGCTGTGAGGTACTTGTGCACTTATAGCATTGTTTACGTAAGTAAGTGCTGTGAGGTACTTGTGCACTTCCTCTAACCTTGTTGCACCTAGAAAATTATTCAAGTTAATCAAATTATTTCCTTCTTATAAAAATATGGTTCTGAACATTTTAACGTAAATGTGAAGGACGAAAATAGTATATAAAATCTCTATTCACCTTGTAAAGTTATTTGCATTTTATATGTGAGTCTTTCAGAATCTGCTATGTTATTGGCATACGTTCTCTTTGAAGGCTATGGTTTGTATGTTCGTGCATTATCTTGTTCTATGGTAGTTTTTTGGAGAGAATATAGATGGTGGATAAAACCACTGTTGTATATTTTATTCATAAAGAAATACCTCTCATCGCACAATTTAAACCTATAAATGAAAGTAAACAAACATTTTAATCACTTTTACCCTCGTGACTTTAACAATAACGTTAGTGATTGATGAACTACTGCGTAAACCCCGAGACCTCACACTATCAAATTTTTACCTTCAACTATAGGTTTGACAATAAAATTTGAGGACAAAATATGGTCATCAAATTTTTCATTCCCAACAGATTTTATCAAATAATCTTGAATATGTTTGAAAAGGTATCATACTGTCAAATTTTTTTATTGGGATGATCTAATTTGAAATATTATTTAAAAATTATTTTCATAGCGAGGTTTTTCTTTTTTTATGCGGTCAATTGCAGAAAGAAATGTAAGTAATACTGTAATTTATTTTTGTTTCTTTATTAAATTGAAGTTTGATTTATAAGATATGTTTCCAGCACAATTGAATAAATGTTTCTGTAATATCATGTGCGATATTCACTTAAAATAGCATTCATGGCCAGATAGCTTCTAAATAAATTAATTTGTTTCCAGCAAATTTTCGTTATTTTCAGTTTCTCGACGTCCATTTTTGCAGTGCACGATTCTTATTGAGACCATCAAACATCAAATAAATTTTAGAACCGGTTCAATTTTCAAATATTCGATGGAAACTGAAGCCATCCAACTTTCTCAGATAAAAATGGCAGAGTTTAAGACGTTTCGATTATGCCATAACTGTCCAGCTTTATTTGGACAAATTGATTGGAAGCAGTTTAGCGGAAAAATTGGACGGTGTGACAGACAACGTGTTCTAACTAAGCTAATGACGTGACGTCTAATGGGTGAACACAAGTGGCCAATATTAGCTGCGAGCTAGGTTACATTAGACACGTGGCAGGTCGTATTGTAGTGAAAACTGCGGCGTCTGTGTAGTAACACACAGCTGTGTTAACTTGTGTGTTTCTCGATGTGTCAGAAATTACTCTGATTGGCTGAAAAGGGCACATCATTAGCTTCCTCTTCATGACAGTCATTAAAGTGTAAATGCCTGGGCGAATGCTACTTCGCGAGAGAAATCCCTGCCCACAAAGTTTTCACGTGTAAGCAATCCTTTCTCTGCCAATTTTATAGACAAAAAAAAATCAAATACCATCATTATTATTACAGTTCATTTTTTGGTGTACTAGCAAAAACAATAGCAAAGGATAAGTATTGACGTGAATACGTCTTAAAAATTGTAATCATAGTGAGATGCAATCCATAAAATCCGATGATAACACAATCGGAAGATATAGTTTGACATTGTAGCTCCGAAACTATCGTCTGCATTCGAAATTCAATTACACCGCTCGATTGCCAAAGGATCAAAGAATATGTAACGTTGAGTGAAGACTCCGAAGTATGGCGCGCGGCCTGGGGGGGGGGGGATGGAGGGCGGAGGGATACGCCGCAATTTTGAGTTCGTTTCGCCGCGTCTCATAACTTCCGCGTAATATAACTTTTCACTAGGAGAAGCTACGACGCTCGTTTAGGTTTCAATCGACAGCTCTCGTCACGATCAATCGATTGCGCGTATATAAAAAAAAAAATTGTGTGGCATGGTAATGGTGAAATTGTATGAGTTTAATGTTAATAATTATGAAAACTTAACACAATGTCTCGTCAAAAAGACAAGTTGAAATACAGAAATCGTATACGATTGGAAAGAGTATTTCAAAAGCAATCCAGTGATACCCATAAAACCCCATATGATGGAGTGAAGCGGTGCCGGGAACGTAAAATAAACATCAAGGCGTCCGAGCGCGTCAACGTAGACGTATTCACGCAAAACAAACGGCCGTGTCACCATCACAGCCAAACCCAATTTTTTTTTTGGCTTATACATTTGTTCCTTGCACTCCACATAAAGGCAATAGGCGCACAGTGTTGCAAAGTGATGACCTGAAATTAAAATTTTAAGCACTTGAATAACAAAAGAGAATGATTTTACTTCGTTACGTAGCTATTTTATATTTGATGTATTAATATTGTAATTACTTTGTTTTTAACGTAGAGGATAGAGGAAATGTGGTACACATGCGACACTGGCGCTTACCTAGTTTCGAAAAAATTGGATTTGGCTGTGTTGGGGACACGGCCGTGGGTTTTGCGTAAATACGTCTACGCTGACGCGCTCGGACCCCTTGAGGTTTATTACAGAAAATTAGAATCACACATACAAACACACAAAACCAAACAGGAATAGTTGTCAACAGGTGCATGAACACACGAAATTTTGCAGAAGGAATCTTCTAGTTGCAAGAAGACCACTGTGTTTGTTATGGCTGTGTCCATTATTAGTAGGCCTGACAATTCTTGGTTGGTTTTCTCCGTCTGTATGTTTGTGTGTAATTCTAGTTTCCTGCGACATGAGCTCTGCTGCAAAGGCAAGTGTCAACACAATTTTTCATATAATATATAACATTCATATAGGTCTACATAAATTATAAAGTGTAAAAAATTTTATCTCAAGAGAAATCTGTTTACAAGAATCAGTGATTAGTTAAATAATCATAAATCATAGGAACAGTTTATGGTAAGAAAACATGTCATAACTGCGATATCTCGCATGTGTAATAACTCCGACATTAATAGCTCTTCCCAAGTAGGCAGGAATTGACATTGTTTATATCTTGAAAATTACAGTTACAAACACTCACTGGATGCATCAGCTGGTTTTCCGGACTACTGCAGGGAAAATACATTGGTGAAGCATGTCTCACGAAAGAGAAAGTAAACAAACATGGGTTGAATTACTTGGGGTAAAAGCGTGTTTCCAAACACTGTGTATTTGCAAAGGTGAAAATTAAAACTACGAAGTATTGCTTCAATATCTTGCTTCTGTCTCATGACAGATTTGTTTCTGGGCATGATTTCTACAGATAAAATACACGACTGCACTAAGCCGTTGAATAAGGTAAACACAGCAGGCTAACGACCAAAATCCACTTAATATGTAGTTGCAAACATATATATTTATTTATTATTTCATTATATTTATTAATTATTTCATTGCAGTGTATGAACCTTACACTTATGTGTATTGTGACAGGTGATGTATCTAGCAAAATACAAGAGTGCGAACCTAACCTAGATGCAAATGATCTGGACAAGTAGTTTTGAACTTTAAAGTTACTTCGGAGTACAACTCATATTTTTAAAGCTGATTTAATAAATATTACAGTTCCACTTCCAGGATTATTTAATTGCTCGTGTACTTAATTCAGTTACTATCTTGGAGAATGAGAGTACCAAAGGAAGCCAGGGCCAGGCTACAGACATATAACTAAAGGCCATTCACGTTAAAGTGAGCACTCTAGAGATCAACCTTCGAAAAAAACCACCGCCCGCAACTGCGTATGTATAACCATGTGTGTCACCACACAGGCTGGGAATGAACACACCCAGTTATGTTGGCAATGAAATGTGAAAAGTAGTTCTAAGAAATAACGCTGTATTGCAAGTGTAATGTTTGAATTTATAGCTACTTAAGTTGTTTTAAGTTTATTTTATACACTTTAAAGTAATTATTGGCGTAAAGATAATGTATTTACTGTAACTCATAATTATATTGTGTCACGTGATCGGCGCACCCGTCAAAACCAACGACCCGTTGTTGTGGTTCCTTCATGCTTGTTGCTTGGCTTTGCTTGTGAGGCAAACTACAAATTTGGAAACTGGAAGTTGTTGTGTTTTAATATTTCTCATTTATTTTTCAGCATATCTGAAGTCATCATTGTTTTATTAAAGGTCGTATAGTGTGTAATAGTGTTGTAGCGATTTTGTGAAAAGTCACTAGTTCCAGCAAACTACGTACGAATAGTCAGCGTCAGGAAGACATTATAAACCTCGCCGAAAGTATTTAATCTTTAATTCGTCGAGGAGAAATGAAACCGTACAAGGTGATCGAACGAACTGCAGAGATAATGAAAATTTCGACTGCAACTGTCCGGAGGTAACTGTAAATGTGTTTTTACAACGTGTTTTCCCAAGAGAGGTTTTACGACGGCTTATCGCCAGTACGTTATTGAAGTAAATCGTTGAAAAAGAGCAAGTAGGAATCGACAGTTGGAAACGTGATATTATAAACGGAAAGTTAAGCAGCAACAATGAAAGTAAATGAACGACAGCAGAAATGCGACACTAATATATTCATGTGAGTTTGCGAAGTACAAGTTATATCCCAAGTTCAACAAATAACATAGAAAGTTATGTGTACCTATGTGCCTATGCCCATCTATTTATTCTTTCTTTTAAATCTGTCTTGACAGTAAGTGGAAATTTTGCCATAAATAATTATACGTTAGTTTCACACGTTTTTGTATCACTGTGTTGTTTTGTAATGTAGGCCTAACATCAAATCCGTCTCTATGTATCTATTTAGGCATAGCCATGTAACCTTTCTTAAATCTGCTTTGACAACAAGTGCAAATTTTGCTGTCAATAATTATACGTTAATTTGACACGTTTTTAAATCACTGTGTTATTTTGTAATGTAAGCCTAACCTTAAACATGTGTTCATGTAGTTATTCATCCCAAGTTACAGTGTTAAGTTTTACTATTGTTAAAATAACATAAACGTCACAGTTTGATGCTACACCAAAGGTGTTCCAGCATCCTATAAAATATAAAATCTCGAATCTTCACGCATGTTAACTAATTAATGGGAGAAGAACGTTTGAGTGGACTCGCTTCCCTCCACATCCACACAGACATTGAAGATAATGTAGAATCAATAATTAATCGTTTTGAGAAGAAAAAAGATAGGCGCGTTGATTTATTTTGTAAAGTTGTAAATACTCTTTTGTATTTTTCTTGTTCTGCTATTTAAGTTTAATAATTTTTATTTTTTTACGTTGAGCATTGTTGAAGAACATATCCATTATCAAGGGAGATTTAACAAGGCAACGCTTCTGTTTTACATTTGGAAAAAAAGTAGACTGTATAAGTAGACAAGTAAATAAAATTAATAAACTGTCTGTATTTATAAATGAGTTCTTAAAAATGTACTTTGTCGGCCGCCCCCCCCCCCCCCAGCATCACCGACACTCACGACAGACCTGCCCCTTCAATAATATCCGAAAATAAATCGATGCCCCCCCCCCCTTTCCCCCTTGCATCCTCCACCAACCCAAGACTCGCACCTGGAGCCGCGTCTGAATCCAAGCATTGCCAAAGTAGTTATATAAAGGCCTGTATTACGATCTCTTAGATAAATGTGTGGAATAGCTATTCCATAGATAAGCTATTTGATGGTAACCTGTATTATGAACATTCCATTAGCTAAACTATCCTGTAGATAAGTAATCCAAGGTTTTGGTTCGTTACTGTGTATGTTGGCAATAAAAGTCACTATATTTGTGGTATTATGGCTTCTGTTCAGTTGTCAGTAATGAGTGCGAAGTGTGTTGTTTCGCATTATATATATATATAAGTTATGTGTTAATGCATCGTTAGCAAAAGTGAATTAAATAGAAACTATGAACCAAACCAGGACATACAACATATTTGTTCATAATTATTACTGTCGCTGGTGATATCAATCCTCTCGTAGCTAGCTTGACCTCCATGCAAGTTATCACAATGCATGAGACTCGGCTTCTTGCCATTCAACATTGAGGTCCGTGCCTGTGTTTCTTAATTATATTTTTTAATATTTCGAGAATGGAAGGGGGAAATATTTTATTTCACAAATTTCAAGGAATCTGATTCCTCAAAATTAAATTAAGCCTAGTGCTAATTTTTTTTTTTTTTTTTTTTTTGTCATTACAAAATACAATTTACACAACTAAAAATAGTACAATTTACAAAACTAATCTTCTGTGTCGTTATCGACAAACGCACACACACACACACACACTTCAATTCATATTTTATATAACCTCCAATACCAACATGCATATGAGCAAAACACCGCCATCTGATGTTTGAGACACCATTTTGAAGCGTATCTGAAGGTATAAATGATTGTCTAGCGCTGGAAGCAATAGATAGTTCAACCCCTTGAGAACAGTTCTAGTTAGCAATAACTAGAGGTCGTAATACACTATTCTGCACTAGCTGGTTGTTAACCTTTAACCTTGTGTGTAACTAGATGTCGTAATACAGGCTCTTAAACGAACTATTTCACACATGGCAGGAATAAAGCGCTCTGCATTAGAAACTATACTTTTTAGTTGGATAAACAATCACAATCATGGCAGCAACAAATGGTTATGTTGCTTTATATATATATATATATCCCAGGGATTGGACACACTATAGGACATGGCCGATCTCATGTTCCAATCCTTATCCGCAAAATCTAACTTCGCAAGAGAAAAAAATTCACGTAATTGTAACGATTTTTATTAAATATTTGTTTATAAAATAACTTCTTTATTTTAAGTAATATCTCTTGCAATTTCAGGTATTAAAACTTACTAGCTGATTTTAATTATTGACTGTATTGATTTTTATAACATTTTCGTACATTTCGCGATTGTCATAGTGGTATTCGTGAAATTGAGAACATGGCGTCACGTGTTCTGTGTGAAGTATGGCTTGGTTTTTTTACAATAAATAATTAGTTATCTTCGTATTTGTGTATCATTTTTTGTTAAATTTCACGTAATATTTTTAATTTTTTTGTAACTAGTGTTATTGTGCTGTACGATAAATTTGTAATCAGTTTTTCGTATTACACCGCGTATATCACTTTACTACACTTACAGCCCGTGAATTTATTGTAGTTTGGCTTCAGTTTACTTGCATCAGAGAGCTAACGTTTTTTTTTTTTTTTGCAGGAATTTTCCACGCCATTGTTTGTGTAAACGGGTTCTAACTGGCTTTGATGTGATATTCCCGTATAGGTGATTTTTTTTTATAGATCCATGCCACGCCATTCTTGTGTAGCCGAAAACAATTTATATGCGTCCATGAGTGTTATTGTGCTGGCGATCTCCCAGCAAATCCCAGTATTATGTGAAATCAGTTTTGTGGAGCAAAATATATCAAGTGATGTGTATATAGTATCATTCAATACACAAAATAAATATCTACGGAAATTCAAATAACGTATTTTTAGCCACGAGACGGAAAAAGATAACAAGGGGAACTTCACTTCACTTACAAATAATAATTCCCGGTTATATTTTGGATAATACTTTAAAATTAAATGCATATAAACTCACGTATCTTTAGAAAAAAAAATTATGAATAGTAAGAGAGGTTACAACTAGAAAACTGTTACAAAAATTTTATTTTAAAGTCGCGGCGAATTCATTTTTACATATATTGTCAAGTTTGTGTTTTCGGATAACATTTAGGACAAAACAAATTTTGAATATTTAATAGCATTGGTTTTCACTCTATGATATAACCTACATGTAGGAATATTTAGATCATACCAACAACTTACATACTTTATGTCCCTAAATTTAGTGCAAAATTTACACCGAGAAACAGTGCATTTTCTGCTTTCTACGGCAACCACAGAGCTTCTGGCTGCACGCGAGTGAGTGAGACGCCACCTTCCTAAAGGTTGTTCACGATAAAGTGAGCAAAGTCACTATTACTACCTGCATATATTTTAACGGGCGCACGGAGTGAAATGCGCCCAGCAAAGTTGGTAACAAAGGTTTGAAAGTAGTTAGACTACTTAACGTCGAACAAAAGTGTTAGGTAGCCATTTGTGACAACTTAAATTATTCCTTTCCTGTTATTTTAATCTGCAGAAGTGTGAAAATGAGCAGATTTAGAAAATATTTACTTTTCTAATAATTTTACAATTTCACTTGACTGGCGCGTGAGTAGAGTACTGAGGCCCGTAGCAGTGTTAATTTTACATAAGGCGGAAGAATACATAACAGGCAGGGCTTTCAAAAATGCTCGTTTGACCGTAGCCTATAAGCAACTGTACTCGTTTCCACAGAACTCATGTCGAACGTCGGCCAGGACGAATCGTCACGTCGTGCCAGAGGTAATTATGACGTCATTTCCATAGCACCATCAAGCAATGGCTAATTGCTTCCTACTCAGCCTTAAACGCACCAGTTTGCTCGTCTAAGATTACTCCCAGAGACACTCGCTACTCGCCATGTCTTAATGGAAGTTGTTAAGACAAAGCTTCACATGCGGATAGAGGCGAGGGACACGCAAGACGGATTAACTATCGTCTATTCTTACGTTAGATCAGCACGTGCATACTTCCCAGGCGAAGTTCTCACGGCTAATCGCTTTACGTTTTTTACTTTGATATTGTGGTACAGTTTATGTCGGCACATAGGTCCGTTTTACATATCGAGGCCTGACTTCAGACTGACGCTATTGGTTTATTGAAACGGCCTTGGCAGAAGCGATAATCGATTGACAGCAACGACTATTGACTCTTTTGTGTACATTCAAACGCTTGAGCTGAAATATAATCAGCGACAGGCATACTACGTAACTTCAGCTCACGAAATATCCTGTTCAGACGCGGGTAAGCCATACATTTATATGCCGTTCACGGTAAAGTGGGCACTTTTTGAAGCTGTTTCATCAGACATAATCACCAATAAATACATTTCATTGTGGCCTCGGACTTTTGGTTTTGGGTATGGTGAATGTATATACACTGTGGTTATTACTCGCATGGCAGGGTTTACATTAAGAAGTGGTGGAAGGGTATAAATTGGTTGAAATAAAAAAGTAACTAGGGCTTCAGAAGTGCTCACTTCACCGTGAACTGCCTATACCTGCAGTTTCCAGTTATAAGTTTAGATTAATTTATTTTTCAAGCCGCCTTCCTATTGAGTTTACTGTATAGAAAAAGTGGCTTTAAAACCCGATATAAATTAAGACCAGTGATATTTGTGTTCCTTAGAATTCTCGTACACTGAATTACGAGGATTGTTTCTAAGTTATGATTTTTAGATTTTTAATAGTTATTCTACCAAGAACCAACACAATAAAGTAATTTTTATATTTAGTTTCGTATCTTCATCCAAATGGTGCCACGAAAGCTAACAATCAAGCCGATTTTATTTAAATTATTATTTGGTTATTTAGTACCAGAAAGTTATTTAGAATTACTCTATGGCGCCTTCTTCAGGTGTAGAATTTGGGTTCGAATTCAGTGTGACCAATGAATTAGTTTTTTTTAATGTACGTTAAGCTTATTTCAGCAAGTGGTAGCCTATGGTTGGTGATGCTTATACGGTAAACACATTTGGTGATTAATGTCAAACAGCAACAAATTAAAAATAAAAACTTATTTTTGTTTTATTGGGTTTTAAGGGCCCGCTCTTATGACGTAAGAGTAAACAGCGAGCTGCCTATACGCGTCTAAACTCGCCTAAATCATTTTTCAAAGACGCACACAGCCATGATCTATGCTGTATTGCAGGAAGATCGTACTCTAAGAACGCCTGAAATCAACTGCGTGGTGTGATAAGGAAGGGAGGCGGTCATTCGTTAGTGAGATAAGCTGGCAAACAACCAAGTCGATTCTACTTTTCTAAACCCTTGCTTAAGTTCTACTTTTAAGATATTCCTCCGCTTCGTGCAAACGAAGCTTAACAGTGTCTATAAAACTACATCAAATGTACTACATACCGCATTCGTGCGCAGTCAGTGTAATAATATTTTGTATATGAACTATTTATTACTAGGCCTTTCCAACACACTTTTCTCACTACTTTTATGCGCATTAATTAAATATTAAATATCAATATAAGTGTAAATTATTCAAAAAATAGCGTATTTTTACGTTAACAGGAGTATACAACATTGTGATGGATGGTGTATTTAAGAAATAACCTAACACGTTATAGATGGAGTGATTTTTCAAAAGTAGGCTTCAAAAATTGTGACGAAACAGCGCATATACTATACTTGAGTCCTTGTTGCATTTTGCCCTGGGTAAATGCTCTCTTCCTTTCTTTCGCAGCACTGGCCCGGCGTGCCGCGGTAGAAAAAAATTGACGGCCCATAGCGTATGTAAATTATTTCTAGAACCTTTCAATATAACCATATTGTACCCGTTTACAATTTGTTTTTATTCTAGTATCTCACTCACTTTCGAAATTAAAGCATAAAAGAATTATCTTCCTTTTGAAGTGTGTAAATCACGCTTAGGAAAATTGAGCATTCGTATAACGGAGTGCAGCAAAAAAAAAAAAAAAAAAAAAAAACGAAATTCGCTATAAATATATTAAATTCTAATTGTACTACTTTAAAATTGTTCTTAACCCCCTCCCCCTTTTTTCATATTTGAAATTAAAACATTCGTATATTTTTAATTTTTAATTAGGAAATATTCCATAATTTAAAGTGTAAGGTTTATTCAGTTGCAAACATTTCCCAATTTAGCTGGGATCTGTTTTGGTGCTCCTACACGTTTCCGTAGCAAATGAAATGAAATATCTTTTCCCATCAGAAGATTCTCTGGTTGAGGCGTGTATGTCCAATTAGTTCGGTTAAGTTGGTAGTCAATGCAGAAAACACAGGATTTTGACTTGACGGGAAATTCTCCAGGTGCGTTTCACCTAAGTGAGGAGTTCGCCGAGCAAACCTGAATACCAGTCGAGTCGCAAACGCATTTCCGTTGTATCTCAGCAGCGACTTATCTCTCAGCTTAGCACACTCGCCTCCCACCGAGGCGAACCGGGTTCAATCCCCGGCCGGGTCACCGGACTTTCGCACGTGAGAATCGTGCCAGGCGATGCCGTTGGTTGGCCGGTTTTCTCGGGGATTTCAAGTTCATCCCCCCCCCCCCCCCCCCCCCCCCGCCGTTTCATTCCGGCGCCGCTCCATACTCGCCTCAATCACCCTCATCAGCTCTGTTGAGAGCCTCCCAAATCTCTTCACTCACTCACTTGTCCCTTAGCTCGAGCAAGTAATCGCGCTGCTTCTGAGACACGTGATCGGCACGTGAGTTGGATCGGCTCGCACGCAGCTTGCAGACAATCCTCCCGAGAAAGCACACAAACAAGACTTTCTCTCTAACGCGGGCGTGTTTACGTGCTGAGAAGCGGCGCGTGTTGATCTTCATCGCGAACACTTGTATCTCAGCACGCGCCGTCTGGTACACGCTCGTGTTGTACACCACGCGATCAGACCACAGACGATAGCAAACGCGAACTGAACACGAGTCCTTTTAAAATGCGTTTCTTTACACTGTTGCGGTTATGTCTTAGCGGCTTACCGTACAGAGTATATGGGGGTTAGGCTTAACTCAAGTGTGAACACTATATTTAAAGTCATTCCGTCATTTAATTAAAACCATAATCAATTTGTTACACTATAAAAAAATACTACACTTTGCATTAACTCGATTATTTTACGTTATATTGCGCCGGGGAAGCGTGTTATGTAAATATATTCTAACTCTCTGCATTACTATTATTTATTACATTACGGCCACGTGTCTAGCTAAGGTGTGTCCAGTCGACGACCATCGTATCTAGCTAAGGTGTGTCCAGTCGACGACCGTCGTATCTAGCTAAGGTGTGTCCAGTCGACGACCGGCGTATCTAGCTAAGGTGTGTCCAGTCGACGACCCTCGTATCTAGCTAAGGTGTGTCCAGTCGACGACCCTCGTATCTAGCTAAGGTGTGTCCAGTCGACGACCCTCGTGTCTAGCTAAGGTGTGTCCAGTCGACGGCCCCACGTATCTAGCTAAGGTGTGTCCAGTCGACGACCCTCGTATCTAGCTAAGGTGTGTCCAGTCGACGACCCTCGTACACGGTATAATCTGTAGAGTTGCCGAAGGCTGGGTGTTAGTACGATCTCGGCGGCTCGAACTGCATCTGGCCCATCTTGTTTCCGTCCTCTGCTTGGTGAGGTAAGACAATACCCGGGATCGCGGCTCTTCCTTCAGACCTTATAAATGACTTTTCTGTATAAACTGTCGGATCTGCTGCCGTGACTACCGCGATCTCTGTCGTCTGCTGGGGGTTTCACGCAAGCGCCGAAGCAATAGCTTGCCCACACCACAACAACAAGTAATGACAGCATTATAATAATAAACGTTGCAGCTTGGGCCCTTCTTAGCCAAAGGCATGCAATATTTGCTCATTCTCTTTTATACATACCATGCTCTTTTCGGTCACCTACCCCACTCGTCATAAGCTCGTTTGCCCTTTGAACATTCTCCTGAATATGATTTAAAAAAACTACCGACGACCATAACGAATATTTAAACCACTGCCAGCACGAGTTCAACCTCAATCTGACCTCGCGGGCGTTAGAAAATCGAATATGAAGACCGTTGAGCTGAGCATCAATATTTCGAGGGATCAACCAACTGATTTTGAGCTCGTTAAAAATAACAGGAAATTGTTATCGTTAAAAATAACAGGAAATTGTTATCGTCAATTTCCGTTTAAAGTACAGGAAATTGTTATCGTCAATTTCCGTTTAAAGTACAGGAAATCGTTATCGTCAATTTCCGTTTAAAGTACAGGAAATACGTTTCTTGTGTTAACTTACATCCGATGCAGTCTTAAGCCAAACTGTTTGGTAATAAATAACAAAAAAGTTGCTCTTTAAATTACTGTATCGAAGATATTTTCTCGTCCATTTATTCATCTATTCATTCATTCATTCATTATTACGACAGAGTTGCACATGTATAAAAATCTGTAACGGTAATAATCTGTATGGTTCCTTCATTCGACTGCGATATTTGTATCGGAATTAATTTGTGGGTTATACTCTGAATAATAAATACTGTAGAGCGTGATTGAAAAGTTACGATTCAATGCGTGTAATTTATTTGTACGTAGAACACTCTGAAATTCTTTCGTGTGTTAAATATATTCGTAAAGATCGATTATCTACCACCAACACCCCTCCAAACACCTTAAAATTAGCCTTAGCACACTCTGGCACTCAACTCTACACCTATATAAGACATTGCAACCCACCACATTTATCGGGATCCAGAGGTCAGCTCCTACTACTTAATAGCTCCGTCTTCAGTCCCAGCATCGTCCATTACAGAATTTGCCCGTGATTCAACCTCAGCCGGGGAGGCAGACACATCGTTTAGTAACACATGGCATAGGAGACGTGCGGTAGTTGCCCACTTGTGCCAACCTCAGTACTTGGAGGTTACCCGGCGGTGTTACAACGAGCTAGTCGGTTCCACATTTGCGTTGCATTGGGTTGGAAATACTCATCACAAAACTATTGAATGTGCGTCCATTGTGTTGCTCTACGATAAGAACACACACATCTGACGAGGGCCCCTCCAACTTTAGGTTTTGACAATTATGGTTGAAGACATTTTGGGTGTGTTCCGTGTTGTTTTGTGTGTTTCCACCTTAGTTTCGCTCTACAGAACTCGAGAAGGTAAATGTGTCCCTCGGAGAAAACAAGAGATTTGCAAAATTAGAAAGTGTTATCAAAATGTTGACGCTAATGCAATGTTTGTTATTTATAAGTATGTTAAATATAAACGGAATTGTATTTCTGTATACAAACACTTAAATAATAAGCAGAATGTGGTATGTTTGAAATAACTTTCACGAAAAATAGTTAAAAGTATTTTTTTTGAGCGATTTTAAGGTTTTGTAAAATTTACATATCAATTCTGTGTAACAGCCTTAAAGATAACTGTAATATTTGCGTGTTTCAGTCAAAGCATATACACATTTTAAGTGCGCTGTAGTTTAAATGGCATATTAAAAGAACAACATGCTAAAATCTTAAAAACTGTTAATTTGTTAAGCTTGCTACTAGAAGAAACTTTTATCACCATTGTGTGTCAATGTTTTGCAAGTTCGTATGTTCTCTGAGTTAGGAAGGAAGTATTGTAATTTTCTTTGAACACTTGACGACAGCAGATAACTTGCGGAAGATTAATGCGATCCGTCGCTTTTTTCTATAGTTGAAAGTTTTCGCTGGGTGCTTCCGAAAATATTCAAATTGCTGATTTCAGTAGTAACACGGCGGCGTATCAGGTGCAGGTCTGCCCGCGCTGCCGTAGTCTTCGATTTGACACAAGTAGTTATGTTCTCCTCATGCGACATTCACAGATCCACGTCCGGAAATACAGGGATTGACAGATGGCGTCGAACGTATGCCATTCGGAGTCTGCCAACAAACAGACGTCAGCACGAGGAAGCCATGTTGATGGCAGAGAATGCAGACTGTACAGAAGTAAAACACTTGTTCTGGACACTTGCCTTGTGGCTATTCTATGGAAAGACAATACTGTTTAAACCGCATGCATTTAAGTTAATTGTTTCAATATTGTGTGAAGTGTGTATTCGTCCTGTTGTGATGGGACACTGTACATGGGAGCAACAGTAGTCAGAAATATATTCAGCCCACAGCACAAGCAACGGAAATTCCATAACTGCACAGAGTTTCTGTCCCTCCTGAAAGGCACCAGACCGCTACACATCTTGTTTACCGATCGACGTTCGTGGGAAAGGAACATCCTGGTTTAATTTAAAGCAAATTTTGCACGATGCAGGGTGCATGTAAGACTCTTGCGATATTCCGACCTTGCAATAAATTTAATGCGAGAATTTCTCGTGCAAGGTAGATCTCTTACGAATATGTCTTATTTTATGATGTGAGCTGCACGGTGCAAGTAATGTTATTGGTTCCTCTACGCTAGTCATGTGGCCAATTGTGTGTCATTCATAGAGGTTGGAGTAAATCATTTCGCTATGCTAAGAGGAATCTTTTGAAACACATTGCTGTCTGCACAACACTTAAAATTTGATTTTGGAAAAGTGGAGTTGAACTCAGGCCGTGTCCGAAATGACAAATTCATTATTTTGTAATTTGACATTTCGTAAGTTTCAATTCGGACATTGTCAACAGTCACTTGTTTTGCACTCGCGGCAACGCATTTTTAAATTAACAGTGAAAATTATTTTCATCTAAATTGAATGGTGAAAACGGACGGAGTATTTCTACACTCATCATTGGAGTGCTACGAATGTGTTACTAAATAATAAAATAGTAAATTATGCAATAACGATATTACAAAAAATTTGTTGCGAAGTAGATGCTGTCGTCTTTCTACTCTAGTTTATTAATTTCATTATAGTGTGATTTATTTACTAAATGATTTCCAAGAGACTGTGATTTTATTTTTACATCCAAAAATATTTTACACTTTAGTGCTACCTGTCGGTTCATTTTCAAACTACGTTTATTTAATACAAATGTTGAATAAAATTAACTCTTTATATTCACATATTTTATTATAAATACGTACATTGAAATATCCTATACATTTACATCAATACACGTCGATTATCCAAGAAATTAGTAGTTACAAAATATGTGAACCAGCTGACTTGTGGGAAATTTCGGCGACGTCTGCTCTTCCTGGGAGCAGAACATATCGGCGTGAGCTCAACTTTTCTGCGAGACTCGCGTGTTCTAGTTTTCCGCTCTGTCTGTTCTGCGCGATCTGCGCGCATGTGAACCAGGCATTATATTACATTAAATACGTATATTAATATCACTAGTCTCTAAGAGTGTTTCTATAGTTAAACACTAATCGTAAGAATCAGGAGATCGAGAGACATCTCTTTTCGTATTTGTCACTTGGTCTCATACGATTGAGTGATATACACACTCTCTTACCTTTTCCATAACAACTTCCGAGGCACTTTGAAATATGCTACCTTGCTGCACTAATCGCGCCCAGGATATTTCCAACTATATAGTCACATAAGTATAGAAACACGCCATTGAAGATTGCGTACATGAAAGATTTTAAGCTTAAATGCAGGCTGTTTTCCTAAAGAAGTATGTGTAAGGGATATTGTAAGTCTACACACGTCAATATTAACTTGTATATTGGCGATGTTGAAGTCCAAACACTCTAAAGAATTACCTTCACACTAAGAAGTGTCTGTCCTGGATAGGATAATCAGTGATTGCGTGCTCTATTCAGTGTGTGAGTGAAGAGATCTGGATGGCTCTTAACATTGAGGTCTTTAAATCCGATGAGGGTGAAGCGAGGTGAGTATAAAACAGCACCGGAATGAAGGGATGAGGGAAACGGGAGATCCCCGAGAAAACCCGCCGACCAGCGGCATCGTCCGGTAAAATTCTCACATGTGAAAATCCTGGAGCGACCCCGCATGCCATCCGACCCGGTTCGCCAAGGTGGCAGGTGAGTAGTCTAACCACTACACCACCGTGGCCCCATATGCATGCGTTGTTCAGGTTTGTTCTGTTTGTCTCTCCCTTTCCCAGCTCTATTAGCTTTCCTACTTTAAGTTGATGGCGTTGGTAATACATAGAGTGGAGAATAATTCCAATTATCTGCAAGGCTTACAGGGGCGTAGAGGGGATGAAAAATACGAAATAATTGATTACTAAACTTACGTCAGCGAGTTCGTTGAAAATGTGTCGCGGACGCCTGCTGAGATGCAACCATCCTCACGAGTGAGCATTACTGGTCGCAGATTTCGCAGGAAGCAGTTCTTTAAGAGTGGGATGTACTGAAATATTTTCTGTGAAATAGTTGTTTGCTCGAATATGCGTATCTCGGTAAATAAATATTCTGCAAATACGACTTTTTCTCAGAAAAAAAACAATTAACTATGCCCACCCCCCACACCCCCCTCCCCTTTTTTTTTTTTTTTTTTTTCCTCATATTAAATGTATTCTTGGGGAGAAAAATTCGTGAAAATGGTCAAATATCCCATTTTTAAAGCTTGCCTATGCAGTTTACTTATACGACAAGGGAAACGTACAAAGATACGGGCGTTGTTTAACCTGTGGGCTTTCATCGCGTGTAATAAAACCCCTATGTTACAGATCTAATTTGCACATTACAGCGTCACGACGGAAACACTGCACGCCTTGCGCTTAGGAGCGATGAGGCGCTAGGAGAGCGTGTTAGTGTCGCCCGTATCGCTCCCTCGCTTCTTGACCTTGGCCACTCAGCTCCATCCAACTCTTAAAATTATTTCACTTGTCTGTGTTTACAACTTTGCACGGCTGCGGAAAACACTTGCTGCTGTCACATAGACAAATGAAAGTCGCACCGAGCAAAATTCTACGGAATATAAATTGAGGTGGAAACGAACAAGAGCGTCCGAATTCACATATGAGCACACTGTCAGGAAGGAAACAGGGGGAGGGGGGTGGTGATCATCAAACACGAAGAGATTAAGATCACGTGAATATGGGAGAAAGTTGTGCTGAATTTGAACACAGTCTTTGTATCTATCACGGCGGTGGACAGGCAGATTTTTCTTAAAGTCAATTATACCGACGAATTTTAGTTCTTATGACTGAAGCCAGGAAACTCAAGTACGTAGTTCAGCGTTTTGAGAAACGGCAGCTATAACAGCGACACGCCTTTACGAACAAACCAAATCGGCTTTGAAGGAATATACACTTGACTGGCTTCGAGGTAATAGCGCCTCATAACTCCACACCTGACGAGAGTACGGTGAGGAAGAGGGAGGAAGGAATAGCCCAATACCGTCGGGGACAACTCTGATGGCATGAGTGAATGTAGAGATTTGGGTGGCTCTTAAGGGTGAAGTAAATTAACTGCCTATGGAGCACTACACCTGTCTGTTCAATGTGAAGAACTCATAAGAAATTAGTACAGACACCATAAAATTTGTCAGACAAGTTTGATATATTCTGTATATGAAAGAAGAATGTATATAGTTTGTAACATTATAAAATATTTAACTAAAATATACTAGAGACCACGAGTTATATTAAAACCACTGTTCCAGGAATCTCCAACTCTTAATACTGTAAAATTATCAGAAAACAGTAAATATCGGGGTATAATGCCTGGAACAATACAAATTCAATCTCCGGAAATATATAAGAATTGTTCCAGTTTACCTTATCGTTACAATACAGCGATGGGTGTGAGTCTTTAACATTTTCCCTTAAATTATATCAATACAGGACGATAACCACAGCAACAAGAAGAAAGAGCTTTAGCTGTTGAACGATTTAGTGTTAAAATCACGACGTAAAGTGAAAAAACAGTTTATGGTGGCCACAATGTGTTTTGTTGGTATTCACAATGTCAATTTTTTTTTCTCGTCGCCATTACGGTTTCATTTTGTGGAGTCAGCAAAAATGTTTGTGTTAGCAACAAAAATGTTTGCCAGGGTGAATAACCACAAACCACTTCGTTACTGCCACTAAATTTTTTTTGGGTGTATTATCTCTAAAATAATTCATACTCAGTTAAGTTGTATTCAGTAGTTTGTAATTCCCCAATGAGGTTCTGCTGTCTGCTATTGCGCCATATACTAAACTGAAGCAAGTGATGAACCAACATGGAAGGGCGGCAGCCGGGCGCCTGGCGTGGGCATAGCGAATGCTGATGACATCGCAAAGCCACTGCGTACTGCATTTTAAATTAATGAAGTTACCAAGAATGTTGGTTTTGCAAAACTGGTGCGTTGAAACTAGAATACTGATTAAAGTTTAGCGCACGAGGCCCGCTGCTCCGATACCAATGTATACTCCTTCACAGTTTCTTCAATCTTTTTGAATCTAACCTTTAAAAAATCTCCCCCTGTTCGACGTGTTTAGTTATTTCCTAAATACGCCCTGCATCACAAGCTTTTTATACTTGTGTTCATAAAAGTTACGTTTTTTCCTGTTCAATTGAAATGTTATTCATATGTTATCTATAAACTATAATGCTTCAGTTATAAATAGTTTGAATAAAAAGCAGGGAGAAAATAGGAATGTTGGTAGCGCCTAGTGAGAAATAGTTCTTATACAAATTACTGTTACACTTAGTGCGCACGAATCTGGTGCGTTGTCCTCTTGGTGTTATTCTCCAGGCTTAGTTAAGATTAGTTTGCACGAGGCGGAGGAATATCCTGGAAGTAGAACTTTAGCAGGGCTTCAGAAAAGGCTGAAGTAACCGTGAATGGGTTATAGCAAGCCACAGTTAGCCGACTGTGGTTTTACTGCTGGCACTGAATGCTTGTGGGTTTAGACTAATGGCCCTGCCATGACTGGCAACAGGACACTTGGCATGTCATTTATGGCCCACTGATGGAACGTTGATAGAAATGAAACTGATGGTCGAGAGTAGGTGACCTAATAATGTCCCATAAATGGCTTACCACCTGTATTCCAGAAATAGTCGCACATAACATTTACTTATTACTGGTGAAAGTATGGGTAGCCATCTATAGGCCACTTGATGGCTGTGAAGTGGCACATTGATGGACCATTGCTGGTACAATTTGGCTTACTATGGGAATTTTTATGGCTCCCAATTTTCACAGATAGCTTCTTCAAACTACACACACATGTATATGTATATATGTGTAATTGTCTAATATAATTATAAATCATATGATACAACGAGTATATTATTTGTAAATATAGTAAATATAGTAATAGTAAATTTTAAGGCTATGGAATAACTGCTGTAATTTATATTATATTAATGTTTGTTAATAATTAAAGTTCAAATATATTCAAAATTAGTTCAACTAAACGTAAGAATACACAGCAAAGTAATGGTTAGCATACCGTGCTGTCAATAGAAGGGGTGTAGTTCGCCCCCCCTCTCCTGCAATAGAAGGGGTGTAGTTCGCGCCCCCTCTCCAGCAATAGAAGGGGTGTAGTTCGCGCCCCCTCTCCTGCAATAGAAGAGGTGTAGTTCGCACTCCCTCTCCTACAATAGAAGGGGTGTAGTTCGCGCCCCCTCTCCTGCAATAGAAGGGTTGTAGTTCGCGCCCCCTCTCCTGCAATGGTAAGCGTAAAATTTCCATGTCGTATAATATGTTTAATAGTGAAGTAAAGGAAATTAGAAACAAAGAAATGTAGGAAAAGTAGATATTGATGGTAAAAATAATTATTTTTAAGAGATGCAGTTACGCATATGTCGAAAGCATGGCTAGCCATGATGGCTGTGAAATAGTACATCGGTGGGCCATTGCTGTTGTAAGCACATGGGTTATGCTTGGGCCATTTGTGTTCACCACACCTGGACCAACTATGGGCACAGTATGGCTAGTTATTGGTGCCACTTCAGGACCAGCAATGGCGCCGAGTGCTTGCCAGCTGTTGGCCAACTGTTTGCCAGTTTGGCATCCGACTGTAAACCGTCAATGGGCCATATGTGGTTTGCTAGATGGGTACCAAGCTGGTAGCTGCCTCCGATGAACGTGAATGATACACCGTTGAGGTCATCTGGCAATCCAAGTTGATCTCGTACCCGAACTGCTCGTTCACATTACCCTAACACAACATGATTTAAAATTTAAAAAAACGTAATCTCGAACTAGGGATGTTTTGAAAAAAATATCGATATATCGAAACGACGATATTGTATCAACAATATATCGATATAAATAGCATATATATATATATAAACGATGTTTTATCGAAATCAGTATCTTTTT
Organism: Dryococelus australis; assembly: GCA_029891345.1. Lineage (NCBI taxonomy): Eukaryota > Metazoa > Arthropoda > Insecta > Phasmatodea > Phasmatidae > Dryococelus > Dryococelus australis. Next base: position 10,186,444 of record CM057001.1, on the reverse strand, counting down.
TCAGGTATGGGAAATAAATATTTTTTTTAATGCTCTTTTAATAAGCTCTGTTTTGAGTACAAAAATTGAAATGAAAAATCACTCGGTTTACTTTGGCAACATGCACCAAAAATAGGCACCACATCTTTCTGCAATGGTTCGTGTCCTCCGTATATAACATTTCAAGTAATTTTACATTTGTCAGCTCCTTCACTACATAAAATAACGGGTTACGACGAATCGAAAATCGATATTTTTTTTCCGTACATCATTTCGTGAAACGATACATTTATAAATAACAAGTATAAATGTCGCCATCCCCCCCCCCCTACCTAGTTCGAACCATGCGAGAGGTTTGTGCACATGTGAACCACAGAGTAGATAAGAACACTGGAGCGAAATGCAGTGTAAAAATTGTTGTTTTTGTGCAAGGAATTCTTTAGAAAATAGTCACCAAAAAAATATTTTTAAACATTAGAAATCAATTAAAGTAAATTTCACATAACATTAGTGCGGAATGTGAGGAAACTAATATTAAATTTTAACAAGTAAGCGTCGTAATTTTTCCATTTCGTTTCTAAGTTACGCTACATATAAACAATTTTGTATGCTTTCTAGGATAACGTGTCGTTTATATACAATATTTCAGCTGTGGATCTATAAGAAGATCTTTGACCACTAGTTTCCAAAATATTATTTGTAAAATGTAGAGAAATGTTTGACTGTGTGGTATGGCGGTTCCTTTGAAATGGGCGTGCCCGCTCTCTGATTGGCTGCGGCGCGAGGCGCTGGCAAGTGTGAACAAAATGGCACATGCATTGGACTGGTGCTTCCATAAAAGAAATGACTTTACAACGAATTTATCTACGTTATAATAAGTATCCACGCATACAGTACAAAGAAGGCAAAATATAATTTATCGATGGGTATTTTTAATTTAATATCGCAATTGTAATGATTAAATACGCAATATCAGCCAACACTGTACACGTTTTCCGGCGGCCGAATGTTTAGCGCTAACCTTTGCTATATTACTATGATATGTGTGTGTTCGAAACCCCGCGTCATGAGATTTATTTTTAATATAGTCTGTTGCATGCTGTTTTTCGGTTTGTAAAATTTAAGAGTAATGAATTCAATTAAATATTAATAAAATAATAACTATATCATATCATTGGACTAAACAGCTAAACTGTTATTACATGTGTATGACAGGTTTATTTATTTGATCATTTCTGCAGTTGGCCATAAAAAATGTTATCTTATATATACACTTATTGTTAAAGTGAGTGAAGATATTTGGGCGGCACTTAAAAGCGAGGTCTTGAGAGCCGATGAGGTTGATGGGGTGAGTATGGAGCGGCGCCGGAATGAAGGGGCGGGGGAAATGGGAGATCCCCGAGAAAACCCGCCGACCAAGGCATCGTCTGGCACGATTCCCACGTGCGAAAGTCCAGTGACCCGGCCGAGGATTGAGCCCGGTTTGCCTTAGCGGAAGGCGGGCAGGCTATCCGCTCAGCCACCACGGCCCCCACTTATTGTTAAACTTTTAGGCTTTTAGACATAATTGGCGATTACGCTTTCCTCGCAAAATAAAAATTATGAAAATATGACAAAACACAAGCGTACTGTTTTAGAAATGCATGTATTATGATAACTAACCTGTGTATAATAATGAGATATTTTGCACTGGAAAAACCTTCCAAAAACTACTTCAAGTCATCTATAAAATTGTACAAGGAAATGTTTGGCAATTTGAAAAAATTGCTCAAAATGAGGGCATTTTTGCATATTTTTTATTTGTTGTTACCCTTGAATTTTCGTAAAATAACTTTTGCTGAGCATATTTTAAAATGAATTAAGACGAAACCTTCCAGTTGCCCTTGTTAAATTTCCCCGCAAATACATAAATTGGTTAATTTTATTTGCACACTACAAAAACAATAACATTTTATCTTTCACATGTAATTTTGCAAAGACCATGAGATCTAAAAATTGTTTACATTAAAACTGTTAACATAAAAAAATGTGTGCCCCTCAGTTAATTAAAGCTTTTAAAGAATTTTAGCATGTATGGTGTATTTTTGTTATATGTTAAAACCAAAGTACTGTATACAATATTCTGTATGTGTATAGTCCATGTTATTGTCACGTGTACTTATTCCTACGTATTTACAGGAACGAATATGTTAACACTGAGAGCTAAGAAAATATTTCTCTCCCTCTCCTCACTAGACACATTTTTTTTTTGCCTCATTTGCATTTGACGACAAAAATGTTAATCTTACTATTCAGTGAGTTTACCTTTATTAAGTAATGCAATTAAAAACGGCTTTACAGCAGTGAATATCTAAATTAATAGTTCCAGTTTTTCTGAAATCAGTGCTCACTACCTTTTTCGGTACACATCGAGTTAAATAAACATAATTAAACCATACATGACACACCTAGTGTTAGTAATGATTAACTTGTTTCTTTTTTTTTTTTTTTTTAATGATCACAGCAAAACTCGCGTAAAAGCGACAATAAATAGAACAGTCGCACATATTCCGAGCGCGACGTGTGATTGGTTGTTTTGAACAAAATACTATTTCGTGCTTGTTCCACGTGGTTGACGGCGCTTGTTACTTCCTGCAATACAGGAAGACACGAGCGACACCACGTAACCAAAACAGGAAGACACTAGCGACACCACGTAACCAAAACAGGAAGACACGAGCGACATCACGTAACCAAAACACAGCGCCATAAATAGTCCAAAACAACCGGAGTATTTTCGAAGTGAAGTTTAAACACATAATATCTCTTTAAAATTTCAAACACACACCGTATGGAAAAAGCTTTCTATACTTAAAGAAAAAAAAACACGTTACAAACTCATGCAACTACCCAAAATACAAAACCGCTAATTCCAACTAACTAGAATATACATTTTCTACATTTTAAAGTCATATGCATCCGACTACATATATATCTTGCGAATTAAAAATCTATAATGCGTATCTTTGTCGATGCAGGAAATAATCCTTTTAAATATTTCAATGATTTTCATATTGCTGAAAAATAACATTTGAATACTAAAAAAACAGCCTTTTAAAATTTTATCGTGGCACAGTATGAAAACGTACTTGACATTAATTAATGTATTTGTACTTGACGCAACATGTATTCTTTAAAAACACGTAAGATTTTCCCTTTTCATTGCAACGTTTTTAAGTATTCCACATTTAAAATCTCTTACATTGCAAAATTTTATTCTTCCCAAACATGTACAAAACTAGGAAATGCTAGATTTTCCTTTTTAAATGCATCTACGTGACATTGATTACTGAAAAATTCTAAGGCTGAAGCAAACACATTTTAAAACTAACAGTCTTTTCTCACTAGACTTAAGAAATGCATAGTCATCCTGTTTAGGACAAACAGTCGTCCTCATCTTCCATTCGCACCATCTCGCGTCACTACTACCCTCCCATGGCAAGCATCGCATACTAGGAAATGCCTTGGGGTGAGAACATCATACCCTCGAGGATTCTCCGACAAGGCACATAACGGTCGAGAGTTCAGTACTGCAGATATCTGTGCAAACAGAGTTCCCAGCTCTTCGAAGGTAAGCAGATGTGTTCCCACCACACGTTTCAGGTGTTATTTTACACTCTTAATCGCCGCCTCCCAAAGACCACCAAAGTGGGGACTGGCAGGGGGACTGAACCGCCACTATATCCCTCTCTGACTGGCCTCACTGACAACTTGTTGCTAGCTTTCTCCACAGAAGAGGCTTTTGTACACTTCTTTCAAGTAGTTTCTGGCACCCACCAGGTTGGTTCCATTGTCTGAGGATATCTCCGATGGAAGCCCTCGAATGGATACAAAGTGCTTCAGTGCAGCAAGGAATGCTGCTGCAGAGAGATCAGTCACGAGCTCCAGGTGCACAGCCTTGGTCAACATGCAGATAAACAAGCACAGACAAACCTTCTGGGTGGTCTTCCTTCTCGCTTTAACTGGGGTAGCAAGGAATTGGCCCCCGAAGTCAATTCCAACATTGCAAAATGCTCTGCCCTGGGCGAATCGCAAGGCAGGGAGCGTGCCCATCAGTGGGGCTGATGAAGCTGCACTCACTTTAAAACATGCGACACAGTTGTGAAGGAGCTTACGAATCAAAATGTGATCAGAAGTTACCCAGTATTCTCGACGTGTCAGGTACAGTGTGGTTGACGGACCCGTGTGCAGGTTGGTCACGTGACAATGCATTATAATCAATTCGAACAGTCGGCTTTGCTTTGTAAGTAGGATGGGATGCTTATTTTCTTCAGTCAAAGGAGCATTATGCAGCCTGTCGCCCACCCAGACAACACCCTTCGAGTCCAAGAATGGCACAAGGCTTTTAATTGGTTTAGAGTATGGTTCTCCCTTTTCCAAGGTTCCCATCTCTTCTCTGAAGTAATTTGCCTGCACAATCTTGACACAGTAATTACTGGCAGTGCACAACTCCTCAGTTGTCTCCAACTTGCCAATGGAATGAGGCAGTTTTCGTAAAATTGCTCTCGCTCGTAAGATCCATGCCATGACTCTCTGAAGTATAGAAAAGGAAGATGATTTCTGCAACAAGCCGAAAGGGTCATCGGAGCTATGTATCTGATTGACGTTCGCCATTAAGTCACTGGACATCGCTGGTTTAACTTCAGGAGGAGATACTCTCTCGCAAGAATTCTGCACAGGCCAGCTCTCATGAGGTTTCAACAGCCAGCGTGGTCCTGAAAACCATATTGTGTTCACCAAGTAGCCTGGAAGAGAGCCACGTGAAGCAACATCAGCAGGGTTATGTTCCGGCAGAACATGCCTCCAGGAACTAGGTGGTACAATGGACTGAATCTCTGCAACTCGGTTGACGACAAAGGTTTTTAAACTGTGTGGTAACAATCGTAACCAGGATAGGACTACTGTGGAGTCTGTCCAGGCATGCAATGTCAGGTTAACAACTTTTGAATAATAGTCTTACAACACATTGCCAAAGTTTACACAACAAAACTGCTGCACATAGCTCTAACCTTGGAACAGACAAAGTCTTGAGATGCGTCACCCTGGACTTGGCGACAAGCAGGTCCACCTCAGTGGCACCCCCAGCTGTAACACAACGAGCATAAATGACTGCAGTGTATGCCTTCTCGCTGGCATCGCAAAAACTACGAAACTGCACTTTATGTTCTTGGACTGGAACAAATCTGCTCACATTAACTTCATACAGGGATTGTAAAGAGTCCTTAAAACGTGTCCACACTCTCGATATCTCTTCTCCAACTGGTTCATCCCAACCTAAGCCTTGAGTCCACAAGGTCTGTAACAACATCTTACTGGATGTGACCACTGGTGCTACCCATCCACATGGGTCATAAAGACGAGCAACAGCTGAGAGTATACCACGCTTTGTCACTGGTAGGTCAGGGACAGACACTTGGTACAAAAAGTGGCCTTGTACTTGGTCCCATCATAGGCCTAACACTTTCACTGAATCAGGAACCAAATATACGAGATGAGTTCTCAGATTCATGTCGATAGTAATCCAAGAGCTTCTCATAGCTGGAGCATCACTTGTGAAGTTCGAACCCTTCTACTGCCAAGAGTCCGATGAGCTGAAACTTTAGCAGCTGAGCATCAGCAACAGTTGCAGCTCCTGTGACTATATCTTCAACAAAGACATCGTTGAGCATAGCATGAGCAGCTAGTGGAAACTTGTTACCCTCATCTGTTGCAAGTTGCTGCAGGGTGCGGAGGGTTTGAAAATGTGAAGAAGCCAGACCATATGTATATGTGTTCAACTCGTACATGCTAACTGGGTCGTCCACTGAATTCCTCCAAAGGATACACTGGTACTTCCTATCAATGAGATTAACAACTATTTGACTGAACATCTTGCATACATCACCAGTAACAGCAACTGGAAATGTTCAGAAGCTCAAAACTATATCAAAAATTTCATTTTGTAATTTCGGCCCAGAAAGTAGATCATTCAGTGATTGACCATTTATGGTCTTTCAGGATGCATCGAAAACTACCCCTACTTCTGTGGAAACACTTTCCTCCTTGGCTACTGCTTGGTGAGGAATAAAGTATGCTGGCTGAGTAAACTCACTTGTAGTAAGAGATACTTGATAGCCATCACGTGTGGGTGTTAACTGTCCAATATATGTCATGTGGCCCAAACTTTCATACTCCTCCATGAAGTCGTGGTAGTGCTGCTTCAGCTCTGGCATCTTTTCAAGTCCACGTTCTAGTCCACAAAGTCTACGCACTGCTGTTGAAGATGAGTTACCCAAATTACACGTGGATGATTTGAATCGAAGTCTCAGGACAAATTACAATCTTCACCATGTTTGTGGGTACTTACGAAGTGATTCTCACACTGTTGGGCCTCGCTTGACAGAAACTTCACTGATGGAACCTTTTCGACCTCCCAAAACTTCTGAGGGGCCATATCTAGTGATGCATCCATTCGTGCGCATAAGGAAACTTACTCACCTTTACTTGCACATGGAGCATTACCAACAACTACCCAACCAAATACTGTATGAAGTGCATGCGGTTTTCCTTCGATCTTGCGGCCAGTCATCACATCAGCTACTACATCTGCTGCCAGCAACACGACAATGCAACCAGGTGAGGCGAATTCGGGATCGGTTAAGGGAATATTTTTCAGATGTGCAAGATTTTTTGTAACAATTTCTGATGAAGCCAAGTTACCAGTAATGTTATTGAGAATCAACGCTCGAGTAGTAAGATGCTACTCTGGTATGTGAAGCGAGGTAATCTCATATACTACAGCCCTCTCTAGTCTGTCCTAGTATTCCCTATGCCAAAAATGTTCACCCTGCCTGATGTCGTTTAAGTCCCAAGCGTTTCACTCACCCTTCGGTTATAAATGATGACTGGGATGCACTATCCAATAATGCACGCACAACCTGGTATTGGCCACTACTCTCTTTATCATTGATGCGAGAAGTCTTAAGAAAAACAGTAGTCGGAGGACCATCGCCATCTGAAAAACACGACGTACCAGTACAACAGTGCTATTATTTCTTTCCTTTTGTCCAGCAGGATCTGTAGTATCTTGGTTCTTTCTCATCAGAACTTTTATCTCGTGACAAGTGAATTAATGTGTGATGTGTGTGTTGGCACTGCTGACAGCGAAACTTTGAATAGCAATTTACCGCTGCATATCCTGCTCGCAGGCAGTTAAAACATAACTTGTGGGTTAACACGCACTCCCTTCTCTCATCTGTCGGCTTTGAAAGAAATGTCTGGCATCTGTGTAGGGCATGAGCTGCACCACAAATTGGGCACAGCATCTGCTTACCTGTAATGTCCCGAACTGAAACAAGGGTTGTCTTTGATTATGCTGACTGGCTATTGTTTCAATGGCTCATTGGCCGGAATTTGTTCCAGGAGGAAAATTTCCTCTGAGGGGGTGGACTCTTACAGGTGTAGCGAGCAGGAGATTGATCATCGGCAGCAAGCTGAACTTGCTCCACAGCTATAGCCTTCCGTTCCAAAAACCTGAGTAGCTTGGAATACGATGGCACATCCTCTTCATGGGAGAGTTAAAATGTCTGCTTGAGTGGTGCATCCAACTTCTCGAGCAATATATTTAGCAGCAGGAAATCCCACTGAGCCACTGGAAATTTCTAAGCCTCCAACGCACTCAAATTTTCTTCCACTACTGTAACAAACTTGGTTAACCCACCTTCTTTCTTACCTTCAACCTTTTGTATATGCAAGATCTTCTGGGCATGTAGTGTTGCTGCGAGTCTCAAACTTTTGAACCTCTTCTCTAATATTTTCCAAATTACCGAGTAATTGCTGTTGGTAACCGGTATGTTGTGTACCAACGCTCTGGCCTCACCTTGTGAACAACTCAACAAGTAATGAATTTTCTGGACTTGGGTAAGGTGCGGAGCTTGACCAACAATTGAATTAAATAACTGCGAAGCCTATCCACTCAGCTCTATTGCCACTGAATACCGGCATTGGTAGAGGTGGTAGCGCTGCTGTCTGGATTCCTAAACTTTGTGAACAATCACTGTGGGTCGTGTAGCCACAAGTGTTATTCTTCAGTTTACTATACACCATTTTTAGTTCACGTAAAACTGTCTCATATGTTGTAAACTGTTCCTTGCACTCATTTAACACACTCGGATCTTCTTGCGGTGGCTGGGTGCAGATACCTAAAAAATTCGCCAGTAGTTCATCTCTCTTCATCATTACCTCTTCGAAGACCAACTCGAAGTCTTCCAGCTTCTATTCATCTTCCCTGGCCTCGTCAGCCTGGACTAGCAGATAGTTGAAAATTACAAATTGTAGCTCAGGCGATGCTGCAGCCGCCATTTTATTTAAAGATGTGAATAACTGTCTCTCCAAAAAAATTAATTGCACTGATACACGAAAATCACTGTATAAAACGGCAGAATAATCACTAGCGAGAAACGTGGCCTAGAATTCCTCTAGCTGGCGGAGATCGTTATTGCAGCGCGTTTAATGTCATCGAATTTCGGAGCGACGTGCCGTAAACAAAAGCGGACAATAACCGCCTAAACTTTCCGTTCGCCGTCACCGAACCGTTAAAAGGTGTATATTACACTTCTAGCGTGCATTTCCTTAAACAGAACTGTATCTCCCGTAAATAATCCCGCCCGGAGGACCAAAAATGTTTAGAACAAGCAGTCGTGCTCATCTTCCATTGACGCCATCTTGCGACACTAATGCCCTCTCATGGTAAACAAGCATATAACACCGTGCCTGAGCGCAAAAACATCACAAGTCACATATCAAGGATACCACCTTTTCAGAAGTTTTTTTTTTTTGTAAACACATCCCAAATCATGTGTCGAGGCCTACCAGACAAAATTTCTACGCCTACATGGACAAGCAAGAAAGTCCATTTCTACTTTTACCTGGTCTTATGAACCCTACATACATGTTATATTTACCGTGCCTGGAGTCCAGCAGTCGAGTCTCTGAAGATCAGTCAGCTGCAGGATTAATTTACTGTACCTACATTTTGGGCTGAGGAAAACAGCCCACTACTTTAGGAACAAACAGTCATATTTTAATTCAACCAATGGTGAGCAGTGGCACCTTCCAGAAAAGTTAAATTTCCATGAATTTAAGTCCTTGTGGCGCCATATAACTAGCATAGTGCGATGTATACGTACCCTGCACTACGCTAGCGCCCAATGTGGCCGGTCATTGAACTATTTCGCCAGGCCACTCATAATGACAGCCGACTCGCTGCTAGCTGGTCTGCCGCGGCTCACGCTCCAACGAACAACATGTAACATATATCGTTCGTCGACATCACATCACACTTCCAGTCAAGGTAAGAGATCATTAATTTTTACGTTTCACAGTAGCACACAATGTATTTTTCCATAATTCAATTTCTAGAAAAAATAACCTTCGCTCGATATTGCGTCATGCGATGTAGGTAAGGCAAGCAGGTGGGCAGGCTAGCAAGTGGGGCGTCGGTTGTAGCGCCGCTCAGTAGTCAAGTTGGGGGCGTGGCTGGTTAGTTTCCATTGTACATGAGACACACTGTCTTGTAGTCCTTCAGCAACATTATAAAATAGAACCATTCTACTCGCTTATTGCTTCTAGTAGTTCTAAACCTAGCCCATGCCATTACGTAAGCCAGAATTTCAAAGCACGCTGAGGAATTGAATGGCGCATCAGAAGTCATTGTCAACCTTACCACTCACTCTGTGCATAACTGCTGCTGCGGAGGTATGCCATGTGTTTCATCAGCAAGGACAAAGAATTTGCTGCCGTTTGCTGTCTTATTAACAGACCGAACATCAACCAGATGTCCCCACGATTTTCGAGTAATTCTGCTCCAATAAGAATTCACGATGTCTGTCGCACTGCAGTAATCAGATAGGAATGTCAGGAGTGCTTCCAGAATCTATACCATTTACAAAGGAGACTTACTATTACGATACAAAATATCTCTAAAAAATAGTTCGTGCTCTTTAAAAAATCAGTCCATATTTTAGGTGCATAAAAATCTCGATTAATATTACTGAAATAATCATTCCATATAATTAAATGTCATTAAGTACCTATAATATGTGCATGGTAAAATTATGGTTTTTTTTAAACAAGGATTGTAGATTTAGAACTAACAATGTAAAGCATTCGTATATCACAGACATAAGAAATGTAATTTGTTACGCTACTCAAACACGATCAAGTGAGATTGTTATATAAAAACATCCCGTAGTAAATAAATAAATACCAACTGATAAAGGAAAGCGAAAAATGTTCCTGCCTTTTGTGCAAGTTATACATGTACCAATTGTCAGTACAGAGATTCTGATCTCCACAAATTCTTAATCTATAGGTATAAACCAACTATTCAAGCCTTTTTCAAAGGTTGTGTGTGCCTTTAGTTAACATTATGGATAAACCATCAGCAGTATTTAAGGCACAAAACGTTTCCGTAATGATACAAATGATACTTCCTAAAGCTGCTAAAATATATACTTAATTTTTATTTTAAAATGCGACAGCCACAAGTATGATATTCACATGATATATTGTAATGCAGCAAACATTCAAATGACTACAGAATCGCTGACACAAATTCTGTATTTCCATCTTCTAAAATTGCATTCGTGTGCAAAATTAACACGGACATTTGCTTGAGTTAATTACATTATGCTTGAATGTTTATGTAATGTCCTACAAATAAGTAGCAGAACACACAACTAGAATTTTCCTGCTCTAAACACTGGTAGTTTGTAGCCCTCAAGTCATAATCCGGCAAACTTACCATGGATAGTCCATTTGGCATGAAATAGAAGTAACGCCTTCATTTCTCGCTCGGTCAATCTCAACCACACTGAGAAGCGACGTGATTCGAAAAATTACGTAAAATGCACTTGGGAAATATTTATTTTTTCGTTGGCTGAAGTCCACTTACTTCCATCAAAGCTCTTTGGAATATCAGAAAGTTTGGCAGAGAATGCTATAGATAATTTGGTGTCGTAGGGCGATCCAAACCTATGGCGACGTGTTTTGCAGTTCGACCAGAAAATGCTGGTACGCATTAATTTCCATCTTTGTAACGCTGTTGCAAAAAAATGACTGTCTCTCTGATGGCGTATCATATTCCATGAAAGTCCTCGAAGCCAATACCGAGAAGGAAACAGTATTTTGTCCTTGTGATATATAGGTCTTAGTTTTCCCAGGAATCGCTCTTGTATCATAGGCGTGGCTAAACATTCCCATTAGGGAGGGGAGCGAATTTCATATATTGTAAAGTGAAATTACAATTTTATACATACAAGTATATGTACATGTGTATGTATACACACACACATAATTTCTGAATGCCATTAAGTTTTTAACTTGTCTTACCTGCAGCTCAGGGGGAAGTATTATCAAAAATTAATTGTTTCTAGTAGGCTACTGCGATTAGTAATACCAATTGGATGTCCTGTTACCTACGCACTTCGCACTATGCGATATGAAAGGTGTTCCAATCCCACGTCCATATGTGTCAATGTGTCTTCTGTGCCATTCTAGTTCCAGCAAATCTGACCATGAACATACAATATTTGAAGTTGAACTGCTTCATGACGAGACAAGACTCGTTTATGGCTGACTGTTATGAAAATTACGGTTACGCTCTCGCTGCTTCGCATCCCGCGCGAACGAGGGGAAGTGGAGGACAGAGTAGTTATATGATAGCGGCGGCGGCAAGTCAATGGAATGTTTTGAAAGACAGTCGAGCGAACCGCGTATCTGTTACAAAAGCGAGCCGACACGATAATCCCTTTTGCGACGCGCACTGACCTAGGTAGTATTGAGTTCTCTGAGGAATTGTCTTCTAATGGTTTACTGCCCTAGTGTCTCTCAGGTAGACTCGGGGTGTGGCGAACCTTCCGGGCCAAGGCCAGTGGCTATTAAAAGAGCGTCAGGCCTTCGAGCTGGCAGTTGTTGAATGGATGAATTTCAGCTATAGACGACTAGTGAGAAGAGAAGCGCGCGGCGAGAGAATTGACCAGCAGGAGGGACATTTGCGACTTCGAACATCAGAGCAGTGAAGGTGCGACTGCAGGCTGGACTACTGACTGGATGCGTGAGTGAAAGACATTACAAATCATGGCAACAGATTGACTGAATCTGTGTTATTGATGAGTATGAGTTGATTGACAATAACCAAATAGAGACATAAAGAAGGGCGTTAATTAGAGTTGGAATACACATTAAATATTGCACTCACTGTGAAATAAAATGAGTAATAGTGTAGACAGATAATTTAATACTGTAAATAATATCTGCGTGAATAAATTAAAATTAAATTTAGTTATTTTATTTTATTAGAACCTCCATCCCGTACGAACTTAGATAAACCCCTCAGGCATTCATGTAACATTATAATTATTTTCATGACTGTACTATGCTGCGTTGTGTTTAGCAAAATGGCGAAGAAATGTATTCAGATAAAAATCTGAGAAAGCGAACATCGAAAAGACTGAATTAACCTATTCATGTAGCGCTAATTACAATTAGAGGTCAGGCTATATCTTGAAAACATGCACATTAAATAGTTCTTGTTCTGTAAATTCTTTCCTAGCATGTATAACAGACTAATATGGTTTCCACAATTATTGTCATAGAATTTAAATGATGTCCTTTACACAAGGTATTTCAACAAATTTCAAATGTGCATGCACTAGCACCTGTGTTCAAATGTTGGTTGCACTTGTGTACGACAGAAATACTTGGTCAGTAACACATTTTTTGGTGAAGTTGTCATATTAAATACCTACATTGGGAAGGGGTGGGAGAGCAGGGTCCACCTGGCCAACCTTATGTCTTTTATGTATTTCGCAATTAAAGGCGTAAAAGGAACACTTTAGAGCGCCTTGCTTAAGATCTACTTTTATGCACGTTGTGTATTCTTCCACCTTATGTAAAATTAACATTGCCATGGACCTCGTCACTTCAATGCCGCATACCTCCTTCAATATTAAGCACCCATTAGTGTTTGTCAATGTATAACCCACCGTATTTTTCGTGATGAATCACCTCCCGCAGTTTGGCACATGAATTCTAGTCGACGTTGTATACATACATACTAGCTTTGACTTTTACTTATAGGCAATGTAAGTGAACAGTTTTACTCACATCCCATGCCAGATCACGTTAATATTTTGTTTCTGAATGCATTAATGTCAAATCCAGAATAGCCTATAGATTTTTTCTTCAATGTTTTCTCACTTAAATTCGTGCTGAGTCAGGCTAAAATAAAATGTCACTTTAAGCGTTTATTAGATAGTGTAGTATATAATTTTACTCAGAGTACATACTTTATATTTGTCTAGGCTATGTAACAAGGTGTTACCCTGAAATTATACAAATACCTACTAAAATAAGTTCCAGGAAAATTACAATATTATACACATTTGTTATGTTATGCAAGAAAATATATATTTCTAAAAGGAATTAATGCATATCAAATCATACATATGTTACCACTTAATATCCGTAAAGTAACACCACTACAGAAAATAGGCACTCAACAATAGCACATATTACCGTAGTCATCATTAATAAGGCTGTCATTCTGAGCGGCCCGGCGAAATAGTTCAATGACCGGCCACATTGGGCGCCAGCGTAGCGCAAGGGGCGTATACAGCACACTATGCTCGTTACAGATGGCGCCACAGGGGCTTAAATCCGTGTACCAACATTGAGCTGTTTTTCTGCCAATATAGCTAGTTAAAATGACGCGGATTGGGTTTGAAGTTAGAACACTGTTTAGTAAACAAATGGTTTTGAGATGTATTTATACTTCCTCTAACCAATTTGTAATATTTTTTGATTAAATTAAAACTGGTGAAAGTATTTTATTTATATAACAGTGCTTGTCATTTAAAAAAATAAGATATAAACAAACACGTTTATCACTGTCTACCATGTGACTTTCAAAGTTGTGTTCCTTCGAGGTAGGTCAATGTTGGGTACATGCGCAGAAGACGAATAAGCGGTCTAACCCATCTTCAGTCTGTGGTTTACGCCGACTCTTCGCTACTGATGAAGGCAGGCGACTCGTAAGGAAACTTGTTCAAAGGAGTCCGTAGTTGTTCTAACAGGTTTTAACTTGCGCTCAGCTAAGTATTTTTTTAACGCACGGAAATGGACCCAATGTGTTGTAGCTAACAAAACCATAAGATAGCAGTTAAACAAATCTCTATCTCAAATGAAAGGACGTGTTAACGATAGCGTGCGATAGTGGAATCCGATTGCTTGGAGCCTACCAGTGATTTTCGCCGCCGAGGTAACAACCTTCATTGGGTTGAAAAAGGTGTCAGGTTATCGAAGCGAAGTGATCGAATGACTGATAACGTTCGTGAAATTCGTGCTTTTATCTCGTTACTACAAGTTTTATCAACTTTCTAAAATTTACTGACGTCACGTCAATACCAACCTTTGAAGTGAGAGATAATGTTCATTCCCTTCGTACATTTTCAAATATTTACTAAACGCGTATCAAGGTGCTCAGTGTCTCGTTGCAGTCAATGGTTCCAAACAGGTGGTTTGTTTGGCCGTCTGTTTACTTAACAGACGACAGTTAATATCACTGAAGTAATTATGAGAAATGTAGCCGATCTATCTAACGACCACAGGCTGCTCGTTAGGGAGCCATTACGAACTATAGGCAGTTCACGATAAAGTCAGCACTTTTGAAGTCAACCTAAGGAAAATATGACTGCCCTACCTGCAAATATTTTAACGCGTCACAGTGAATTACATGTAATCATTAAAGTGTTAGGTAGCCATATATAGTGACTTTAATTATCTCGTTCGATTTCTGTTCATTTTTTTTAATAAGTCGGAATGTAAAAATAAGCAGATTTGTGAAATTTCCCTTCCTTAATAAATTCAGAGTTTAACTTCACCAACGCATGAATAAAGTGAATGAAATGCATAAATATAAACATATCAGGAAGTACTTGAGATGGTGCGATAAGAATTGGTATCGTGTTCCATGAAACGGAGATTGTAAATCTTTTCAAATGTGGTTGGTCAAATCGCCTCCCTTCATTGCTCAAGTAGGACTAGTCGCCATATTTTCGCAGGTAACTTTGGAACACTAGGCGATAATGAAAAATTCAAGGTAAATTAATACTCACAATGGCAAAATGAAGAAAAATGTCCTCTTGCTCGAACTCGCTCCGGTTAACCGTCTTCGAGAAAATGCGACTCGAAATGGTTAAGGTGTGGTGCAGTCCCCGCGGGGGTAGGCAACCATCTTTGCAACGCACATGGCTGAGGGAGAAGGTGAGGATGTACTCTGCGCATACGTGAAGGCGAGCTTGGCTGCTGCCAAGTCAGTATGTCAGTATGCATCTGGTTAAGGAAGCATGAAACGTTTGGCGCGAGTGGAGCTAAAGGCTGTTCACGGTTAAATGAGCACTTTTGGAAGGCCCCCTTAAGGTAGAATGGGAGTTTATTTGCTGGTAACTCCGCAACCAGCCCAACACGAAAACATCCCACTGTATTGAAATTAATGTAGCATGAAGTGTAGTTATACGATTTCAACGATTCAAATTCCATAGCATAGAGAAAAGCCTAATTATTAATAGTTACAAATATCATTCATAAAAGACAAACTCTTCATGTCAATATTAAATAACAAATTGGAAAATAATACTTTGAACTCGCTAATTTGCAAAGCATTTCGTCAATTACTTCTTTTCTAAGAAACATTAAGGAACAAAATTTGCTTATAGTTTAAGAGCACGCTGTACTCTATGGTCCTCAAGTCATGGGCCTCATCACTTTATTCATGCGTCGGTCAAGTGAAACTGTGAATTTATTAAAAAAGAAATTATTTAAAAAATCTATAAATTTTTATGATTAGACGCATTAAAAATACAGAAAACGAAAATAAATTTAATTTATCATAAATTTTCACCTAACATGTCTTATTCAACGTCAAGATATTGAACTACTTTCCCTCCGTCCTTGCCAACTTAACTGGGCGCATGTCACTCAGCGCGCCAGTTAAAATAAATGCAGGCAGGGCCAGTGACTTTTTTCTAAGGTTGATTTTCAAAGTGTTCACTTTATCGTGAACAGCCATTATCCGACATGCATCTCGTGTATGGAGCAACCAACATGAATTCAAGGCAAGCAGTGAAGACATACCGGCTTAGCAGCCGTACTACATGCTACGTACAAATGTTACATGTATTCATTCTATTTGCACGTCGTTGCTTATTCTCGACACTTATCATCCCTCAGATTAACCAGCACTTACATACACAAAGTGGCACGGGTGGCAGATGGGCTACCTACCCTCGCAATGCCGAAGGAATTCTGAGTGGCATTTTCTCTGAAACGGTTTATCGGAGCGAGTCAGGATAAGAGGGCCTTTTGATGTGTTATCTCCAGAACCCCATAGATCCCACAACAGCTGAACGGGGTCATTCATCTCTCATTGAGCTCTTATACTCATAAATCGATATTACTATTCAGTGAAAATAACAGGTACGTATTTATTTTGTTCGCTGCTCTCTAAGTAGATACGGTTTACGCCTGAGCAGTTTATGTAAACACCAATTGAAGTCAAGGGAGGCACGTAGCTGACGGATACGCAACACGCTGAAAATATTATCTACTCAGTTTTTTCAAACTGCTCAGTTGACCGTGGGCAGCCTGTAATACTTGTTAAGTGTGGACTTACTATTCTGACGCAGCCTAAATTCTGATAAGCATATTGCGTAATTGTGATTTTAAAACCGTAATTAAACCTGTACAAGTTGTGGTACGATCTCATATCTCATATCAGCCTCGATAAATTCGTGCTTGATTTGGCAGGAAAAACATCTCTTTCCTTGCATAGCTTCCGTTTAGGCACTTCTAAAATACACTTGGAAAGCCGCCACAACAGATTCGGAAAGAAGATAAATTGTTTGTTGCCTTATCTTTGTAAACATCAAACGTGGCTGGTGGCCGCAGAACAGAAATTTGAAATAAATAATACGGAACAAAAAATATTTTCTTTTTCTGATGCGTACTTTTATGATTTTTAGGATTTCGGTTATTTCGTCGTGTGTTTTTCTGAAGTTTGGGAGCCAAACTCACAAATAAAATATTCTCTTTTCTGTTATGAAAATTGTAGGTAAACTGTTGTGTGCATACGCAAGTATAGTTTTATCACAGAATTATGTAATTAAAATTCTATCATAGCCTAAGTTCTCAATGAAATAAAGATTAAGTAGAGTACTTAGATATAATTAATTATGTGTATATAACTTATACCAACATCCATCTTAAGGGGGTCGTCTAGTGAGGGGCATGTGTGTGAGTGAGGCAAAACTTGACGAAGCGCCACGGATGACGCCGGCCGGCGCATGTAAAGCAGTGTCGCCTCTATATAGGTCGTTCAATGTAAAGTGAGCCCTTTTGTAGCCCTAGTTGCCTTTTCCGCCATTTATATCCTTCCACTACCTGTTAATGTAAATCCTGCCACGCACAGTG
The DNA here is from genome assembly GCA_029891345.1 of Dryococelus australis. Lineage (NCBI taxonomy): Eukaryota > Metazoa > Arthropoda > Insecta > Phasmatodea > Phasmatidae > Dryococelus > Dryococelus australis. The sequence continues at coordinate 10,168,918 of CM057001.1, read as the reverse complement.
TATACATTCACCATACCTAAAACCAAAAATCCGAGGCCACAATGAAATGTATTTATTGGTTATTATGTCTGATGAAACAGCTTCAAAAAGTGATCACTTTAATGTGAACTGCCTATACAAACATTTGTGAACTCGCGTGCAGTGTTCCCGTCATATCGCTGGAACCATGGAAGTTAATAGGCTGTTCACGGTAAAGTGAGCACTTTTGGGGCTCCTGTTTCTGTTTTATATCAACCAATTTTCATCCTTTAACAACTTTTTTAAAATAAATATTGCAATGAAAATAATAAGCACAGTTTGTATGTTTCACTGCATTCAGAAGTTGTCAAAGGCTAAAATAAAATATATTTATTGAATACTATTCCAAATGAGAGGGATTTCAAAAGTGCTCACTTTACCGTGAACAGCCTATAAGCCGTGACCTTATAGTTTTGTTCAGCGCGACACTGTAACAAAGTCCTGTGCACTCCGCTAACGTGGTTTCGCTCGAATCCGTTTCTTATATTTTGAGAAACGGCAAACTAAAAAAGCCCTTTGGGGCATTAAAATAATGTTTCTAGTGTGCATGATGTCTTGACGGTGTCATATAAAGGTTTGTCTGAATGTGTAATTTCTTTTCGTAGATAAACATTTCGGGCGCACGTTTATTGGTTCCCGTAAAAGAAAATTATTTTTACACACTGCCTCGTATAGGCTATTCGTGGTTTCTTTACAATTTCTAATCAAAACTTTGAAGAATTACCCGCGCGTATGACGTGTTTGGTTGTTTCTGACATACGTCACGTCCTACAAGCGCTTCAAACATGTGTTAACATAACATTACCTTATTTCCAGTCAAATTTAACTTTTACGTATATTCTGTCTTCAAATTATAATATTTTATTTACAATTAATATGAATAAAAACAGGGAGAAAATGCGTGTGCTGGTAACGCCTTGTAAGAAATAGTTCTTATGAAAAATAATATTACATGGAGTGCACACGAATCTGGTGCGTTGTCCTTTTGTGTAATTTTTTGGAATCGGTTAATCTTTGTTTGCATATGGCGGAGGAATATCCTGTAAGGAGAACTTCAGCAGGGCTTCAGGAAGTTGTAACTAACAACGAACAGCCTATAGTTGAAGCGCCAGGTATAAGCGGCCGCCTTGCCTTAGTCACCCGCTGTCAAAAGGAAATAGCCTTGCGATGGCCGAGCACGAGCCAGCGTCCAACACATGCAGCGCTGCCCCGCGGCGGTCCGGGGAGTGACGAATGAAATGACTCCAGATGCTTGCTTGCATCTTAGCCCCGGGATGTGTTGAACTGGCAAAAAACAAAATAAACGCGCGCGAGAAACGCCTGCTCGTTAAGTTCCCACCAGACGTGAGGCAATCTCCGTATAACAAACATCAGTTCGACATCGCTCATTCTCAGTTAACGTATGGCACCTTGTATGCTGCCCATGGTAAAGTGAACAATTTCCAAAACATTGATTAACAAATAATTGTATGTATGTATGTATGTACATTTTGTATTCATCATCCATTAGTAAAATTAACGTTGCAATTGTCTTCATTACTTTATTCACCCGTCATTCAATTGAAACTGTGAAATTATTATAAAAATGGGATGTGGCTGTATCGGGGACACGGCCGTTTGTTTTGCGTGAATACGTCTACGTTGACGCGCTCGGACGCCTTGATGTTTATTTTACATTCCTGGCACCGCTTCACTCGATCATATGGAGTTTTTATGTGTATCACTGGATTGCTTTTGAGATGGTCTTTCCAGCCGAATACGGCTTCTGTAATTCGACTTGGCTTTCTGACGAGTATAGGCCGACATTGTATTAAGTTCTCTTAACTTTTTACATTAAACCCATACAATTTCACCATAACGCCGCCACGCAATTTTTCTGTACACGTAATCGATTGGTCTTGACGAGAGCTGTTGATTGAAACCTAAACGAGCGTCGTAGCTTCTCCTAGTCAAAAGTTATACTACGTGGAAGTTATTAGACGCGGCGAAACGAACTCAAATTGCGACCCCCCCCCCCCCCCCCCCGCATGACGCTTCTCAGTCCTCACTCAACGCAACGTATTCTTTGATCGTTTGGCAATCGAGTGGTGTGTAATTGAATTTTGAATGTAGTCGATAGATTCGGTGCTGCAATACCAAACTGTATCTCCCGATTTTGTTATCATCGGATTTTCTGGATTGCGTCACACTATGGTTGCAAATTTAAAGACGTATTCGCGTCAAAAGTAAATAGTTTAAAGATTTTACAATCTTTACTCTTATATGCATTAGAAAAAATACAGGAGACCAAATTAATCGGTTTAGTTTTCAAAAATGCCAGCCGATACTTTTAATTCACCGTTAAAAGTTGAAGCTACTATCTTTCCATTGTTACTAACTTTACTGGGGTACATGGCAGTTAGCGTGCTCGTGTCGTTACTTATTAAGGGCAGCAAGGTTGTCCAAACGTACCGTGAACGGCTGATATCTCCTTGCAATCTTCACCCGTCTATTGAAGTCCGATATTTACTTAACAGCGTTTACTGTGAACAATGTAGATACCGTAAGAATTTAAGAATCATTTATAACAACTCTGCTTGGTAAAGAAAATTCTGGAAGAAGAAATGTATGCATTCAAGGCATTTGCTCTCTCCTCTCACTCAATCATGGGGATTACATTTTTCCACGAATCTCTCCATTCTTTACCCGGTACAGATCACACCAGATGTCCTCTACTACTACTGTAGAGCATCCTATGATAAGTTCTTCACAACGTCTCGACATATTTATTTTCATGTACTTATGATGTTAGCTTCTGCGCACGTGAAAAATAAAGTAAATAAAATAAAATATTATTTACTGTCTATAAGTCGAAAATTAAGATTTAGTTAGGACGAAAATTAACTAGTAACTAAAGTTGTTTTTTAATTACAAACAGCTATTTTTGGGTGATTTTTCAATGATTGTTGTAACGGAAGAGGTTATAGTGTGAATTATTATTTCGAACACACGTAGTTTGCTGTAGATCACTTAAACCTCATAAAGCATGTATGAACGGATACAGAAATAATATAATAAAATTCTAACCAAGTGTAACTGTTATCGACAGATAATCAACACATTCTTTTGGTAAAACAACACAATAATGTCCATATATTATGTGCGCCCTTAACAAATATTGTGTAATGAGTTTGTGTGATTGGAAAGTCATTAAAATATTAATAAGTAAGGAAACGAAAACAAATGAAGGCTATAGGGGAAAAAAATGATCGTCCGTTTTTACATAAAATGAGGTTTGTTGTCTTCATGTTGTCAGAACTGTTGGCATGGCAACGCATAACGATTAACAGAGATGAGAATCCGAAGTAACAGGAGTCGGAAGTAACACTTCCAGGGGAGCAGTTTATCGTTTCAATTGCATTTTACTCAAAATTAGCAAATACGGGTCATTCATCTTTTTGCCACAGTGCCCTAACCAATTCTGTTTACAAGGACGATTTCGCTGCCGAGACAAAGGATTCGTGGGCTAAACCGGGGACACGATGATCACATTCCTTGGCAGTTTAACACAATGAGGTCCACACACATTTACTGGCACTTAAGACAAATTAGATGTGAGTAGCCTATATCCACTACTGCAAGCATACCGGTTCTGTTGGTTGCTGTGTTAGAACTCACCATCGTCATATTGGTCCATACCACACCGGACCCCACCCTGTACTTTATAGCGTTCATTATTGGCCGGTCATCAACCAATGGAGAGCCGAGCTGATATTGACCCAATAAAATGTCCTTTATCGTACCGTACTAAAGGATTTGCAATCAAGTGGCTATGAAAAATCCCATCATTAACAATATAATTGTTACTGCGCTGTGGTGTTCTTGTGAGGTCATGTTAAACACTAGCCAAACAAATACTGCACATCAATGCGAGTTTTGTTCTGAACAACAAAGAAATGTTCAAATTCGCTTCGCTCGAGCTACACTCCAGTATAGTCTACAAAGTGTTAAGTACGAAAGGATGCCTCAGGAACAATTCCGAAAATGGGAATTTTATAATAAAACAATAAAGAAGATCCGCTTCTACTACGATAATGAGGTAGGGTCTATAGTCTATAAGCGGTTTCTTCACAATTTTTAAATAAAGCCTTTCTTTGAAAAATCGTCCTATGTATGACGTGTTTAGTTTATTCCTAAATGCGACATGTGTCAATAGCGTTTTCTATTTCTGTTAACATAAAAGCACCTATTTCCTCGTTAATTTGAACTTTAGCATATATTATGACTATGAATTATAGTATTTCACGTATAATTAATATGGAAAAAACTAATAGGAAATTAGGTTTGTTGGTAACGCCTAGTATAGACTGTTCACGGTAAAATGCCTTGCTTAAGATCTACTTGTGTCCACGTTGTGTATTATTCCGCATTGTGTAAAATTAACATTGTCATGGGCCTCATCACTTTATTCATGCGTCAGTCATGTGGAATTATGAAATTATTAGAAAGGTAAATATGTTACAAATCTGGTAAATTTCACACTTCGATGCATAAAAAAAAAAACAGAAAGCGAAAGAAATAATTTAAATGATCACAAATTGTTACCTTTTATTCGACGTTAAGTTATGGAACTACTTTCCATCCATTGTAACCAACTTTACTGTGCGAATGTCACTCAGTGGGCCCATTAAAAAAATATGCCTGCAGGGGCAGTGACTTTTTTCTAAGGTTCATTTCTAAAGTGCTCACTTTAACATGAATAGTCTCTAAGAATAAGTAGTCAGACAAATTAATATAACATTGAGTGCGCACGAATACAGCGTGCTGTCTCGTTGGTGTAATTTTCTGTACTCGGTTAAGCTTTGTTTGCACGAGACGGAGGAATATCCTCGAAGAAGAACTTCAGCAGGGTTTCGGAAGAGATGGAAGTAACGTTGAAGAGCCTATACTCGTAGGCACGTATTCGAATCGGAAGTTGACGCAAGCAGTGAACTCCGTTCAAGAGAGGAGGATCGAGAGGGTTCGACAGCATGTCTGACGGATGTCAGGTCTGTCGAGCCGACAAAGGGCGGCGAGGAATTAATTCATCAAGCCTTCCTCTCTTCCTCCCCGCTTGCATTAGCCGGATCACAACATGTGAATTCCACATGCTCATACGGCATCGCGTCCGTGATGGGAGCGAAGCGAGTGTAGATGCGTGCGGGCGGAATGATGTCGAAGGAGGTAGGGAGGAGGAAGGGTGGTAGGGGAGGTGGGTTGCTCCCCTCCCCTCTGCCCCCTCCACATGCACCAGACGCGCGGTATGCTTATCGCCGCATCTCTCCAGTCAGTCGGGCAGGACGCGTCGGTGGATGAGCAAGCTGAGATACGGACGGGAGCACCGCGTTCGCTCCTCGCTAGTGTGTGTTTGATGTAGACTTGCAAACGTAAGGCGACGACCAATCATGAGCGACGACAACGAATCCTACGACTCGGCGAGGAGGCCAAGCCTCTGCTGCCTAGAGGAGGAGGTGAGTCTTCAAATTCCCTTTCTTCCAGTGGCCGACACATGCAAAGGCCCACCCACATCGAAGTTAAGGCCGGACTACAGTTGCTATAGGCTATTCACGATAAAGTGAGCACTTTTTAAGGCTCTCCCAACAGCCATTGACCTCTAATAAGTATATCTTATTGCAATCTTAGGCATTCAGTTTTGAGGGTCTTGGAATGTATACACTGTGTTTATTGGTCACTTTGGAATGTTTATATTAAAAATCAGCAGGAAAATGGAAATATAATGAAATGAAAAACTTAGAAGGGCCTTAATAAGTGCTCATTTTACCGTGAACAGCCTATATAAGCACATCACTAACACAACACAGTGATATACATTAAGAGTTAACCTGCTTGTTTTCAGTTAGAGTGGCTACAATCACGCATAGCGATAAGCACCTGCTTAAGCACAGTTATAGCAACAAGACAAGTTCAATTAGGTTTAACTTTCCTTGTTACTATCTCTGTGCGTCAATATTCCGCCAATCAGAAGTCCAGATACTTGTACTGCGTTATTAAATGAAAAACTTATTTACGAATCAAGAAAGTGTTTAATTTGACCTCATTGCTAGTGCAGATATCTGGATAATCGCAACCACGGAAGTTTTGTAACGTTTTTAGGTAACGTTAATGGCAAAAATTGAAATGCAAATAGTTTATAATTTTAAAACGTCTCAGATCACTCGAAAAGATTAATTTTTGACAAAAAAAAACCACTGCCAACCATACAGAACTTAATTTCTTCGGTACAAATGTAGAAACATAAAAAAACTAATATTACTATCGTTATATCAATTGTAGCCATGCCACTGTGCATGTGCTGTGTTTTGTATATGCTTATCGCTATAACTGTGAATGAGTTAGGTATATATCAATTGTAGCCCAGCCTTTAGTCATTCAAGTTGAAAGCGACTCAAAACAATCCGTCGTTCGTTAAGGGGGTTTTGCGACTAAAGACTGAAGGATTAAGAATTGTACTTAATGGCTCGATAGACATACGGAAAATAACAATAAGAAGATTTGTAGTTTATGATTGAATTAGCAACTGTTAAGTCGAGCCAATCAAAATCGTAGGAGACATTAGCAACCCCTTCAAATAGTGGAAAAAAAAAGGGCCTTCATAGATCGTTACTTGAATTATGATCACGGCCTATGAATTACCATTGCAAGAAGTAAAATAATTTCATCTTGGTAAGAAAATCTGCGACGTATGGTTTGTGGGAGAAGAGGTCTTATTTCTTGCAATGGTAATTCATAGGCCGTGATCATAATTTACGTAACGATGTAAGACGACCTTTTTTTCACTATTTGAAGGGGCGGCAGCCCCCATTTTACTATGTAGGGTATGCATCAGGTCAACATGGGTACTTGCATGTTACAGTGGCTGAATTGTTTGGCATGCCTACAGAAATTCATCCCTTAATATCACATGGTTTCAGTATAGTTAAATAAAGTTCATATTTGTAGCCCCGCCTTCACAAGGGTGTTCGTTGTCGGACATTTTCTGACCGAAATTTTGCAAGGAACGTCCTCTCGCCGTTTGTCGCAGATCTGATGACTCACCCTGAATAAACGCATTTAACAGCGTGTCATTCGAAATCAAAATAGAAGCAATATACTCCTCTGCGACTGGTCGACTTTCAGACTTGGGAATGAAATATATTTTCAAGTTTTTTTCTTACTGTGAAACTTAGACCGTGTCTCAATTGGCCCAGAGAGCGCTCTCTCGTGCTCTCGCTCTCGCGACGTCATTATGACGTCAGAGAGAACGCGCTCTGGTAGGCTTATTTTGCCGGAGAGAATGCGAAAGAGAGAGAGAGAGAGAGAGCACAGAGATAGCACGCAGTTGTATACTCGCTGGCGCTCTCTCGCATGCGCCATATTTGTTTACATTATTTCCGTGTTTGAAGAGGGTTTTAGTAGCATTCTGGTCCAAAACCACGTTGCATTGTACCTGCAAGTGAATAATTTCAACTGTTTTAACCAGCGAAATAACATACGCAACATGTATTTATAAAATATGAATACGGATTTCTGACTAAGTCTCGTTTCTTTTGCCACTTTGTTGTAACATGATGGTAGAATATAAAACAAAAATTATAGTATTTTACACGCTAATGATTATTCTGGTAGTGCTATAATTATTTGTGAACTATTTTGAACTCACATAAATTACTTACAATAGCTGTGACCGCGATTTCAGCTTAACATTAATTTCCCCGCTTTTTGACATCAGCTGTTTGTCTGATGTTGGAGAGAAGCAAGAGAGCGCGGAGAGGCTCAATTCGCAGAGCGAGAGCACGAGAGAGCGCGAAGCAGTACTCTCGTCAAGATGTGCGAAAGAGTACTCTCTCGAGAGAGTATTCTTTGAATTGAGACACGGCCTTAAGGAGATTGGCCAGTGCAGGACCGGCAGCCCGAGCTAAAGGACTGTTGTATAAAATGTTAAGTCGATTATTTAAGCGGCTTGTCGGCCACTCCAACAAATAACCCTGCTACAAGAGAGCAAGTAAGAGTACATTCGTAAGAGTTTGTGTGTTTTCGTGGTTTTGTTGAATCTATACATATATTTCAATGTTTAGGCTGTTAAGTTTTTTACAAAAAAAAATCCCTATATATAGTTAGGGGTAGAAAAATTTCGCGAATTCATTTCGAGACAAGATAGACGTCAAACACATATACAGTGAAGTCACCTTCTCAATTGGATCAGAGTTTATTAGACCCGCCCTGTATGCCTCTGAGCCAATAGCAGAGTTGCAAGGAAGCACCTTGCGAATCCCATAACCGCCAGGTGAGTGGCATCAGCCAATAAACACACAGATGAGGCTCCAGTTTGCAGAGGACTGAGGAGTCTAGGCTACAAGTCATTGAACTCGCGAAATTTTCCTATCCCTATGTGTAGTCCAAACACTGTTGCTTCAAACTTTTCTGAAGACTTGCTAAATTTCTAGTTCCAGAACATTCCTCCGCCTCATGCAAACAAAACTTTAAAGTTTAGATAATTACACCGACGGAACAACGCGACTCTCGGTTTAAAACAATTTCGTGTGCAGAAACATTTCGTATAATATTTTTTTCTTACCGGGCATTACAAACACACCTATTTTTCCAATGGTTTTATTTATATTAATTATAAATTAAATATTATAATTTACTGATTGTATGGTAGCCTAAGTAAAAATTCAGTTTAACTAGAAATAAGGTAGGTACTTTTATGCATACGCTGTTCGCGGTAAAATGAGCTCTTTCGAAAGTCTTGCTTAAGATCTACTTGTATGCACGCTGTGTATTCTTCCATCTTGGGTAAAATTGACATTGTCCTGTGCCTCATCACTTTATTCATACGTCAACCAAGTGAAACTGAAGTTTTTAGAAAAGTAAATATTTTAAAAATTTGCTCATTTTACACTTCGACGGATTAAAAAAAACGGAGAGAGAATGAAATAATTATAAGTTATTACACATGGTTACCTAACACGTTTTATTCGACGCTAAGATACGGAACTACTTTCTCTCCATCGTTACCAACTTTACTAAGTGCATGTCACTCATTGCGCCCGTTAAAATATATGCAGGCAGTGACTTTTTTCTAAGGTTGATTTCAAAAGTGCTCACGTTATCGTGAACAGCCCTTAACACATTGAGGTCTACACACATTTACTGGCACGTAAAACAAATTAGAAGTGAGACACCTATATCCACTACTGCAAGAACACAAGTTCTGTTGGTGTCTGTGTTAGAACTCACCATCGTCCTATTGGTCCATACCAACCGGACCCCACCCGTACTTTATAGCGTTCATTATTGGCCGGTCATCAGCCAATGGAGAGCTGAGCTGATATTGGCCCAATCAAATTTCCTTTATCGTACAAAAGGATTTACAATCAATCATGCCTCTTTGAGTGACTATAAAAATATATTCTATAGTTAACAATATCATCGTTACTGCGCTGTGGTGTTTTTGTGAGGTCATGTTAAACACTAGCTGAACAAAGACTGCACAGCCATGCGAGTTTTGTTCAGCATAACAAAGATATTTTTCAAATTAGTTTTACTCGAGCTACATACGGGCATAGTCTACAATGTGTTAATCACAAGTATAAAACGCTTGTGATACATGTTATATTTAGGATACAACTAACCCCGTCATAAACGAGGTGGTTTTCCAAAGGTTTGATTAAAAAAGGTGTGAGGAAACTGTGAACACACTATGTGTATATTTTGAATGTTAGTATTTTTATTGGCGTCTGCTGACTGATGGTATTTATATTGGCGTCTGCAGACTGATGGTATTTATATTGGCGTCTGCAGACTGATGGTATTTATATTGGCGTCTGCTGACTGATGGTATTTATATTGGCGTCTGCTGACTGATGGTATTTATATAGGCGTCTGCTGACTGATGGTATTTATATTGGCGTCTGCTGACTGATGGTATTTATATTGGCGTCTGCTGACTGATGGTATTTATATAGGCGTGTGCTGACTGATGGTATTTATATTGGCTTCTGCTGACTGATGGTATTTATATTGGTGTCTGCTGACTGATGGTATTTATATTGGCGTCTGCTGACTGATGGTATTTATATTGGCGTCTGCTGAATTATGGTATTTAAGTGGACGCCACAGCACGTACAGGAAGGTAGCCGTTGAAAGTCTGCAGAGACGTGCTACCGACGAGACGATTGCCCCGGACCACTAGCGTCTTGCGCGTGGAGGAGATCAACCACGTGATCAGCGTGCCCGTGTCGCCCTTAAGCAGGCATCATATAGTCCCGACAAACACCGCACGGCATGACAACCACGACACCGCCCTTATATTTGTAATGCGATTGCTTGCATTTACAGCCCGGCAGTTTACCAAACGCGACCCGAAATGGTATCATTTTTCTGAACCATTTACAAGGCGCTGTTTAACTACGCTAGTTTCAAAGGCGGTGGGCAAACGGGAAATGTTGAATGCATGATGGTGGCAAAGTGTTATAGCTAGAGACCTGCGAAATTCGCGTTATTGTTTGAAGACACCGTAGACTTCAAACTCGTGTGCGTTTGTGTTGCGTTTGTCATTGTTACACAGTTAGACACGCCAGGGTGGCCTTGAGCCAATCGGAAACAAGTAACGAAAAGATATCCCAATCACGTCCCACCTAGTCTAAAAGGAATATGGGTCCCCACTTTTGCAGAAGCCAATAATCAATTGACATCTACTTGAATGCATATAGGACGGTGAAATATAGCATGCCACCAAATAGTAACGCGAAATTCGCACGTCTCTGGTTATAGTTAATGCATACAAAGGTAAATTTATTATTTTTAAGAGTTAAATGCAAACATTTTCAAAATTTGTGTTCATTCAAACTGCGTATTTCCCATTGTAGGGAAAGCTTGTCACGCGATTTCATTTTACAAGGTTGTATACTCTGCGTGTCGTGCCGCACGATACGACGAAGAATAGAAATAATTTCCAATCCGGAAGTGCTGGTTAGACGACAGAATTGTTGGGCTTACGTCAGATCTATCTTGTATTTCACTGGCTGTTTACGTTTTAAGTGTCGTGTCGGGGCGGTAATGTCGTGCTTGTCGGGGCTATGTGATTCCGACATCATAGCTAGGCGATGGCCAGTATTCGCAGGAAATAGCATGAGCTACTGACAGGCCACTCGCTATAAACCACATATAGGCTGTTCAGGGCAAAGTTAGCACTTTTGAAAGCCCTCTCATCTGGAATATTAGTCAATAAATGTATTTTATTTTAGCCTTAGACGTTCACTTCCTAGTGTGGAGGAATATACGCACTGTATTAAACACTTACATTGTAATATTTATATTAAAAAGTGGTTGAAGGATAAAAAATTGCCTGAAAGAAAAAGTGCTAACTTTACCGTGAACAGCCTATAGATAGGGATAGGAAAATTTCGCGAGTTCAATGACCTGTAGGTTAAACTCTTCAGTCCTCTGCATAATGGAGCCTCAGCTGTGTGTTCATTGGCTGTTGCCCCACACCTGGCAGTTATGGGATTCGCAAGGTGCTTCCTAGCAAGTCTGCTATTGGCGCAGAGGCGTGCAGGGCGGGTCTAATAAACTGTGATCCAATTGTTTGTCGTCTATCTTGTGTCGAAATGAATTCGCGAGATTTTCCTATCCCTGCCTATAGGTTCGCGTGCTCATACTAGGCACTGGGGGAGTCCTGTCTGTGCGCGGCGTGCACAATCGATAATGCGTGTTTCACAACATATTGCCGTGCGATCACAATCCAGATTCGCCCCACGCGAGTTACATCGTCGCTTAACCCACACGTCAACTTTGTCGTCGTTTTACGAGGCCTCCGATGACATTCGGGCTGTTAAAGGCCGTTTGTGATAAACTGAGCACTTTTAAAATGCCCCGTTTAAGATATACTTTTAGGCACATATCACAAATGGTTACCCTTCAGTTTTAATTCGACGTTAAAACATGGAGCTATATCTAGGAATAGGAAAATTTCGCGAATTCATTTCGAGACAAGATAGACGTAAAACACATATACAGTGAAGTCACCTTCGCTATTGGATCACAGTTTATTAGACCCGCCCTGCACTCATCGGTTCAACTGAAACCGTGGAAATAATTGGAGAAGTAAATATTTAAAGAATTTGCTGATTCTTAAAATTAAACTCATAAAGCAAAATATTTTATTTTAGTATTCAAAAATGTTAGCTTCGACACTTTTAATTCAGTTTTGTGATATGAAACTACTTTCAGTCTGTCGTTACCAACCTTACACCGCGCACGTCACTTAGTGTGCCCGCTGAGATATATGCAGGTGTAATGCATTCACTCTCACTCCGCACTTTTCTGAAGCCCTGTTAAAGTTCTACTTCCAGGATATTCCTCCTCCGCCTGCAAACTAGACTTAACTAAGGCTAGAAAATTACAGGAAAGGACAACACACCGAATTCGTGCACATCCAGTTCTAACAATGTTTTGCATGTGAACTATTTCTTACTAGGCGCTACCAACACACATGTTTTCTCGCTTCTTTCATTCATATTTAATATAAAATAAATATTATAATTGATATGTAAAATCAAGGTAAAACTTGGATTTAACGAAAATTAAGATACTCTTATGCTAACAGAAGTATGTAATGCTTGTGATAAATGGCATATTTAGGAAATAACAAAACTTGTCATACATGAGGTGCAATCAGAATGTATTGAAATTGCCTATCTAGGGATCCCGAATTACGCGAAAAGATTTCACGACCAGTTCTACTTCATAACACTTTAGCTCAGATCCACTTTCGTGATTGGATGGTGCCCGTGTTACGCGTCTTTAGGTGTCTGCCCGCGAATCAAAGACGCGCATTATTGAAGTTGCTTGATAGTGATTGGCCAGTTAAGTAGGAGAAGATCTTCTCACAAAGACACGCCACCAATAAGCAAACGAAAACAGTTGGTGTCGCCGTAGGGTATCAACATCTAGCATGTTCAGAAATCTAGCATGTGCAGAAATCTAGCATGTGCAGAAATCTTTTCGCGAGATTCGGGTGTCCCTAGTCATAGGGTTTTATTCACATAAAAGGGCGGGTCGATCGAAAATTAAAATGTTGAGAAGCACGTTCATCACTGTCGACCGCGTATTTTGACAGATTTACTGGCGTGGGTGCAGAGTCAGTGGTGAGGCCATACGCAGAAGACGACACCGCTAAAAATCAACCTGATGTTAGAAAAATACATCAACCTGAGTATCAACCACTGGTTGATTCATCGATGAATTTTCGAATAAGTGGATAGTTGTTTAACGCCTTTGTATCTAATTTGCACTGGGTTTTATTTCCTGCTTTCAAAAGGCAGGAACTCATTAATAAAATATCAATATGTTTCTGACTTTTTTAAACAAGCAGACAACGCACAATTAAAATTACGCACAAAAATATTAAAGAGCTCGTAAAATGTAAATACTCTATAATCGTAGATTGTCAGTAATTACTCTGAATCCGAAATTTTGACGCGAAAACTAAGAATTTCTGCTGGAGGTGTGAAGCCGAGCTTAGACTCTTCTAGACCCACTTTAGATGTCCTGTTTGGGTCGCCGCTAACAACACATTCTACGATACACGGTGTGTGCGTAGTCCGGCGCAACAGTTTCTTCGTTGTCACAAACAAGGCCAGGCTATATCAGTACGGAGAGACGCGATGGGTAGCTGCACCCTTTGATGTGGGTGTACCCGTTCTCTAATTGGCTGATGAGCCTCTGGGAACGGGCCGTGCGTCTGATTGGCTAGTGCGTACTGCGAAACGTTCGCTATTGGCTGGGCTGCCGGCTGACGAGGGGGTTACTAGGCGCTGATTGGCGAACGTCATTACATCGGTTTGCTGGCCAGTGCCGCCATTTTGCTGGCGTGTGCGTCTTCAGTTCGCGTGGTGTAAGCAGCTGTATTATTACAATTTCTCTCTATAAAGTTAGTAGGCTAAACCAAATTCTTTAAGGGATGGAGGTCTTAATTAAATAAAATAATTAATTATAATTTTCTCATTTTGTTTACATTAACTACAAACAAAATTCTCTTGACACAACACTTCACAATAAATTGATATCACGTACTGTTTACAATTAATGAATTTAATTAATACAACTTATAATTACGTATAATAAATCAATTAAATTAAAGAATTAAGAATCTGTCCCAGTAGACAGTGTATCAGCCTATTCAATTATTTGATCAATCATTTGCCCATATTTGAGAGTTCCAATATTTACAATAAAAACCGTATTACATGTCCACTCAGTCCCACCTCAGTTCAGTCCATGTCCCGCCAGTCTGCAGTGGTCTAGAGTCCTCCAAGCGCCCTCACGCACAGTAGGCTTCACTCGTCGGGTTTCACACCACGAACACCTCGTCCGCGTCGCACCGTAATTGTCTTCGCGCCCGCACTCAGCTAGATGCCCTCCGCCAAAGACTGCCCGTAGTCCCGCTGTGGCTTGTATTTATAGGTAGTAGGCCGTCATCCAGAAATTTCGCTAGTTCCCGAGTTGCGTCGAGTGTTCTAATGTTCAAAATATTCACGTGCCTCCTGTCGGCTTCTTCAGTTGGGGGGGGGGGGGGCTGTGATGCAAGCAAGTCTCGCCACTGTCAGTTATTCACGGGCTTCCTAGAAGCGGGGACAACCAGGCAGCGAGCGCGCGTCGTTCAAGGAAGAGGGGAGGGGAGGGGTAGGTCACCCCACAGCACCGGACAGCCTCCCGGCGCCAGCTGCGGCACCTAACAATATTATTCTTAAACGCTCTGTGACAAGGAATTGTGTTTGGCTGTAGTGATATGAACGAATCATAACTTAGATCCAGTAACACGGCCTACGAATCAGTTATGAAGACCATTGGCACTTGAGACTCGCAGTGTATGTACGATACTGGCACTTGAGACTCGCAGTGTGTGTACGATATTGGCACTTGAGACTCGCAGTGTGTGTACAATATTGGCACTTGAGACTCGCAGTGTGTGTACGATATTGGCACTTGAGACTCGCAGTGTGTGTACGATATTGCCACTTGAGACTCGCAGTGTGTGTACGATATTGGCACTTGAGACTCGCAGTGTGTGTACGATATTGGCACTTGAGACTCGCAGTGTGTGTACGATACTGGCCAAATGCAAACTTCACGTGTGTTGCTTAGCCTGTGTCTGAAATTGTTTAGGCTTTTTTTTTTCTCGTGGCCAGCTACAAGCCAGGCGCGCAATATTTTTATTTTTACCCCCGAGTCTATTCCCTTTCTGGATAATGCAGGGGTGTGAGTATTTCCTTTAGCATTACATTGTGTTTTCTATCTTATAACTTTTCTTCCTTTGGCTCTCTCAAGCCACGTAACTTTTAAGTTTTTGTTTATGCTGTTCTAAATCCGATTTTTTTTCTCTAGATTTTAAGGATGGTGTTAAGTATTCCTAATCTGCGTCGCTGTTCTTAACCGGTCCCACGCGACAGAGCGAAAGAGGACAGAGATAGTGAGATAGTGGTGTGACAAGCGAGCAACAAATCATGAAGGAATGTTTGAAGGACAGACGAGCGATAATCTTACAAACGCTTTATATTACGAAGGCTTGCCAACGCACATGACTCAGTATGCCGCCGCGAATAAGCCTTTTACAATTCTCTCACTCCTGACCTTGGATACATTGCATTTCTGCGTTTATCTGAAAGAATGTTCTGGTTCAGTGTCCTTGTTACTCTCCGTGTAACTCGGAGTGCGGGAGATGTTGCAGATCTTGGCTGCCGAGTTTATTTAGACCGCGACGACTCCCCAGGCGGAGAGTTTTATTTGAGTTTGGGCGATTGTGCGACCTTAAGTGAGAGACGAAGAGCAACGAGTGGCGAGAGAAGTGACCAGTGGGAGTGCAATCTGTGACTGCGAGCATCGGCGCAGTGATGAGTGCAACTGGCAGGTGGAACTCATTGGAAATCACTGGAACGCGTGGCACAAACAATGTATCTCCCTGAGCCGATCCAGTTAATATAGTGCAGCTTAGTGCCATTATAGAGTTTCGGTGGCCTCAAATGACCATCTTATATATATTTCTTTTTTCTCCATACAAAATTCTAATCCCTATTTCACCCCTTTAGGTGTTGCGTATTCGAAAAATCCTTTCTTAGTGGCTGCCTACATTACATAATGAATGTTTTCTACAAATTTCATGTTTCTAGGACCAATGGTTGGGCTGGGGTTTTGATATGTCATTCGGTCAGTTATATATATTTTTTATGTATACTCGTTTCAATTATATATATGTTTCAATTATATATATAAACAAATATATATATAATTGAAACGAGCATACATAAAATAAGTTATCAATGGGCGCTATCGATTTATACAAGTGAAACCGGAAATAATTATAATAGTAAATATTCTATTATTTTGCTGATTTTTACACTTCTCCGCGTTAAAAAAAAAAGGGAAACCAATTATAAATAGTTTCAGTACTCACCACGTATGGTTACCGAACACTTGTAATTCAATGTTGAGACGTGGAACTAATTTCCCTCACAGCCTTACCTGAGCGCATGCTTTGTGTACTGTCACAGCCCAGGTCTACGTGCGGCGTAAATTTCAACATTCACACTGACTGGAATGCACCCTGTAAAGGTTGCAACGATGGAGGGGGAGTGGTTCCACGTCTTAGCGTTGATTTAAAAGTATCAGGTAAAAAATATGTGAATACTGAGATGATTTACTTTAATTTCTGTTTTTAAAGCATATCAGTGTTCGAATAAGCAAATTAATAACATGTTTACTTTGCTAATAATTTCACAGTTTCACTGGACCGACGCATGAATAAAGTTATGAGGTCCATGGCAACATTTATTGTAGATATGGTGAAAGAATATGCAATGTGCATACAAGTAGATCTTAAGGTTGAAGTAAAGCAACTGCCTATGGAGCACGGCACGCGACTATACAGTATGAAGATCTCATAAAAAATTAGTACAGACGTCATGAAAAAATGTCAGAAAAGTGCGATATGTGCTGTATATGAAAGAGAATGTATATGTTTTGCAACATTATAAAATATTTTGCTAAAATATACTTTTCAAATCGAAAAGAATAATCAATTTAAATAGTCAGTATTTTTAACAAAATTTAAGCATAATTCCAGTCTGGATACTTCAGACAGCAGAATTTGCATAAAATCTTCTTCATAAAATATCTTCATAATGTTTACTATGATTTTGTGTAAGAAGAGTGTAATAATAACGTAGGAAATAATTTTTATAATTGATTTTATGTGCGTCCATTAGTCACAAACCGTTATGGCTGAAAATTATATAAATAAAGTTAATTATGAAACTGATATGATATATTAATACTACGTATGTTTTTATTACACACGTTCACAGTAAATGTTATGACGATCTTTCTTGGAGAAGTTTTTCTTGTGAATTCTGCTTTCCGAAGCATCCAAAACGTAAAAGCTCTTAAATTTTGTTAAGAATGTGGACTCTATTGACCAGTTAATTTTTTACATTTGAAAAATATATTTTAGTAAAATATTATACAATAATGCAAAATATATACATTCTTCTTCCATATACAGAATAAATCACACTTTTCTGACAACTTTCATGGTGTCTGTACTACTTTTTTTTATGAGTTCTTCACACTGTACAGTCGGGTGCAGTGCTCCATAGGCAGTCGCTTTGCTTCAACCTTAAGCAGAACTTTCAAAAGTGCACAGTTGACCGTGAACATCCTATAGGAATCTGGGCAACGGAGGACCAGGGCGGATTGCATTAGAACCGGTTTCCAGGTAATGACGAAGACGAGGAGGAAAGGGGGGGGGGGGAGGAGTGAGTGCGAGAGCCAGTAGCACGCGTGTTTTGTTCCGGACGGCAGCCCAGTTGACGCGCAGTCGAGGTGGCCAGAGGAAGATACTCCTCTCCCTTCGGGCCTCGTACTCTGATTTGTCCAAGGTCACCCGCTAACGGCCAGCCTTCGTTCCTGTCTCCGCGGCCCTCACTACCTGAGAAACATACCGGCCTCTCAGACGCAGAGCACATATATACAGAGGTGAAGTAGTCGCTGGCACACAAAATGGCGTCACTGAACACCATGGAACAGCCTGCCGACTGAACACAGAAGTATTGAAAGTTTCAGCAAATTTAAGAATACAGTAAATAAGTACTACAGTCTGTCTCATATAAGATGGCAAGATTTTGACAGTTCAATTAATGTTTACTTTTAGTTTATGTTTCCTTTCGCCATCAGCTGGTGTGTCTGTTAGATACTACATGAAAACAAGGAAATGGGCTTCGGAAAAATAAAATGGCGTATTTAGGACATAGACGGACAATTACTGGCCCAATAGAAATTACTAGTAATCAAAATCGCTGTACACGAAATATATGTCGCATTAAAAATTATGCAGAGCTTGCAGAAAAATTAAACTATTAGTATATGTTCGTAAATTTGTTATTTTACATACGAAACATATTCATTTGAGCGTTATAGCTGGTTATGTTAGAATTCACAGATGGCGTGCACGACATGGTAAAGTGCGTGAGCCGCGCGTGGTGCCGACAGATAGCATCAGGTTTGCCGCCTCTAGATCCTGCTTTTTAAAACTTGACTTTTCTCCTATTGCTGTCTCAAAACGACACGAATTAAAAATTTATTTCGTCAAATTATTTGAAAAAATAATTCAATATTATCATGCAATATTTCTGTAGGCTTTTGGAATCAATATCAAGCACATATGGAAAGCATGGATGGACAGTGGGAATACGACATGAACAGATCTAAGGTTTGAAGTCGCTTTTCATCCTACTCTGAATCGTCTTATTGTGCATTTGATTATGAACATCTTAAATTACTACTTTAGCGCAAAGATTAGTTTGTAACACTTAACACCGTTATTTTGTGACTTCGTAAAATAAAATATATTTATTAATCTAGGAACTATTTGTTATCGCGTATTTTGTAGTTGTCTGATGCGCGTTGGCAACACACTCAAAATAGCCAACTTAATATTAACTTTTGTTCTTTCGTGCATTAGCTGATACACGATTTTGTAAACAGGGCTTTGTTTGTTTCGTTTACGTCAAGTTGCCACTCACTGACTGTCAAAATATTGCCATCTTATATGAGATAGACAGTACCTTAGTTACCCTAGTGGATGAGGGGATGAAATTGACATTTCGTGAAATTGTGTTGTGCATGTGTGCATATGTGGATGATGAATGAATGAGAGAGTAATTAAATTGTAACTTTGGTTTTTTAGTATTAAGTAACATACGTATAAGTTTTAATATTTAATTTTAATGTTTGAATTTCTAGCAAGCGTATGTGTATTGTGTTATGAGCCCAGTGTAAGATATGGCGACTATGCCATTATTAACTACGCCTTTAAGCGGTCAATAAATAAACTCTGTTCGCCGGCCGGTAAGCGCTTACTATAGTCCATTTACATTTGTTACTTCGAACTTTTATAAAGCACTATTAAAGTTCTACTTCCAGGATATACCTCCGCCTCGCGCAAACAAAGCTTAACGAAGTCTGTAAAATCACACCAAAGGGACAATGCACTGCATTCGTGCGCAATAATATTTTGCATAATAAATATGTATTCCTAGGCATTACACACACCTATTTTATAAATGTTTTTATCCATATTAATTATGAACCAAATGTTATAATTTGTAAATAAAATATAAGTAGCCCTAAATGTCAAATTCAACCAACAATTTGTGACAGTGGTTGCCAACACACACAGGAAAATGCCTTAGTCTCAGAGCTTCCTTAATGTAGGTGTTAAAATAGAAACAGTTGAGAGCCCCTTCCCCCCCCCCCCCCCAATGTTGTCAAAAAGGGAATTTGGGTTGAATCCAGTGAAAATGTTTGGCGTTTTCGTTGCCTTTGCTTTTAAATCTACATAAAATTTTTTTACAAAGATTTTCCCCAAATATCACAATAAATAGCTTGTATAAAAATATAATTCTGAATAAGATTGTTTCTCCACAATTACATTTTATATAAATTGATATCCTTTTCCTCTATGTACAGGTTACATCAAATATATATTTTTTTACTTGATACTTAATTTAAAACGGCAGCAAGCGCCCCCTCCCTTTTTTAAAATGTTAACGGAACAGCAGATCCTGCCTATGTGAAACCCTGTCCTGTCTCTGTCTCCCCGAACCTGGGCGAGACACCTCTATATATTCTTAATTCAAAATTATTGAGAACATTACAAAATGATCTTCACTCCGTCGATATCTGGAAGTCCCGGAAATGCGCTCTGGTGGTGAGTGGCTGGCTGGCGTCACGTTCAAATTCATACAACCAGTTTAATTTGTACAAGAGATGGCTGCGGTCGGAACGAGTTCGGAGCCAATGTAACCGTGAGGTGTGAACGAGTTTTCAGTACTCTTGAGAGTACTTAAGATAACTTGAGAGTGCACTGGACGGCGCAATCTACCATGTATATAGAGTGAAATCCAAATGAGAAAATAATGTGCAGTAGTCTAAAGCGCTTCGGACGAGTCGAGGGAGTCCATTGTCACTGCACGAAGGGGGGTGGGGTTGTTTCGGAAGTGACAGCGGCCGAGCGCGGTTGGGCGAGAACTGCTCCGGGTTTGCATATTATCTGCCGAAAAAACGTAAGTGGCGGAGCTCGCTGCTTGGCAACACGGTAGTAGAGCGCGATGACATCAGTTTGGCGTGTACAGAGGCAGCTGTATCACGTGGTTTCTTTCCCTCCGGCGACTGAGATCCCACCCATACCTCTCCTCCCCCTTCCCCTCATAAATGCACCAAGATCATTTCCTCATTTGTACTTTAATATCAAGGCTGTTCACGATAAAGTGAGCACACTATTAAAATCAACCTAAGAAAAAAGTCACTTCCACTAACGTCATATATTTTAACGGGTGCACTGAGTGACATGCGCCTAGTAAATATGGTAACGATTAACGAAAAGTAGTTCCATATTTCTTATTTATTTGCCCAGTACCAATGTCAAAACAAAAAATAATGTGTTCATTGGTTGGCACTACTACACATGAACAGTTTTTTGTATTACATTTCAACCGCCTAATTCCACCCATTTTAATACAAATGTGTTCAATATTCACATTAAAAATATGTAGAAAATGTCAAGCTGTCACGTTTCAGTACACAACGCCAAATCGTTGCTAAAACAGTTAACTAGCTCACATCATCGACAATGCACGGCCATACATGTAATGCTCACATCACCACCAACATCGTAAAATGAAATGCGGATTAATATAAATCATTGCATTTCGATCTCTATAAGTGAATCAATATAGCTATATATTTATTTTTAATTCCGTTGAAAAATATCCATAGTAATATAAACAGTTTATTTACATTATATCAATAAATTTAAATTATTTTCCGCCTTTATATTGCCGATATTGCACTGGGCAACTAAACAAAATCGAATCGGAAATAAATTTAACGTTCTGTTTACTCCTATCCAGTGTCTAGTGGTTATGTCTAACTGTAGAGCGCCTCACTCTTAGATTGCAGTATGCGGTGTAATGGGCATTCACTCTCTCTTTCCAATACATGGTTTCTGTCGTTAACTCTGTCCTTGTTCCTGTGTGCGCTGTTGCCTGATAAGTTATTTTCTTTTGCAACTTCGAAAAAGAAAACTATCTCCGTCCAATCACAGTGATAAGGTTCCTCTACAGGCTTCAGTTTCAAAGGAGCCGCGTAGCTTTGGGTCTCAGGATTGGATTCCGTTACGAGTTGGCAGGGAGGTAAACAGATAAAAATGATCTTAATCAGGCTGTTAACTTTACTGGCCATTTGTCTCTCAGCTTGGCAGTTACGTCACAAAGCTGAAGCAATGTGGCAACAGTGAGCGCCATAAGCCCTGTGCGTGTGAAAGTTTGTCGGCGGGTTCAAGGGGAGAGGGTGTGCGCCCCAGGTGAGATTGTCTGGCACCCCGCCACAAGGGCGAGGCGACGTCTTGTCTGCGGTTATTTTTAACCGTCGCCGGGCCAGGCGACCTCCCCCCACCCGGGGGGGGGGGGGTGTGTTGCGACACCACACACGTGTCTGCTGCGCGGCTCAAGGTCACATACGCGTGTCCCCTTAGCTTCTCCTTAGTGACGATGTGATTCTGCAAGTCCCGGGCTGCAGGTTTCGTGTGTTGTC
Source organism: Dryococelus australis (assembly GCA_029891345.1). NCBI lineage: Eukaryota > Metazoa > Arthropoda > Insecta > Phasmatodea > Phasmatidae > Dryococelus > Dryococelus australis. The sequence goes on along the minus strand of CM057001.1, from coordinate 10,146,730 downwards.
TTCTCCAGAGTTCCTGTTACTGAACCCCCCCCCCCCCCTCCTTTACTATTTTTACCATTCCTGACGTCTGAGGCCACAGAGTAGATAAGTGTACAGACACGAAATACCGTAGAGTGGAGAGGTATTGGACGGCTGCATGACTTAACGCAGAATTTATTGGATTTCTTGTTGTGATTTCAGTTTTAAATTAAACATTAGAAATGTTCTACTATAGAAAATTTACATTTTACGAGATGTTTTAACATTTTCGAACGTAATTCTAACTAATGGCTGTTCACGGTAAAGTGGGCACTTTATAAATAAACTTTCGATAAATGTCACTGCCCCTGCCGCCATATATTTTAACGAGCGAACTGAGTGACATGCGCCCAGTAAAGTTGGTAATGATGAATTGAAAGTCATCGTTACCAATACATGGTTTAACATATCTTAACGTCGAATAAAAAGCGTCACGTAACCATATGTGATAACTTAAACTATTTCATTCGTTTTTATTTTTTATTTTAATGAGTCGAAGTGTAAAAATGAACAAATTTGCCAAAAATATTTACTTTTTTAATAATTTCTCATTTTCGCCTGACTGACACATGAATAGAGTGACGAGGCCTACGGAAATGTTAATTTTACATAAGGCGGAAGAATACACAACGTGCATGCAAGTAGATCTTTAAGCAGGGCTTTCAAAAGTGCTCATTTTACTGTGTTTATGTATGAACAGCGGGGGTCGTGAGGACCGACGATGCGAGGTGAGCATGAGCAGCGAGGGAACGCAAGGGCAGGCGGAAACAGGATATCTCTGAGAAAACCATCCGACTAGAAGCATCGTAAGGCGCGACTCCCACGTGCGGGCGGAGATCGTGGTGGCGGCTCCACCGGGAATCGAACCCGAAGCGGCGTGGGGCGTTACACCACTGAGGCCCACGACGATCAACTCGGGGCAAGTTTCTTTGATGTAACCGACCCCGTCCGTTCCTGACTGCCTACTGCGTGTTCGCTTCAGTTCAGTTCAGTTTTATTGTTCAAATAGCAGCGTTACATGCTATACAACTCGTCATCTTATGTATAAAAGAAAGAGAGAGACACAATAAAAACATATATACAACAATAAGATGACAGTCACATAACATAACAGTGACATGTACCTATACAAAACAATACAATACACAATAGCTATAACTTGTCTAATAAAAGCGATTTCCATTTTAAATCAACATGGATATAGGTACTATCAACAGAGTACACACAAATTACAATAAAGTAAAACATTACATATAAAACATGTAAACACATATAAAAACACAAATCAGGCCTACCTAGGATGAGTGAAGCTGCCATGTACTGTATTCTGATACAGTGTAGAAAGAACCATTTAATAGGAAATTGAATAATTTTTTTTTGCTGAGAAGTGTTCCTCATTGGCTGGGCTGGGTTGTCTGCTGGCGAGTAGATTGCCAGACGCTGATTGGCGAGCGGCGTTTCAACACTTTGTTGGCCTGTGACGCCGCCATTTTGCTGGCATGTGCCAGCGACATATGTGATTTTTACCTCTGTATTCTCAGGTATAGGATGTTCACTGTAAACTGAGAACTTTTGAGGTTCTAGTTACCACTTAGAAACAAATATTGCCGTGCAAGTAATTAACATAGTGTATATATTTCACCGGACTCCGAAGTTAACGCCTGAAGCTACAATAAAATATATTTATTGAAAATTATTCCAAATGAGAGGTCTTTCAAAAGTGCTCACTTTACCGTGAATAGCCGATAGTATGGCTTGATCTCGTACATGATTTTAATGCCATCTTCTTTGTTTTATTCGGGACATGGCTCTGCAATGACGTACGTCGGAAGGGATTTTTCATTAAATAACTTACCCCCACTGCACGTATCTTTTTTTTTCTAAGTCTGTTTTAACACGTGTCCAGTGCAATATGAACCAATTTTAAACTGCAGGGCCACAGCATATCGGCTTCCTGTCTGCAGTACGCTCAAGGCAAGTCTTGTGGTTACACGGCATTCACACAAAAAAAAAAAACCACACTTTTTGAATTCAGCACATGGAACATGGAATTCAGCGGAATTCAGTCTTTAAAAATCTAGGAAAGCTGATACTGCGTTCGTATTCACTTTCAGCTCAAGTTTAATGGTTCATTTTTTTTATTAATTGAGTTTCAGCATAATGGATTTATTCTAATTGTTTTTAGAGGAGAATGACTTTATAAAATGTGTCAGAAGCACTTTGAATCAACTCGGCGTCCCATTGGCTGACTACCAACCAATGGTGAACGTCATACAGTTAAGTGCAGTCTAGATTAAGGACAGCAGGGAGCGGGAATTTAGCGATTGACGGAACCGATTTTTTTGCTGTGGTGGATGTATATACCATTTCTACAGACGATTCGCGGTTTAAGTGAGCACTTTTTAAGGCTCTGCTGAATTTTTTTTTTCACCAGATTTCTATCTTCCTGCCAGTTTTTAATATAAATTTTCCCATGTGACTAATAAACATAATGTATACACCTCACCACTCCCAAACGTTAACGCCTGGAGCTGCAATAAACATAATGTATACATCTCACCACTCCCAAACGTTAACGCCTGGAGCTGCAATAAAATATATTAGTAGCTAATGCCTGTTGCAAGGGTCTTAAAAAGTTTTTACTTTACCGTGAACAGCCTAAAGCAAAATCTTTCCCTTTTACGCCTGCAAATATGCACATGTGACGCGTGTTTGTGACGCTGGTTGCATGTCGTGCCAGGCGTTTGTGTTTGCTGGCTATGTAAATTTGCTGAACTGATTAATTAGTCAAGGCCAAAGTTATTTTTTATAAATAAAAATAGGCCCTTATTTATAACGTTTCGGAATTGGTCGTGTGGGAGATAAGTACTCTGGTTAAACTCAGTGGGAAAAAAGGAAATAACGGTACTCATTATTTGCTTACTGCTAAAACACACTTGCAACTCGAAGCATAGACAAAAAAAATTTGCTGTTAATTAGGCAAATATTAAATCTTCCTTTAAAAACTTTTTTGAACATAATTGCATCGGTTAAAAACATTTCAGCCCCTAGGAGAACACGTGTTGAAATTAAATAACATGTGGAATTATTGCATGGTTACCGTGGGCCTGCTTGCATGCCCCGATTCGGTTCGGAAAGTAATTGTACAGCAGTGTTATGCTCTCCTGGGGATAGTCGGCGCTCTCTCTCTCTCTTTCTATATATATATATACTGCAGATTTGCACCGGATAGAAGTTGACGTCCCAGTAAATCGTACACTGGGGCATAAGACGGGGAAACTTTCCTGGCCACGGAAGTGTCTCGACATGACAGGAGTTTTGCAGACGCGTATGACGTGTGTGTATGAGCATGCTCTTATTGACAGGCTGCACCAGGTTGCTGAGTCATGACGGGTAAACACACGGAAACTCGCGATGTCAACGGCGTGTCACTGTGCCGTCAGGAGACGCTCGAATAACCTGAAGTCATGTTCTGTGGTCCCCTACACAATGTTGCTATGGGTATTGTCGGTGTGTTTTCCATTACATTGACAAGATACTGCACACGGCGGTCACCCGTAGCAATGCAGAGCTGAAATTCATCGTCGAACCCTTGCTAATGTTGGCTATAGCGTGCGTGTGGCACGGTGAACCTGCAGATCGGCTGATGCCAGTCGCCCAGACATGCTGCGGGATTACTCGGTCTACTGCTTCGTGTCCAGTGGCTGTGTATCCAGATGGCAGGCGTTGATGTCGTGGACTTGCGTAATTTTTGGCGCACAATACTGTGATGATCCCTCGGCGTGGCCTTAGTCGACCGGAGCCTCCGCAATGTGTGTTGACGCCGTTACTCACCCATTACTTCCAAAGACGACCGACTGTGACATCAGAATACTCCAAATGCAAACCCAGAGAGTGGCTCATATGCTTGAAATGGCGTCTAATGCGTCTCTGCTCGGTGACATCACGTGTGTTGACTGACTGACACTCAGCACACGACTAATTACACTATCGTTATAATCGTCGTGGGACTGCAGATTTTTTCTGCTGGCTGTTATTCGTTTATAAGTTGGAGATCAATACAACTTTAATAATTTACACACCCGGAGATGATTAAACATACACCAAATTACGTAAAATCTGCGATATTCCTTTTGGGCGCTTCACTTTTTCTGTCAATCAGTGTATTTTAAACACCACACACTGTCTGGCATGGTTTTAGTAAAGTTGGGAGCGGTGTACGAGCAGTATATTGACACATTACCGTCGTATCAAATTTTTTTATTTATTGATTTATTTTTATTGGCACCGAGCATATTATATTATTTTCCTGTTCGTTTTGTGCACATAAAAATAATAAAAGGCAAATAAAATTCATATAAGTTCTTGAAATGTTCACAGTATCTCCTGATGGGCGCATGAATGAAGTGATCGGGTAAATAGAACAGTTAACTGTCTGTGTGGCGGAAGGATACAGACTAAACAATCAGCGCTCTGGAAGTTACTCATCCTTGATCCAGCGCCTCCGCGGATGCACTCGAGCGACTAGCTTCATTGGAGGATGGGTGGAACTACGGCCATCATCAGGGCAGTTGAACGACATGGGGGACACGTCACGCCACGAAGCGACCAATCGCCGAGCCGCTGCCATTGAGGAGGGGCCCGACCTCACGCGAAACGTTTGTCCCTCGTATTTATAGCGGTGAGCTGGTGGAGCCCCTCGCGGCTGACCCACAAACCACTTCTCCTCCAGCTCGAAGGCCGCATTAACGTTGGTGCAGATGGACCCACAGCGATGCGGCTAGAACGCTCTCAACAATTGCTATTTTATTGCAGCAGTTGTAATTTTTTTTCAACGCCATCGCTTTCGTGTCGGAGGCCGTTCGCGTGGCGGCACAGAACACGTAACATTACAGAAAATAAACAGCTGATTATACACTGAGAAAATGGTTTTGTTGAATCAAACAAAGTTTGTTTGGTGCGACCAATTTATTTTTTTTATATAGAGGCAATGGCATATGTTGTTGTTGTTGTTGTTGTTGTAACCAAATATTTTGTGGTTTTATTTGGTTGCCACAAAGATTTGGTTGTTGCAACCAACCAAGATTGAACTCAGTCGGTTTCCGTCCGACCGCTATGGAGTAGCAACATCAGCTGACTACTTAAAGAATGAGAATGTTTTTAAATATATACATTTCAGATACTGGACAAAGTGCGTAAATAAGTGTTTGAAGTTTCACAGCTTCGCATTTTAGTTTCCTGTTGAACTTATTTACTAGGATGTTCATACCATTATTAAGCATCAAAAAATTCACTAACACACACTGTTGCTATCATGTCACAAAGAATACAAACTAACTATCGAGCTGTATTTTCTAACGAAATCAATCAAATGAGTGCCATACAGATATGGCTTACAGTTGATTCTACTAAATATTTAGTTGACAGTCTAATTTCTTTTGGCCCAATACGGACGATTTGTTTATTCAAGCGTATAGCTTGTTATAGGCTGTTCACGGCAAAGTGAGCACTTTTTAAGGCCCTTATTAATTTTTCCTTCGTCCAATTTCCATCTTCCTGCTGCTTTTTAATATAAACATTGCAATGTGACACAGTGTATATATTTCACCACCATCAAAATTTAATGCCTGAAACTGACAAAATATACATTTATTAGTGGTTAATGGCTGTTGGGAGGGCCTTAAATAGTGCTCACTTTATCGTGCACAGCCTATAGATGAATAAAATTAATTTAGTTGCTTTACAAGATTTTTTATTCAACAGAACATTTTGTTGGGACAGCTAATTATATTTCTGGCCCAATACAAACAAATATATTGTTGGCCTTTCTCTCGGTGCCCCGCGATCTCAGGTTGCACGCTCCAGCAAAATGGCGTCACTTGCCAGCCGCATGTCGGAACGCCGCTCGACCAATCAGCGCCTCGCTAACTTACTCGCTAGTGGGCAGCTCAGCCAATAGAGAATTGTCTCCGCAACATGTGTTGGCCAGTCACACATGAGGTCCAGAACCTCTAGCAGCCAGTCAGCGAGTGGCTACGCCCACACACTCGTCATTCGCTGTCAGCGTGGTTGCAAGTCTTCCAGTCATTCACGGGGCCGCGGTGGCTGAGCGGTTAGACTGCCCGCCTCTCAGCATGGTGTACCAGGTTCGATTCCCGGCGGGGTCGCCCCCGGATTTTCGCAAGTGGGAATCGTGGCGGACGATGCCGTTCTTCGGCGGGTTTACTTGGGGATCTCCCGTTTCCCCCCGGCCTTGCATTCCGGCACTGCTCCACACTCACGTCGCTTCGCCCTCATCGGCTCTTATGATCTCGATGTTAAGAGCCGTCCAAATACCTTACTAACTCACTCCAGTCATGGTTTAGTTTACGTTAGGTGCATGGGAATTTTACTCGGTGGACCAATTCCGAAGCGTCAAATTTACCGCCAAAGCCACCACAAGCTAGCTTGTCAGTTCTTGTACATATAGGTTTGTGGGTTAGGTAACGGCCCAAAACAGAGGTGACTAGGCTTATCCGTGTTGAGCGGCCTTGACACGCGCTGATAGCATAAATTAAGTGTCGTAATCAGTAAACCTCACCAGGATATCTGCCAACTACCTCGTAAGTAGCACATATCTACAATAGTGACGTGTTGTCGCGCTGCCTTCCCGGCATATCGCCCTTGTAAGGAACGAAAAATATATTCTGTTTTTAAACGTCCCACTTTACTGTTGTGTAACGTTATGGATACGCATTACGTGCCATAATAACACTTAGTTCCACTGTTATTGAGAAAGTCGGTATTTTTCCATTAAAGGCTGTTCACAATAATGTGAGCACTTTTGAAATCAACCTTAGAAAAATGCCACTGCCCCATCTTGCATAATAACGGGCGCAATGAGTGACATGTACCCAGTAAAGTTGGTAATTATGGAGGGGAAAGTAGTTCCATATATTAACGTCGAATAAAAAGTGTTAGGTAACCATTTGTGATAAATTAAATTATTTCTATCCCTTTATGTTCTTTTTTAATGCACCGAAGTGTAAAAATGAGCATATTTGTACAGTATTTATTTTTCTATTAATTTTACAATTTCACTTAACCAACGAATGAATAAAGCGATTAAGCCCATGGCAATATTAATTATACATAAGGCGGAAAAACACACAACGTATATACCAGTAGATCTTAAGCAGGGCTTTCAAAAGTGCTCATTTTGCCGTGAACAGCCTATACAGACTAATTAACTTCATAAAGCATTGACGAAACAGCAACAATCGAAGGAAGACACCAGCCCATCCATAGCTAGAGACCTGAAAAATTCGCGAGTTCAATGACCTGCAGGCTATACTCTACAGTCTTATGTGCAAACATGCCGATCTCAACTTCACATTGGTTGTCTGCTGTCACAGTGAAATGTGGTTATTGGGTCAGCGATCTCCATGAGTTGTCAAATACCGTATGGACCAATGACTCAAGTTTTATTAACATACGTGTTTTGAATTCCAGCTTGTCCCACAATTTTTCAGGTGTCTATCCATTGCTTTTATTACAAATATCTTGACATCATATACAGGCTTTTCTTGTCTTTATTTATGTCTTATTCTTGGATTACTTAGTTTTCTACGATGTTTCAGCAAAGTTCAGTTGAGAAATTTGGATGGCTCTTAACAACGAGGCCTTGAGAGCTGATGAGGGTGAAATGAGGTGAGAGTTAAGCAGCGACGGAATGCAGGGGCGGGGTAACGGGAGGTCCCCGAGAAAACCCGCCAACTAGCAGCATCGTCCAGCACGATTCCCACATACGAAAATCCGGGGGCGACCCCTCAGGGAATCGAACCCGGTTCGCCTTGGTGGGAAGCAAGCAGGCTAACCGCTCAGCCACCGCAGCCCCATTAATCAAAGGTCTACAATGATAGATGCGCAAAATTACATTCCATTTTATTACTTACAAGCTCACTACAAGTCTGGCTGCACAAGTTGTTCATTTTCTTGTCCACGAAACACTCTGTGTACTGGGCTTTCGTGTAATTTGGGTAATTGACCCAACGTAAGGAGTAATTCGCGTTGACCTAACGACTAGCTTCATGGCTTGCAATGATACCCAGCTTCCGATTACAGGGTATGATCAAACTGAAATAGCTGCTGTAAGTTCAACGGAACTGATTGAAAGCTCCCTGTGGTAGGCACTCAGTGATTGTGTAGTTAGCTGTTAGTAGTCGGTGGAACCAATCACAACTTGCAGTGCAGTGCGGCGAATTCCGCCGTTAGACAGGGCCAAGGTTTTTTATTCTACAGTTGCGGAGATCAATATGAGCGCTAGTGTCGCAAGGGTACCAGATTTTCTCGTGTCTACGTTGAAAAACAGGATAATTGAAGTAAATATAAATAAAATGTAAGATAACGTCGTAACTAATTCAAATCTTTCTCTTTTATAATTCACGAAACTAGAAGTTCTAATTAAAAGTTACCTTTTGGAACACTGCACACCTAGCGGTGGAAAGTGTCCATATACCAGTCTCTCGTAAGAAAACTCGTTTTGTTCCGAACCTGTAGAATAAATAACCTTAACAAGGGTTGTGCTGCGTTCAGCCCTTGGATGACTAATGTCCGGTTGCACCATCGTGGTTCGAAACTCGATCCAGGATCGGATCTAAGATCAACACAGAAAACTGTTGCACCATTCGAGTTCAGAGCTGGGCTGGAGATCGAGATGAAGTTCATTTCGAACCACCGAAATTATTGGTTCAAAATCTCGATCCGAGATCGGCAGCAATAGTCGACAAATGTAGTTTGAAAATAAGCCAACAGATGGAACTACGTTTAATTGTTTTCTTGGGAAATGAAAACAACAGTATACGTACTTGAATATTATTCAGTAAAATTCGTGCAACCGTAATTCACTCAAAACAGATCAAACATCGCTCATCTAGTTCTATCTACAGTGAAAAATACTCCTACTTCGTCATATATGACGAACCGATAGCAAAATTTGTCTCATACTTAATATCGATCTCTCACTTTGGAATCAAGATCGTCGAATCTGAGATCCAGAATTTTGAAATAAGATCAAACTGGATTCTGGTTCGGAACTAAGATTATTCGATCTCGGACCGGGGAAGATATTGGTACAACGGGCATAAGGAATTTTTGGACTACCGATATAGGCGTAGTTGCATCTAACCGCAAACTGTCACCGTCGCATTTTCTAATTGTTGCGCTTCACCTCGTCTTAAACGTGCCACCGACCTGGAGCTGCTTCCCGCATTGAGGGTCGGAAGCGCACGAGCCATAAGGACGAAACTACTACGCGTATATAGGGCACTCTCGACATAACATCCCACCGTTTTTAGTCATACTGGCGTTCGCTTCAGTGTTTGTCTAGTGGTACATCTATTTAAGCTTCCGAATTTTCCAAGGTTCCTTTCAAAGTAATGAACCAGAAAATTAGTTTAGAATTAAAGTGCCCTTTTTCATTTGTTATCTGGTTTGAAACTAGCTTTTAAGTTTAAATCATCCCTCTATTAATATAGAAACGAACAGAAACCGTGAGTGATTCTGACAAGCTACCTTGATCAAGTGAATCCAACATCTTTCTTCTACGGATTGCGCATAAATTCCATTATTGGATGGTTCGATTCCGGACCCTGATTCACATTGTCGCTTAACAATCGTAAACTATTTTCTCATATTATATGATTATCATTTTGGCCGCAAAAATCCTGTACATACGTTAAAAAAAGCGACTGTTTCTTTTGATTTCCTTCAAAGCGTGTCATATATATATATATATATATATATATATATATATATATATATATATATATGATCTCATTCTCACTTATACAAACCATTTCACATGGTTTATAGAAAACAGAAGAAAATACTGTAAAAATATTGATATTCATAATTAAAATTTTGAAACTCATATGGGAAATAAATAAGTCAGTTATACCTCTAGACAGTGCTGGTACAGTTTTGTTAGGTACTCGGACTTTCGCCCTGGGCGCGGGCTCCGTGCTGTCTGGTTATGCGTAACACAGCACTATGGGGTGGGGGGACCACCTCGATCCTCCCACCTTCGTAGGCAGACCAGCTCGCTGCTCCGTCGCCCGACGGCCTGGGGGAGTGGTTGGCAGTCGACCTGGCTACGTCGCTGCCGAGGGGGTCCACGACTTCAGAGGATGAACGATAGTTTTGTGGCAAAATTGTCCCTTGAAGCAACAGGTCGCGAGCGCATTGTTCCATTGATGAGGGGAAGTCGAGGTGGGTCACCTCCCACAGCGCCAGACAGCCTATGGGGCGTCAGCTGCAGCACGTAACACTGCCCCCTCCTTTAGTCTGTTCGTTCCGAACAGACGCTACAGCGTTGGGACCTTCGTACAGCACCAGTCGGTCGATGTGGACAACCTTAGGGTTTTATTTCCAGTCGTGATGGCGACAGATCTGGAAGGAAGTGTCACTTACTTGTTTCAAAATTTGGGCAGGGCCTTCCAACATCCTTGGCGTAGAGACGTATTCCCTAGAAGCGTTTTCTTTCACACAGCCTCACTAGCCGTCCTTCCCTGAATGCATCATCATCCGCAACTCTTGGACAACATCGAGCATTCCTCTTGATTCCACTAGACACTGCGATATGTTCGTACCCCGGCCTCCTGGCTGTTTTCCTTCTTCTGAAGACGCATATGTGCAGCTCCATCTGAAAACTGGACTTCACTCGTTTCCTCAACTGCATTAACTGCTGGGTGACCTCTTATATGGTTCGACTGCAATATCCTTGTTCTTCTTACCACCATATGGCGATCTTTCTTCGTTTCCTCAGATAGGATGTTACCAGTTGTTTCGATGGGCCCGTGGTTTGGATGATTAATACTGCGCCTGTCAGTTCCATTTGTTCGTGCAGCTGTCCCTAGACCGGTTCCTCGATTCCTAGTCTCGTTAGGGACCTCTGGACAGCAGGCTCGTAAGTGTCCCTCCTTTCCACAGTTCCAGCTTTCTCGGCGCCTCCGTCGACGAGGGACAGGTGTCGCCGCCTCTACGGATTTCAAAAGTTCCTCTACCGCCGTCTCTAGTCTTCTCAACAAGCTGTCAGTCGTACTCACGTCTGGCTGCCGGGTCCTGCAGTTCCTTTGCGGGGCTTGAGTACTCAAGTGTCATGTCTGTCTACATACCCAACATTCCCGACGCTAAAGTGGATAGAAACTGGGTTTCCTAGCACAGACTCAGGCAGTAATGTCCTTCATTGTGGTCTCCACTTTCTCAAGGCGTCCAGGATGCTATCTCCATCTTCGTCATTGCACGAGGTAGCTGCCTGTACTACATGTCGGAATGTCAGCTCGTGCTGTGCTTATTCTTCCTCCAATGCTCGAGCCAGGGCATCCTGAATGCTGTGTGGTGATGCCAGGCGTGCACAGCTCGACCCACATCCGCATCGGTAATAGCATCTACGAAAAAGTAAACTGCAATGACGTCTCGTGCCTCTTCCGAGCATCCCTCCAGAGACAGGTGCGACAGCCTCACGATGTCCTGCCACAGCTCCTGCAGTGGTTCGCCGGGTCGCTGGATGCAGCTTCGCTATTGGGCATGGTGGGCGTGTGGCAGGTACCGGTCGCCGAATCGCAGCTCCAACGCCGACACCAGTGTGGAGTATTCTAGACGATGTCGTTCTGGCAGCGACTGCAGTTTGCTCAAAGCTGATCCCCACAGTACAGCCGCCAGGTGTCTGTCCATCGTAAGGGGCGGGTCTAATCGTGACGCCTTTACCCATCCCTGGCTGGGGCGTTCCCAAACTGCAGAACTGCTGCGCCTCCCCTGCGACAGCTCCACTGGCGGCGACCTCTACCTTCTTCTCGCTGCCCGCACTCGTCGTCTCGGAGGTGACCTAACTGGGCTCCACTTCCGCTCCTGTATGTCGTCTCCCCTGCTGTTGCATTAACTCCTGCCATTCCTTCTTGAGGTCGCTCACTTCATGTTTCATTTCTTGCTCAACACTGTCCACCCTTTCATTCACCCTGTCCCTCACGCTATCTATTTTCTTGTCCACACAGTCTATTTTACTATTCACTAATTAGATAAAAACCTTCTATCTTTCGGTCTACATTCTCATTCACACTGTCTATTTTCTTGTATACTAATTCACTAACGCTAATAACTTGACTATTTACAGATTCACTAACACTAATAACTTGACTTTACAGATTCACTAACACTGATAACTTGACTATTTACAGATTCACTAACACTAATAACTTGACTGTTTACAGCTTCACTAACACTATCTATTTTACTATTTGCGTTTTCATTTACACTGCTAATCTGATTATTTACAGTATATATTTAGCTATTTATCTGACCAATTAAACTCTCGAATGAAGATTGGAGTGCTTCCAGTCTGCTGACATTTTCCTAGTTAGCATCAAAAAATTTATAAATAATACCTCGGCTTATTGCTCAAATATTGTGAAATTTACCAATACCAATTATAATAAATTTATTAATTTAATCTTTATAAAATGTCTCTATACCCACTTCTAACACAAGTGTTGCACTTTATCTCTCTAGAAATTAAGTGGGCTATAACAAGTTCGTTAAGGGATGGAGGACTTAATAAAATAAAAGAATTAATTTTAATTTCCTTGCTATATTTACAATAACTACAGAAAAATTCTCAGAACTCAAAATCTCTCACGAAATTGATATCACTTACTGTTCACAACTAATTACTCCAATTTAATAAAATTTATAATTACCACAAAGAAATCAATCAAATTAAATAATTAAAGATCAGTTCCAATAGACAGTGTATCAACCTATGCAAATATTATGTAAAATATGTGTCCAAATTGACAGTTCAAATATTTACAATAAAATCCGTATTACACTTTCATTCAGTCCCGCCTCAGTTCAGTCCATGTCCCGCCAGTCGCAATGTTCTAGAGTCCTCCAAGCGCCCTCACGCACAGTAGACTTCACTCGTCGGTTTCTCACCCTCTCGTCCATTCAAGCCACGAACACCTCGCTTGCCGTCGTCTCGCAATCTCCAGTCGTAGTCCGCACTGCACTTCGCTCGGGCACACTTGGCTGGGCGGGGAGCCAGCCAGCCTCACCAAAACATGCTTGCGTCGTCGCTAAACGTATCGGAAACTCTAGCAGGCGAGAGGAGGTCTGTGACGCCAGCAAGTCTGGCCGCTGTCGGTATTCACGGGATTCCCAGAAGGGGGCAGCAACAGGCCGCGAGCGCATCGTTCCACGAAGAGGGGGGTCGGGGTGGGTCACCTCCAACGACGCCGGACAGCCGAGCTGGCGCTAGCTGTAGCACGTAACAATACGTTGTTTGTTGAGACTGATTACAGTTATTTGATCACATTTATTTCTTTGAGGTGGTTGTAAATTGTATTGACTGAATTTACTAACTGTAAATAACAAGTGATAGCAATTTACTGTGAGCTATTGAGTCGAGTGTATTTTTTTTTGTAGTTGTACATAAATTAGGAATTTATAATTAACTTTTTTTCAGACCTTCAGCCCTTTAAGAACCTGATTAAACCACAGACATTGTAAGGGTATTGTTGAATAGGATACCTCAAACCATAAAATCCATTAATAAGTGCCCAACTTATGAAAACAAATTATTTGAATATATTGTAAAAAAATCCTTTTATAATATGAATGAATTTTCTGCCCATAGTTATAGTTATACAAAATTCTAATGTTATATTATTCTTTTGCGTAATTATTAAACTGTTGTATTTTGTCAAAAAGTTATCGATTGACAATAGGGGCAGTCCCCCCCCCCCCTCAAAATAGTAACAATCTTTTTACCTTAAATTAGTTGGGCCTCTTTGCTTCATTACGTTGATGTAGAGAGGAGGCGCCATGCAGCGACCTTGAGGTAGTACACGTCACTGCCAGTGTGAGTAATAGAGACTTGCCAGGAAGAACAGAGTGCAAGATGTGGCAGCCCAAGGCTCCGCGGCGCCAGCTACTGGCCGCAGAATGGAAGATGCATGGGGTCAGCTTCGTTTAAGAGTCAAGGTTTCAATGCGCCTTGTCATTACAGGATGACCCACGACCAGGACAGTTTTATGTCGTCATCGCGGCAGCCGGTATATAATGGGTCAATGAACAAGTGCAGACTAAGTGACCACGGAAGGGCGGTTGGCCAGTATGGTCGGCATTGGCCATGGACGTGTCGATACGTTACTGTATGACAGGTTGCACTGTCTTAAGATTTGCGTCCAATGGATGCCAAGTAACCTGACACTCATTGTCAACGCATGTACATCCCTACCGTTTACGGGTTGATGATTTCCTTTTGTATAAGACTGTTTACAGTAAAGTGAGCAATTTTGAAAGCCCTGCTTAAGATCTACTTGTATTTACATTGTGTATACTTCCACAATATGTAAAATTAACTTTGCCATGGGCGTCGGTCAAGTAAAACTGTGAAATTAATAGAAAAGTAAATATTTTACATTTCTGCTCATTTTTACACTTCGATAGATTAAATAATTTAAGTTATCACAAATGGTCACCGAACACTTTTTGTTCGACGTGAATATATGAAACTACTTTCCCTCCATCGTTACCAACTTTACTGGGCTCACGTCACTCACTGCACCCGTTAAAATATGTGCAGGTAGGGGCAGTGACTTTTTCTAAGGTTGACTTCAAAAGTGCTCACTTTATCACGAACAGTCTTTACGCATTGCGTAACGCGCTGTCAAGCATGCAGTGGGAACATGGTTGGACATAACACCCTCCCAAACCCCTCCCCATCACAGAGTAACAACTAGCTGGCCAATGTACGACCATCAGCGCCAATAGGTACATCAACTGCCATGATATCAATACGGCAAACGAAGAAGGAAGGATTATTAAGGTCCTTGAAAGTCCTTGAATTTTGTGTTTGGTTTCGAATCCTTGAAAAGTCGTAAAAATTTTCTGGGCGTTGAAAAATATTATAATTGTCAGGTTATTGTATAAAATAAAACAAGGGGCTATCTGTGTTACTTGAGCCAAACTATATTTGTTCTAGGAACTGACTTGTTTTCTTCTACTAGGGCTCTACTAGCACCATTGTAGGCCTAAACATGCATGCACAAATGGCTACCAGAAGGGGTGAAATGTTACAGAACGACTCCAATGAATGAAAAACTCATCTTGTGCCGTTTTTTTTTATTGTGGAGTGTATGGGGAACCCGTGTTGGCTAGATCCACTGAATGGCCATTTCTCCTCTATCCTCTGTGAAGTGGTTGGAGACAGACTGGAATGTGAGCTGCCAGAATAGTTTGAATCATTTTTATTAAATTGCAAATTCTAAGCTAATGCTAAAAAAATTGATTTCATTGACCAGGAATTGGTGATGGTATAATACTTGTTGTTTTCAAATTATTTTCAAAGTTTTTTGTTGTATTTTAACTGAAATATTAATTTTAATATTTTGCCGTGGATTTCGAATGTTTGTTGTTTTAACGTTGAAACGTAAAGTGAAAACAATAGATTTTACTGGGTAGTTGTTACGTTAGTTCATGAAATCGTACATTTGAGTTCTTGGAAATCCTTAAAAGTTCTACCATTTTAATGTAAATGTCTGGAAGAGTCATGTCAAGACCGTAAAGACTGGTTTCATAACGTGGGGCCGTAGGGCTTATCTTATCATCTTTCACTTCCGTAATAGCCAGCGGTGCGAAAATTCCATTGGGAGATCATGGTCCATCCAGCCTATAGCTCTGGGTCTGTCACCATGTAATTTCCATGTGTTTTGGGGTTTTTTGAGTGCAGCGATTGATCCATTTACAACCACGAGAATTCTTCATGAGAGACATCCGCCGTCTGGTATCACAGTGGCAGTTGTGTACTATTGGTGGAAACCGTATACATGTCGATACAATACTTCCTTCTGTAGGGCTCTGCCGAGTTCCATTTGACTGCCCCTCGCTAATCATACTTAAATAAAAAAATCAGATAATTGTCATTTATCTGTTAGTTGCCTTAAGATATTCGAGTGACGATAATTTTTCTTATTTTTTGAAGCTTTTTGACGTACGTACATTATCCGTGCTATTGATTATTTAAATATTATTTTAGCTAACCGTACCTTGATATGAAAAAAATAAGATAATACTTTAGAGTTTCAATTTCTTACATTTGGCTAATTGTATGGTTTATTTTCCTCGTAAGTCTCGAAAGCAATCAAATTGACATTTTGATGCAATTGTGTAGAAACAATGAAATGTATATATACATATGTATAAATTTATGTAAGCATATATAGGTTTACAAGTGTATATAATATTTATGTAGGCATATGAATTGATATATTTATATTTATTAGGTATATAAGTAAATATGCAAATATGTAAGCATACATATCTACGTACATTTATTGGCTAAAAATGACATCAAATATAATGTCCACCAGTTGAGAAATGTTTGTTATTAACAATCGTCGCCTTCCGCATCCTCGGAGACAGCAGACGAGCCCAGCGCGCGATCCAGCATCCTGGGAACACTTGCTTACAATATACTTTCCTCCCGCTTTTGTCAAGTGTAACCACTTATAGGCTGTTCACGACAAAATGAGCACTTTTGAAATCCCTACTTAAGATCTACTTGTATACACGTTGTGTATTCTTCCGCCTTTTGTAACATTAACATTGCCATGGGCCTCATCACATTATTCTTGCGTCAGTCAAATGAAGTGAGCGAGTGAAGATATTTGGGCAACTCTTAACAGCGAGGTCTTGAGAGCCGATGAGGGTGATTGAAGTGAATATGGAGCGGTGCCGGATTGAAGGGGCGGGGGAAACAGGAGACCCCCGAGAGAACCCGCTGACCAACGGCAGCGTCCGACACGATTCCCACTTGCTAAAATCCGTTGACCCGGCTGGGGATTGAACCCGGTTCGCCTTGTTGGGAGGCGAGCGTGTTAATCGCTCAGCCACCGTGGCCCATCGGTCAAATGAAACTGGAAATTATTAAGGAAGTAAATACTCTACAAATCTGCTCATTTTTACACTTAGATGCATTGAAAAAAACATAAAGGGAAATAAATACTCTTGAAGTTATTACAATGGGTACCTAACACATTTTATTCGACGTTAAGATATGGAACTAATTTCCATCCATCGTTACCAATTTTACTGGGCGAATGTCACTCAGTGCGGCCATTGAAATATATGCATGTAGGGGCAGTGACTTTTTCATGAAGTTCATTTCTAAAGTGCTCACTTATCGTGAACAGCCTTTAACCATATTGCTCGTATGCTAATTCTTATATTTACATGTGTAGACCAAACATCAATATTACTATCGTGAAATGGACCAGGAAGCTGTGAATAATTAGTAATGACTGCCCCACATTAACTGACAGACTCGAAGTTTTACTAGCTATCGCTAAGTACTGGCGAGTCTTAGAAGAAAAAAAACATTTTCGTTGAAATAAATATTACCGTTCTAGGTTCTGTGGTTTGATTCAATGAGTTTGGCCTATAGATTGCATTTCAGGATTCTCAACTGATACGTCCCCGTGTTGTGTTGGGTCAAGTGTGTCTGCTTTCTTGCATGTCAGTCAGAAAATGGAGCTTCCCAGCCCAATAGTCGTGACATATATGTTACTTTCTCTAAGGTCACGAGAA
The DNA here is from genome assembly GCA_029891345.1 of Dryococelus australis. Classification (NCBI taxonomy): domain Eukaryota; kingdom Metazoa; phylum Arthropoda; class Insecta; order Phasmatodea; family Phasmatidae; genus Dryococelus; species Dryococelus australis. Next base: position 10,129,090 of record CM057001.1, on the reverse strand, counting down.
GTATACTTCCCGCAACTAAAATTCGCATTATTTTCACTTGTCAAAACAGGCTATGATAAGTCATTCCCCCACCCCCTTCCCGATATATGTTAATATATTGTATAATGTTTTAACATTATGTTGTATCTGTATTATTTAAAATTACCTATGTTATATATATATATATATATAAGAAATGGTTTTTATCAAATATAAATTATTTGTAAAAATGATTTCAACGTAAACTTCTTTTTCAATTATTTTACCGAATCTCTAAATTAAAATATCCTCTACAATATCGGAATAAAATGATTTATTAAATGAGTGTTTCATTTTGGTTTGTAAGCATTGTGCCGATTCTCCGGGTTACAAGCGATGACAACCTACATACACAGTTAATAATAATAATAATTAATGATCCGCATCCTGTGGCAGGTTACAGTTGTTAGATCGTTGGGCACAAAGATGATTGGTTAGATCAGTGGAAGCAAGCGTCTGTCGACAGATCTCACAACTAACATTTATCACTAATCATTTGTTATACGGTGTGTTACCAGTGTACGGCAAACACATACATGTTAGCTGAATACTTATGTGCATCACAGTAATTATAATGCCGATATGAAAAGAAAAAACCACAACGACCAATCCTAGGAACAATTTTTTAACAGTATTTTCAAGCAGTATTTATAACTGTGAATAATTAGTGAGACGAGCTGAGAGAAGGGTTTGTTCCAACCAACAATATAGTTGTGTGTCTGTTGTAAATATTTTGTTGAGTGAGCAAAACATGAAAAGCAAAAAAAATATATATATATTTTACTCATCTAACAAAATACATACTTGAATGAACTATTATTTTTTTCGTTTTACGAGTGACTAAGCTGACGTTGCCAGAGCGTAATGTTAGGGCGTAAATGGTCTGAGTTCAAAACTCTACCGTGCTTTCACTTTTTTTTTATTTTGACCGAAACTGTATAATGAAAGTAACGATGTTTGAAGTCTTTAGTTGCACCAACGAATTTTCACAGTTTGGGGAAACTACCGAGAACAACTAAACAATTTTGTTGGGCCAAACACGCTTTGTTTTATTCATCAGAATCTTTTACTCAGTTCATTATTTTTAAATGTTCCACTGTGTATGCATCCACGTTAATGCCGGAAATCTGCCAAAGAGATCGTGTATGAGGTACTAGTACAAACCTCTAGGCATCTCTGTGACATCTTCGAGTACCCATGCTCATTGCGGAACAGAACTCAAGATGCGATTATCATACGTCGGATAAGGGACAGACAATAACATCGCTGTTATTTTCTTCAGTTATAGCTTGTTTGCCGTCAAGATTTATTATCATATATACCAGCTACTTTCATCTCTAAATAAGCTTCTGTCTTGTTAGTTTTAACGAGGCTACAGGACTTTTGCGATGTCGGAGATAAGGAATGTATCGTGTTGACTGAGAGCTGTGGGAGGCAACTTATCAAGACCTCTTATAAATGAATGAGAGTATTGTATACAAAGGCACCTTCCTTTCAGAATCCTCCTCAGAAACCCTGGATTCATTTAAGATTTCCACTCTCTGAATTTTTTATATTACAAGTTTTTCTTCCCCTCGGTTCTTGATGGCTTCAAGACTGTTTTTTAACAAGTAGTCATTTTTCTTTCTCTCCCAGACTTCCCATCGATTTCGTTCGTTCTTGCACAGTGATAAAGGTTAATTAAATCTCGCTCACTGTAAATCCTGTGGGCTGTTACAATCTATAAAGGCACAACAGCTTTAAGACTATGGAAACATCCGGTTTCCCCGTACAAGGGATGCGTTCAAGTTAATTAACGAAACAAACCAAGTCACAAATACGCTGATGTTCCCGTTAGCAGAAATCCGAGACAGGTTTGTACTGAAAAATGAATTACGTATCCTCGAATTTTACTTTGGGTTTGTAAGGGGTATAGTTATTATAATACGAGGCGTTTGCAAGATGTATTCTGTAGAAAAGCACAGAGATGAAAACTATGGAATGAAATTCTACTAGCCAGTATGAATCCAATTTGAAGTGCCGTTATACAAAAGAGTCCTCACTTCTAAAAGTATAACTTACTAAAGTATGAAGACGGTTCATCAGACTTGTATTGTAAACGGCTATTCAACGTCCCTCGGTTTAATGCTTGGAGGCTTAGCAGGGGAGGGTTTACAGACTAACTTATAACCTAACTTAAATTAACACCCATGCCTTACACGGGTTTCGAACACAGAGCCTCCCGCACGCCAACCGACTGCGCCACGGGAGATCTGCCTAGCTATACATGATGTATAAACAATACGTAGTAGTCAGCTGAAATTTATGTGGCAACCTTTTAATATACAAATCTGGGCCTGAGCATTAGAGGATTCAAGGTGGCATGTCTTCTTACATTATTGAGTCTTCGTACATTATTAAGAACAGTAATGATGAAGACGTGTATATCATGACCATTATAACACTCTTCCCTCTGCTCGGCGTCCTTGGAACTTCTATATCATGACCATTATAACACTCTTCCCTCTGCTCGGCGTCCTTGGAACTTCTATATCATGACCATTATAACACTCTTCCCTCTGCTCGGCGTCCTTGGAACTTCTATAACTAGCCTTCTGTACAGTTATTTCCTTCACAAAGTGTTTGCTGTCGAAGCACTGCACAGTCTGGCAGTAAGCTAAGTGTGTTTATGTAAACATAATCTGTGACGGGGGCGGGATACCGCTGTGTCCATAGAAACACAACTGTAAACATCATCTGTGACGGGGGCGGGTACCGCTGTGTCCATAGAAACACAACTGTAAACATAATCTGTGACGGGGGCGGGATACCGCTGTGTCCATAGAAACGCAACTGTAAACATCGTCTGTGACGGGGGCGGGATACCGCTATGTCCATAGAAACACAACTGTAAACATCATCTGTGACGGGGTCACAGTCATCACCAACACATGTATTTTCTCGCGGTTTTTTATCATATAGTGAAATATTAAAATTGATAGATACAAATTATAATTAAAAGTTCAAATTAACGAAAAAATAAAATACTTTTATGCTAATAGAAGTATAAAACGTCTGTGATACATGGCGTATTGAGTTAACAACCAAAGACACGTGATACATGGGGTGATTTTTCAAAGGTTTGACTTTTAAAAAATTGTCTCGACGCGCTTAGAGCAAGTACATCGATAACCAGGCCGCTAATTACAGCTTGCCGCCACATACGGGGAGAAATCGTAAACTGAGCTTTTCGCTCCGCTCTTGTCCCGTAAAGGGAATGTGGGTAGGTATAGGCTATTCACGCTAAAGTGACGCACTTTTGAAAGCCCCCTCATTCCGAATAATAGTCAATAAATATATTTTATTTTAACCTTAGGCGTTAACTTCCGAGTGCGGTGGAATATGCACGCTGTGTTTATTACTTTCATGGCAATATTTATTTAACAAGGTTGTTAAAGTATAAAAAAATGTTGAAATGAAAAAAGTAACTATGGCCTCAAAAGTACTCACTGTACCGTGAACAGCCTATATTCTCATTTATAACATAGTTCCCTGAAAAACCAAACTTCCACGGCAGGAGAACGGCTAGACAGACCTGGGCCCATTAGCCTCGCCGAGTATTGTTCCTCGCGCCCTGTAGAGCCTGAAATATTTTACACATCGACAAAATCGTAAAATTGGTTTTTTCATTAAAAAGAAAAGAACTTAAAGTAAAACTTTGATGCGAGTTTTGGAAAGCCGAGGCGACGAGGGAATCCAACACAACATGCGTATTTAGAGCATGCGATTAACTCGTTACATACATCCTTGGATTTCCAAGGATTTGTTCAAGTATGGGAGGCCAATAACTAGAAACTAAAGGTTTAGCAGGTTTACTTACATTCGTCTTCTGCTGGGCATATCCCCGACACTGGGTTCCAAATGCCAGCAGAATGTCTAAATTACGTGTTCAGCGCCTTGAAACATTATTTATATTTGGTTTCTACGTTTGTGCTGTAATAAAAAAAAAATTGTCACCTGCCTGTGTCAGTTCTAGTGACAAAAAAAATTGTTCACGGTAAAATGAATACTTTCGAGGCCCTAGTTAATTTTTCTTATAAGGCAATTTTATACTTCCACCACTTTTAAAAATGAATATGTCTACGTAAGTAATAAACAGGGTAATTGTTTTTATTTCATCGGACTCGAAAGTTACCGTCTACGGCTACAATAAAATTAATAGATCGACTATTACTCTAAATGAGAGAACTTCAAAAAGTGCTCACTTTACCGTGAATAGCGTACAGTCTTCTAGATGCAGAGCACGATCAGTCAACCTGTGCACAGTTTCTGTGGGGTCTGCCGTTATAACCTGTTCATTAATATACATTTATGTGAAACTTAAATCTTTCAACTTTCTACTACAACGTTGCCTCACAGATATTTAGCTCATTTACATTTGTCCTTCGCACACTTTCATTTCATGTAAGGACACAGCTGCTTTGTTCTTACTGTTTGCTAGGATTGTTTGTCTGTCTGGGAGATGGGTGGCGTTTCTATCCAATCGTAAGAAGCTGCGAGAACGCATGCACTACCAAAGGTGGGACCACACATTCGCCACATACCCTGTTCCGGGTTTACACTTGCATATCTACCGTACGCACTCACAGACTCGTCCGTATTCATTGCTATAGGCTGTTCACGGTCAAGTGAGCACTTTTGAACCCTAGTTACTTTTTTATTTCACTCGTTTTTTTATCCTTTAACCACCTTTTTAAATACATATTGCTATATAAGTAAAAACACAGTGTGTATATTCTACCACACACTGTAGTTAACGTCTAAGGTTATAATTAGATATATTTATTGACTATTATTCCAAATGATAGCGCTTTCAAAAGTGCTCACTTTACCGTGAATAGCTTATAGTAAATTCGAATACCTTCGTACACTGTCAGATATTTATTTGCCTTTATTATTTTTGGAGTGCTGATGGAAGATAATAAAGTTTGTCTTCTCTATCTTTCATCAGATTTCCACTTTTAGTGTCGTGAGGCTTGTTAGGAATGCACGAAGATGAAATACAGTATTACAAAACAAAATCGCATACATGTTTTACTACTGTAGCATTTAATAAACTAAATATTTTGTGCCAAATACACCATGTAGTTTATTTTTGAATGCAATATTTTCTTATGAATTAATTTTTTGTGAAAAAATGAAGAATTATCCACATTGTTGTGGTTTTTATGTCGTAAACTATTGGATGTTATTTGAGAGGCTAGCCATATCAGAATTTTCCAAAGTTCAAGACATGTGAACAAACTTTTTTGGGTATTGTGGACACTGATTCAAATATACGAAATGTCATCGTGCTCTGATACCGTGTCGAGCTGGTGGTCGCGCTTTTGCGACTTCAGCTAAAGGAATAATCAGTCCATCTGGGATTTTTTTACATATCTTTGTAATCAATCTTTATGACCGTTAGTTAAACACTAAATATTGATGGTAGTAGTTAGAAAATGGTGATTCTGGGACAGAGGATTGGGGATGGGGACGAGGGGACGATCTGCCGCCATCTTGGATGACATCACATGGTCATTTTTAGGGGGGAAAGGGAAATTCCGAGGTAAAAAATGGCCGCATGACGTCATCCAAGATGGAGGCCGGTCTTTCCCATCACCAACTTCCTGTCCTAGAATCACCATTATCTAACTACTGACGGGCCATAGAGGATTTATTAGCAATATTATTTTTTTTATGTTTGTACGGTTTCAGTTATATCCGTACTTCACATGTGGGACAAAAATGATTAAATAAATAGGAAATCTTTGGTTATGATTACAGACTTAAAACGAGTTACAGAAGGAAAACAAGTTGGATTTCTAAATATCTGTCAGTATGTTCCCCGTGCCCTGGTAAGCTTTGTTTTTAAATGCTGAATCTGTAAATTAAGTTCTGGTGAAATCGGAGGTGTGGAATGGCGGCAGCGTACTGTGAACTCCACCCACACAGGCCAGAAAAATGGACTCGCCGGCCAGCAATATGGCGGGTCATCGTTCACCTGTTAGCTCCTGGAAACTAGGCAGGCGGCAGTCCGTCGAATAGGGGACGTTCCATAACGTTCGATTGCCAATCAGGCCGAAGGTCGGTCACCACAGCTTCGAGTGGCCAATAACGACCGAGTTCGTTTATTTCAAAGAAACAGCCACAGCATTCATATTCTGAATACTTACCTATTTGGGGGGGGGGGGGATGTACGTGAATCCAAGATGACGGGGACTTTTGCTCTGTAAGAATTGGCGCAATATAAAGATGTTACCATTCTAGCAATTTCAAATCGTCGCTTGATTAACCCATAAAAGCAAGTGGAGGAAAATGGTGCTAAGATCCGCTTGGTACAAAGGTCCTATCTTGATATATTTCGTAGAAATGAAAACTGTTGGCACCATTTATTGAGTCAATAAAAGTGTGGGCAGTGGAATAGTTATTGCTGTATGTGTCACGTCAGTGTGAAACATGTAACAATTATAGTGAGGTAAGAAGTTATTTCACATAGTCTGATGTAATTTTACAACCATGTGAAATAGTGTGTATCGCTGTAACAATGATTGAATGTAATTTCTGTAATCAAGCACAAAAACAGCGTTCCTTTGTTGTTACAGCGCTATGGTTTTGTTGGAATTACTCGTCACAGGTAGCAGCACAAGTCACATACAGGCAAGACTGCGCTCTGGGGCAAGCTTACATAATTAGTAGTGGAGTAAAGTGAGCGAGTAAAGAGATTTGGGCGGCTCTTAACACCGAGGTCTTGAGAGCCTATGTGGGTGATTGAAGTGAATATGGAGCAGCGCTGGAATGAAGGGGCAGGGGAAACGAGAGATCCCCGAGAAAACCCGCCGACCAACATATATATTTTAAAAAAATTAAAATTAGTATTTAGCTCGAAGACGTAGCCTACCTAGTGCTGAAATGTTTGCAGTAGAACTATAATATAGTTATTGACTATACCAAGGGACTTAGATGAAATAATCTTGGTGATGCCACCATGTTTTCTGACTCTGACTATGTAAATTCTGGCCTGTTTATAGATGTATTAGTCACTGTCATGATCACTGCATATATTTCGTAACTCTTGCACACTGTAGCATCCACAAAATGCTACCATTTGACAGGCGCTTTTCTGGGCCTTTGGAATTATTCTATACAGGTGAATGCACCAAATGGTTAATGACATTCTGGAAGAAATATAACTCCCTATACCAGTTCTGTGAATTTTTCGGGAAAGCTTACACAGGATGTGCAACATTAGCATGCGGAATTTGGCCTAACTATCCTGACACAAGATGTACAACATTGGCATGCGGAATTAGGCCTTTCTATCCTGACGGGTTCACCGACTGAGACTTCTTTCCTTATAGTGTCACACACTTTGCAGAAAATCGTGAATGTTGTAATAAAACATATAGGAATAAGAGAGGAGAATCTTCAAGAGACGACGAAAGAACTGGCCAAAGGGATACCACATGTGACAAAAATTAAGACATTCCTAGCTCAATTTCTACTGTGACCTAGCCTAAACCCTTGGTTTCTACTGTGGCACATGAAATATGAAGTAACGTTGATGTAAACAAGCCAAGTTGTTTAGGCAATAGAACTATGGATTAACCAAGAAAGATCATTCCTTTCCCGAAGAGGTCTGATCCAACGGAATAAAAGAAGCAAAAACTCCGAAATGATATCAGGTTCTCCATTCACGAATAAATTGCTTCAAGATGTCAAAGAAAAGAAGAGAAAGAACTCAGCTAAAGAAGAGCGAACTAAGTAGCGACCTGGTTTAAGGAAAGAAGGGGTGGAGCAAGTGAAATGAACTAAGGATCAAATATATTGCCTATGCTGTGTGTATATTGTTACGTGTCGCTGTTTCGCATCGCGCTAGTGGACGAAGTGTGTGTGGAGGAGAGAGAGAGAGAGAGAGAGAGAGAGAGAGAGAGAGAGAGAGATGTAATATGACACTCCAGCTGTATTTACAAAGCCGGTGTCACAAAGTCCAGCTGCGGCGTGCCGCCACGATAAGTCTTTAGCAGCACGCACACTTCGTTTAAATGAAGAATATTCTGGTTTTTCTGACAGAGTTTCTCTCAGTGTCACTTGGAGTGGTGCGAACTTTCAAGATCAAAGCCAGTGATAATACTGTGTTTTAAAGCAGGCTTCACACGATGCAAGATGCATTTCGCGTACGAGTTCGTATCATTTGAATGAATGTGTGTAAGTGTAAGAATTAGCAAATTTAAAACGATATTTACTTTTGATATAATTTCGCTGTTTCACTTAACCGACGCATGAATAAAGTGGTGAGGCCCATGGCTGCAGTGGTGGAAGAATACACAGTGTGAAACAAGTAGATCTTAAGCAGGGCTTTCAAAAGTGCTATGTTTATCGTGAACAGGCTACAATTAGTCGCATGGAAAGGGTTAATCTTCACACGCCGCGGAAGAATACATAAGTGGGATCTACAGTAACAAATCGTGCGAGGCACCAGACCAGTAAAATAGAAGTTCTTCCCTAGAATCACGCAAAGATAGCGCTCGTAACTTAGAATAAAAAGTTATGTTGTCCCGAGTCTCGAGTCCCGAGTTCCGAGCTGGAAGCTGAATCACGTATTTATTTTCGGAGTTATATCTACTGCAGCGTGGAGGAGGCTCGTTTATTAGCCGCGTGCCAAGACTTACGATGCTGTTCTCCCTGACGTCTACATCAGAGTATACGTTCTGTCGCCAGTACGAGCCTTTACGTACCAGTCCCGAAATACATTCCTGCCTGTACCTAGTACATTATTACAAGTCGCCATTGGCCGTATCAGAGTACGTGATGGATGGAGGTCTTACTAAATACAAACGGAAGAAGTAAATTTATTTTCATAATGAACTTATAACACTACTAAAATGCACATATAGTTCATTCACGGTTACGTTAGCCTTTTCCGACGCCCTGCTGACATTTGACTTACAGGGTATTCCTCCGCCTCGTGCAAACTAAGCTTAACTAATCCTGGAGAATTACACCAGGCGGACAACGCACCGCATTATTGCGCACTAAGTGTAACAGTATTTTGTATAAGAACTATTTCTCACTAGGCGCTACCAACATACCTATTTTCTCCCTGATTTCTATTCAGATTATTTATAAATGAAACATTATAATTTATAGATAAAATACGAACAACTTTTATGAAGACAAGTATAAAACGCTTGTGATACAGGACGTATTTTGGAAATAACTAAACACGCCATACATGGGAAATTTTTCAAAGGTTTGATTCAAAAAGGCCGAAGAAACTGTGAATGGATTATAGCTATTATTTACAACATTAAACTAAAGGCTGTCCAAGATAAAGTAAGCACTTGCAGTCATTTCACGCTAACTTCAAACTTTTCTGAAGCCCTACTAAAGTTCTACTTCCAAGATACCTTTCGTGCAAACAAAGCTTAACCGAGTCTTAGAAAATTACGCCAAAGGAACAACGCACCGTATTCGTGCGCACCCAGTGTGAAGATATTTTACATATGAGCTATTTATTACTAGGCATTACCAACACACCCATTTTCTCCCTTTTTTTATTCACATTAATTATATATAAATATTATAATTTACAGATAAAATATTAGTAAAGGCTGTTTACGATAAAGTGAGCCCTTTTTAAATCAACCTAAGAAAAAAAGTCACTGCTTATAACGTCATATGTTTTAACGGGCGCACTGAAGTGACATTCGTCCAGTAAAGTTGGTAACGGTTGGTGGAAAGTAGTTCCATATCTTAACGTCGAATAAAAAGTGGTAGGTAACCCATTTGTGATAACTTAAATTATTTCATTCGCTTTCTGTTTTTTTAATGCATCGAAGTATTAAAATTAGCAGATTTATCAAATATTTTATTTTCCAATAATTCCACAGTTTCACTTGACCGACACATGAATAAAGTGATGAGGCCCATGACAATGTTAATTTTACATAAGGCGGAAAAATACACAACGGGCACGCAAGTAAATCATAAGCAAGGCTTTCAAAAGTTCTCATTTTACCGTGAACAGCCTATAAAAGTTCTATTTAATTAAACATTAGGTACTTTTATGTTAACACGAGTGTAAAACGTTTGGAATACATGGCATATTAAGGCAACAATCGAATACGTCATACGTGGGGTTATTTTTCAAAGGTATGATTTAAAAAAAAAAAAAATAGGTGTGAAGAAACCGCGAACAGACTATATGTAGGATTCCTCTTTGTTTGTTTTCCGACAAGGTGTTCCACGATAGTGTGAGGCACGGTTAACATTTATAACGTCTATGTAAGTCCCGCGCGACCTCAATCGCGTCAGACTGCGAGTGTAGTTCGCCTCGTTGTCGAGCCGGGGCGCCACCTCGAGGTACACGACCCATCTCATGGCTGCGATGACGTCAGTGTCCCGGTGCGCGTGTGTGGCGCCGAGGAGGTGGGAGTGGTCGTGGCGGGGCGGGGAGGGCCGCATTGCGAACCAATTCTGTGCGCTTGAGGACCTCGCTGCCCCTTCCCCCCCCCCCCCCACTCACACTCTGCAGCATGCATTAAGAGCCCACGGCACCTGCCATATTGAATAATATTTTATTTATTTCTTCCTGATTCAAATTTAGAATGATTTACTTTAAAATGTGACAATAGAAGCTTAGCTAAATGCCTTGCCCGTTAATAGAGAAATACTATATTAACTAGTAATGCATATTTATCCAACTATTAACTTAATACAAAATTGCATATATTAATTCGTACTCACCTTTTATTCACAACCAGGGATCACCTATTAACAATCAGGTAAAAAAAAAGGAAACACAGGGGCATCAAATGTAATGCTTCTATAATGAAACTTTTTTCAGTAATGACTCTGACTCGTCTGTTATGACACTAAAAGTAACTATTTCTGTATAAGGGGTGATCCAGCCCCTCAAGGCCTCGGCCCAGCTGCCGCTGAAATCGCGTTTCTACGACTGTATTAAACGTGGGTAACCCGGGCACTCCCTCTGCCATGCCTTGGCTCACTCGGGCTAGAAGGGATATCTTCCCTCACGAAAGGCTTATTACGGCAGTTATTAATGGCCTGGATTGGAGGTGGGCTGGTTGACTCCTTTAGTCAGGCCGCTGGGGCCCAGAGTCGTGGTTCTAGTGAAGAAGAGGCTGGTTGGAGTCTTTGTGGGCCGGTCTTATCCGGAGGATTTGGCGCTCGCAGTCACCGGCTTGCCAAACCTCAGGAGAACCCACAAGTGCTATGGAAAGGAAGGAGGAGCGTGGGGTGACCTCTGAACCCGTAGTACCAGGTCACGGAGAGAAGGGACTCGTGCTGCCAGTTGTGCTATCGCAACCCAGGAGGCAAAATGAATGACAGCATAAGGATACAGTCAAAATATAGTATACTACTAGCTACCAAAAAGTAATTGGGCACCTGTCCACAATGTTTGCTCTTGCGGCTATAACAGCAGCCACCCTGTCTGGCATGCTCTCTACGAGTGTTTGCAGGAGATCCACGGGGATTCGTCGCCATTCCTCTTGCAACCATTCCATGAGTTGAGCAATGGATTTTGGCCGCGCCTGACGAGCCCTCACCCGACGATCCAATTCATCCCAAAGATGTTCTGTAGTGTTGAGGTCGGGGCTCTGGGCGGGCCAGTCCAATCGGCGAACATTGTTGTCGGCGTACCACTGCATAGTAGCCCTTGAAACATGGCACCTGGCATTGTCATCCTGGAAGTAACACGGGTCCATTCCGTAAAAACGCCACAGTGTTGGGAGCATTTCATTACCCATAATGTTATACAATAGGCCTCTGTGTTCATGTTACCACGGACAAACACCAGCGGTCCTACGCCGAAGGCCGTGAAACACAAGTCAACTGACGTACTGATTACCTATCTTCACGGATGCCCAATTACTTTTTGGTAGATAGTGTATATTCGCCTCCATTTAGCAGCATAAAGAACTGGAGCATAATTAAAGCGGAACTGTGACTCCTCACAAACAATGTGAGCATAGATAATGCACTGGATAAAACAACACTGTATAAGAGAATACCCGGAGGTCCGTATTGATAAAGAAGATACCAGTTGCATTTTCAGTTTTGTCCGCATCGCGTTTCTCCATTTCTCCAGGTTAATTCTCTTGTCTGCTGCTTGCACGCCAGAATTTTATTATTAGCTGCTGCCGGTACCACGGACCAATAGGAATTATTTTCATAGGTTACATCATCATGTGAGCTGTCAGGTAGTTACAAGGAATTCGTAAGTACTTATCAGACGAAAAATTTCATCTTTTGCAACACCAGTAACGAAAAAATAACGCGCACGCTAAAGGGTTAAATCAAGTTGAGCTAAAATCCTTTCCTAATAATCACGTATGTATTGTACTCTGTTGTAGAAACCCGAAAGTCATCGCACCTGAATTTGGCAAGTACGAAATTGATGTACACATAGTATATCTTTCGTGACGATAAAAATTACTTTCAATTTATATTAACGAAATTTTCATTTAAAAAAACACCATAGAATGTTGGCGTTATGGATGAGGGAAGGATGAAATGGCCTGTGTTCCATATATTTGTCGGCGTTTCACTTGATCATGTCCAGTAGTACGCTTTTGATTGTTTGGAAACTCCGTTGATTGGTTGAGTCTGCAAGCTCACCTACCCTCGGGCTGCTGCGCCCTCGAGTAGGTGAATCTGTGTGACCTTGGTTTACACTCTTCCTCTCAATGAGAAAAAATCCGCAATGTTATAAATTGATTTATTTGGTATAAATATTGAAATACTTAAGGCGGAAATTAAATCAGATTAGAACAAATGCAGGTTTAGGTATGGGAGTGTTGAGCTCGGGCAGTCGTATCTCCGTTAGTCTTTTATTCGTGATGCCACAGTGTCTTTTCATCGGCCGTATGTAAGCATTAGTTAATACACATTTAATACTAATTATTATTACGAATTAACAAGTAGACCTATAGAATTATTTAGTAACTCATTTAATAACCCATTGGTTTATGTTCAAACCGTGCCACGTAATTGTGCTAAAAACAAACTTATGCATATTTCGTTTCAATGAGTGTGTCCATGCGCTTCCCTCAGCCAATGATGCTATTAATTAACACAAATAGCTCCAAATGATCGACGACTGGCTCATCCCACAACTGCGGGATTTGTGAATCCCGGACAGTGTTCGGTTTCAACACGATGGAGCGTCAGCGTACTTCGCATTGGTTGTTCGACATAGTCTGAACGCAGCCTTAGGGATCGCTGCATCCAACAATTCTCCAGCTTATCTTCCCTGGCCCCCAAGAAGCCCTCATCTGACAGCATTAAATAACGCACTCGTTGGGTTCCACAAAGGAAAATGTGCGGTATCGCTCTTCGAGAAAGTGACTCCAAGAATGTAGGTACATAGTATGTTTTGGTTTCCTAAGAGGTATAGCCCACACTTTGTGATGCGCTCATACATACGGACTTTTTGTATTAGATAGACTTACAGGGGCAGGTACATACTGTTGGGGACAAAGGTTGTAATGTAAGAAGAATTAGTAGTGCATTATGCCCACTCGCCATAGTGGCCGTGTGCGAGCCACACTCCAGGAGAGGGGAGCTGATGAAATATCGAGATGGCAACAATCCGACACAGCACAAAGTATTTGTTTTATTAAATTAAAATGAAGATAACGACTTTGATAACTGTTTTTGATTAAGTTTTCTTAAATCAAGTCAATTTCAAATTCCCTGGAGCGACTAACGAAGCGACCATTCACACAGTCGTGCCCATTCATTGGTTGAAATCCAATGCCTTTGAATTATGTCAATGGTCTACGACTACTGGTATTAACTACCATAATGAAACGGATGCTCGTGTCTTGGCAACTTCCACTCCGCGTATTGCTTCCACGATGTAAATCGGCTCCCGAGAAGGGCTGAGTTCAGAGATTTTATTGCGGAATGTAAGGGCGGGGGAAACGGGAGATCCCCGAGAAAATCCGCCGACCAGCCGTATCGCCGGCACGATTTCCACTTGCGAGAATCCGGGAGTGATCCGGCCGGAGATTGAGCCCTGTTCGCCTTGGTGGGAGGCGAGCAGTCTAACCGTGCAGCCACCGTGGCCCCTGCCGATAAGGGTATAAAGCGAATGATAATCAGACAATTCCTCTGCGGCTGAAGAAGGCAGCCTTGAAGGTAGTTATTTCATTTTTTTCTAACCTGCCTTAAATCTAAGAGAATAGTCGGAGGTCGTGGGTATGGGTTGGGTAGGACCTAAGTGCGTCTCAAGGCTAAGGCTCCATACGCCTAGGCATACAGGGAAGGTTCTAACTACAATGGTACATGTTTGCGGCTTGACTAGGATTGAGCAAACATGGCCGCGATTGGGGCCGTGTTACCTCCCATGCTAACTTAGGCCGTGTTCCAAGAGAGTGCTCTCTCGCTCACTCTTGACGTCACAGAGAGTCCGCTCTGCTGTCCCAACTCCGAGGAGAGAGCGCGAGAGGAAGAGTGATCGACGATGTACACTCGATGCTCACTCTCGCACCCTCTCTGGCAGCCATGTTGTTTTCAAGTCTGACCTCAAATTTCCAGGCATATATTTTGTAGTTTCTAAAGCAGTGTTGTAAATATTTTATCGACTTAACTTAATAATTGCGATTGTTAAATGTGTAATAACAACAATATTGCGTTTGGTATGGAACATAAATTATGTTTGTTCACCTTTCGTTTACGTTAATTGTGTGCATATTTTTAAATACTGTGATTTGTACATAACAATTGTGTTTTTAATCATGCAAAAATGTAACAAATTAAAATAAGTCACTATTACATAAAATACTGTACATTTATTCGACGGAAGTAAAAGGACAGCAATATTTTATTTGTCCTATTTATTACCTTTCCTTTCAGAGAAATAATGCTGAAGGCTTACAGAGGGCACAAGTCTCAATTCTCTAGAGTGAGCCTGAGTGTGCCAGAATGAGAGTGGTGAGTTGTTACGTTTTTAAAAGCTTGTGGCTTTAATGTGGATAATTATATTTTATATTAAACGTACCTGTTGGGGTAAAGCGTAGCTCGAGTTAAAGACTGGGTTAATTCATACGTCCCTGTATTTAAATCACTATCAAATTAAATCTCGTTACAATATATTTTACAACTCGTTACAATATGTTAGTTATTCGTTAAATCGGAGGAGCTCTCGTTAAGTCTGCTAGGTTATCTTGTGTTAGATATTAATGTGATTCGTTATTAAATGACTTGTTTATATAAAAGGCCACTCTGGCTAGTTGACTACGGTCCGACTTCACCTTGTCCAAGATGACGTGGGTTGCAGACTAGACGCATGTCGGCGGACTGCACGCCCCCATCTCTGGACGTCTTCCTGGTGCAGTGTCACGACGACAAAAGCCTCGTTCGCCGTGTTTCCAGCCGTAATATAATCGGCGCACTCGGCCTGCCTGGCGGAGTTTGTTTATAAGCGCTCAAGACTTCGCTCCACTTCTTCGCGATATGTTTGTGGTGCCGCAGTCAGGCCAGCATAGGCACCGCAGAAACCCCTCGACAGAAAAGAATTGCAAGACTGCGTGCAACCTACGAAGTAGAACAAGATGTCTCGTGGAAGAGAGAGTGTGTGTGTGTGTCGTTCACCCTCGCCTCGCCGCAGGAAACAGGATTACGCACTCTGGAAGCCTTTCGAGGCGGAGGGAAGCCACCGGACTCGAGGGCGGAGCTCCAGCTCTGCAGTCGTTGACCCGGTGCAAGGGCCCTCCTCCCTACCACAGCCCAGCCCGCTTCCTGCTACAACCACACATACACCGCCAAGCACGTGCCGCCGCAGAGCTGCTGCGCTCTCGTGTCTACGTCGGGTACCCACTGTCCATCCCACGGCTGTAGAAGACAGGTCTGGACACTCGCCCATCTGACAATGTTAGAGAATTGACGCCCTTATTGACTGATTTAGTTCATGCAGTAGCCGCAGATCGCTGCAAGCAAACTAGTGTTGTTACCATTCCTGTTATAGGGATAACACCACAGAGACATTAATGTAATTTTCCCATTTTAAGAAAAAATTGCATTCCCCTCCATATGCTAGCCATGTCAACATCACTACATCGGTAGCAGCGCTCCGCGGCTGTATAGTTGAACTAAATGGGTCAATAAGGGCGTCAACTTTCCAAGCTAGCGTGCAGACCTGTCTTCTACGGCCGTGGTCCATCCCATCTTCGAGTTTTCTTATAAATCTCCGTAGTAGACATTTGTGACAAGCCATAAGAAATCAAAAATCAAAGCTGGACGTGTCATAGAAGACTACTTAACGATTTTTTTTTTTTAATTTGTACGGTTCCAATTATACCTATGTTTTCCCATGTAGTCTGATGATTACGGTTACAGATGGGAAATTAATCATTTAATAAAAAAAATAGTTGGGTTTCGAAATAACTGTTAAGATATTCGTAATGTCATGACTAACTTGGGTTTTAAGTATTGACTCCGAAAAATTAAGTAATAGAGGAAGGTACATAAATACAAGATAAAGGCTGTTCACGGGAACACTTAGGACACTCACTGCCCCTGCCTGCATATATTTTAACGGACTCACCGAGTAACATGCGCCCAGTAAAGTTGGCAATGGCGCATGGAAAGTATTTACACATCTTAAAGTCTAATAAAAAGTGTTATGTAACCATTTGTGATGTCTTAAATTATTTCTTTCGCTTTCTTTTTTTTTCAATACACGGAAGTGCAAAAATTACCAGTTTTGTAAAATAATTAATTTTCTAATCATGCCACAGTTTCGCTTGACCGACGCATGAATAAAGTGACGAGGCCCATGACAATGTTAGTTTTATATAAGGCGGAAGAATACGCAACACGCATACAAGTAGATCTTAAGCAGGCCTTTCAAAAGTGCTCACTTTATCGTGAAAAAAAAAAACTATGGTTATAAATATAATTTCTCGGGATTTCCTGCGCATTGGCAAAGTTTCCTATTATGACGGTTATACTACCTTCACTCTTAAATTTGTAACGTTTTCCCATAAAACTAAGTATGCTTCTAAACGCTCAATGCCAAACACATTCGTATTGTTAATTGGGGGTGCCTGAGAGGCGTATCTGAGTTCGTAAAGGATGGAGGTCTTAATTAAAAAAATAAAAGAATCTTAATTCGATTTCTAATTTAATCACTCCGCTATTATTTACAGCCTTAAATTATCTGTCTCCACTTTTACTTTTTTTAAATTTAACAGTGAACACAATATTTATTGTCTATTTCAACTCTAATTAACGTCCTTCTTAATCGTCTTTGTTGGTTACAGTTAATTAACTCATACGCATTATTAACACGTGTTCAGTCTATCTGTTGCCATCATTTATAATGTCTTTCACCCAAGTATTTAGTTCAATAGTCCAGCCTGCCAACCGCACTTTCTCTGCTTGATACTCGCAGTCGCAGACTTCCCTCCCACTGGTCACTTCTCCCGCTGCTCGTCTTCTATCGCTCGGAACTCAGCCACTTATTCATTCAACTAACTCCACTCCCGGCCCTGAGGCCTGCCACTATATATATATAGTGCTGTTCCTGCCATTTGGAAGGTTCGACGCATCCCGAGTTGCGCTGAGAGAATGAGGTCAGTAATCCAGAGCATTCTTCAGATAAAAGCAGAAAACAATACAACCAGGGTAAGCGGCGCGCGTCTGTAATTCGACGCCCGCCATTGACTTGTCTCCGCCGTCGCTATTGTATAACGACTCTCTGTCCTCTTCGCTCGCTCTCGCGGGCCGGGCGAAGCAGCGAGCGCGTATAGGCCATTCAAGGTAAAGTGAGCACTTTTTAAGGCCCTCCCAACAGGCTTTAACCACTAATAAATACAATTTATCGTAGCTTCAGACTCTAACTTTTGAGAGTGATGAAAGTATACACTGTGTTTATTAGTTACATGGCAAAGTTTATATTTAAAAGTGGCAGAAAGATTGAAATGGGCTCAAAGGAAAAATTTGGCAGTGTCTTAAAAAGTGCTCACTTTACCGTGAATAGCCTATAACAGTATTTCTGCTGTTCGCTCTTGTAAACACCGTTGGACGCCTTAAATAATGGTTACGTAATAAAGTTCATGCTTAATATTTTGGCTGCGAGGCAAGAATATATCACAGTTCCAGCCAAACACGAACTTTTACTCACAAATAAATATAATTTTTCCATTTACCGCCAGCTTAAAAGCGACTTCTTTGGAACACCGGCGCACCTATAGGCGGAAATCTTCGCTACACCAAACTCTCCGTCCGTTAAGAAATTTCGTTCTGTTCCGAACCTGAGTAAAATAAACCTTACCCAAATGCGTCCTTCAGGACATCCATTACCGACCTATGTTCCGCAGTACTTCAACTCTTGGTTGTTCACGGTAAAGCGAGCAATTTCGAAAGCCCTGCTTAACATCTGCTACTATTAATAACGTCTCTAAAATATCCTTAAGTACTCTAATATACCAAGCAGGTCCATCAAGAGGGGCGGTGGGAGGGGAAGAGAAGGGAGGGGGGAGAGATAAATCTCTGGCGCCCGGGCACCAGGGGGCCATACTTAACTTCGAGACTTTTCCTTCGATTCTTGACGAGAATATTAACATTGTATTGAAAAGGAAGAAAATGGCAATGCAATATGAAATTGAAATTAAGTATATGGATCGAAATTAAATCGTCAATCAATATACTTTCTTAAAAGTGCACAGTCTTTGAGTTTCCTTTTTTGAAGAGTGTGGGGTGATCAAAAAGTTGCGCATTTAACTACTTGCCCCCCTCCTTCTTGTATTTAACAGCTCTCGACGGCCCTCATACCAAGTACAAGGAATTACGTGAGCAATCTAAACTTACTGGAATATCCGATACGTCCTCTGCAATCAAGATGTTTTTGAGAGGACTGTAGGTTAACTGCTGATAAACCGCTAATGAATTGACGAATACGTGCTTAGGAACACATTAAGGTAATCTCTTCTTCCTCAACATAACAAAATACATTACGACTGAGATAATGTTCCTTGCAAGTTGTTCGTCAAAGAAATAGTTCCTTATGGAGTGATTTCAAGATCGCGAAGCTGGAAGCAGTGCCTGTGAATATTATTCGCATTGCCAACATAGCCTACTAGGAAAAATGAATCTACCGATATAACCAAAATGCTACTTTCCTTTACATGCATTTGCAACTACTTTTGATGGAGTACACAAACACTTAGAAATTAGATTCGCGCGTGTTGAAAATTATTGTACGAACAGAAGGCATTTAATAGTTATTAGTCTAATAGTTCCTTAAATTTGATGTCAACATGTAACAATAATGTTTGCTGGCAGTACTACCCATAGTTGCAAACGATATATTTTAGAATATTGTATTGTATTTAGTATACGTAGTAGGTATTTCAGCACACCAAGCTAAATTTAATGCTATCAGAGATATGGGTTTTACTACAGGAATATCACCATGGCTTTAAAAATAAGAAAAACTAATTTTTTACAAAATTATAGGTGACCTTCCATAATACTGTTACGTGCCGCAGCTGGCGCCGGGAGGCTGTCCGGTGCTGTGGGAGTGACCTACCCCTCCCCTCCCCTCTTCCTTGAACGACGCGCTCGCTGCCTGGTTGTCCCCGCTTCTGGGAAGACCGTGAATAACTAACAGTGGCGAGACTTGCTTGCATCACAGCCCTCCCCCCTCCCCCACCCCCACTGAAGTAATCAACAGGAGGCGCAGGGATATTCTGGGCATTAGGGCACTCGACGTAACTCGGGAATTAGCGAAATTTCAAGCCACAGCGGGACTGTGGTTATTCTTTGGCGGAGGCCATCTGGCCAGTGCGCGAGCGAAGTAGTGTGCGAGACGATGGCGGCCGACGAGTGTTCTTGGTGTGAATGGACGAGAGGGTGTGAAACCCGGCGAGTGAAGCCTACTGTGCGTGAGGGCGCTTGGAGGACTCTAGAACATTGCGATTGGCGGGACATGGACTGAACTGAGGTGGGACTGAATGGAACTGTAATACAGTTTTTATTGTAAATATTGAAACTGTCAAATATGGACACATAGTTTATAAAATAATTGAATAGGTTTATACACTGTCTATTGGGACTGATTTTTTATTATTTAATGTCATTGATTTCTTTGACGTAATTATAAGTTGTGTTAATTTAAGTCATTAATTGTAAACAGTAAGTGATATCGATTTATTGTGAGATGTTGAGTTGAGAGAATTTTGTTTGTTGTTATTATAAATAAAATTATGAAATTATAATTCACTCTTTTATTTAATAAAGACCTCCATCTCTTAACGAACTTGGTTTAGCCCACCGAATTTCGAGAGAGAAATAGTAACAATATTGTTTACATGTAAATGTTATGCGTATTGGTTAAGAAATGACTTAAACGTGAGCTTTAAATTTAGGTGAAAACCTTCCAAAATTCCACTCAACAAGTTACTGCGTTTCATTTATAAAATCAGTACTTTACATATTCAAAATGTCTTAAATTATACTAGGGTATGCAAATTCGTAGAAGTTGTTTCGGTAGTTTCTGAAATATATTTCAAAACTTCATGTTTCAGTTGACGTTATTTTACAAAGTCACGGAGAAAAAATCTACGTATAAATGCATCTAATAGTTACCTCTTTATTGCCACCGTTAAGAATGTTATAGAAATAACTAATTTTTCGGTATAGAATGCACACTGGCCTGAAGTAATAACATAACATTTTGAAGATAAGTACCTGATCTACTAACATAGTGTAAGGCTATTCGTGTAGCGAATTTTGAAATGTAAGAACTTTATTTCAGATAACACTATTTTACCAAGTAAAGGTTAAAATTAATACTCGTAATTGGCATAGCAAGCATGCTATCTTTGGTTGGAATTAGTTAAACAGTTCGGTATATCTAGCATTCTAGCCTAAAATATGGCCACTATTTAGAAAATAAGTGCCTTATGTACGAAAATCGTAGGTTTCGTGAGACTTAACAAATTCACTTCTTGTCTGCCGAATTTGGTGAAAATATAATGAGCAAATTCTGGCGGAGATATGGTGCAATCAACATCTTTATTGTTCAGGTTGTGCTATCTACCAAGATGAAGGTCAAAAGGCGCTCTAGATTACAGCACTCGCAACATGCTCATTAGATTTACCAAGTCTGGTTGAAAGTGGTTAAATTGTTCGCGCAGAATTCTCATGTTTGCCATTTTAAAAACAAGTGCATTTCATATTAAAATCGTATACGTTTAATGTTGCTTACCGTAGAACTAAGTACTTGTATTTCAAATAAATTAATTACTTACTTTCGCAGGTCCTCTCGCACCCCCCCCCCCCCCACCTTTTTTTCCCTATCCTACTCCAGCTTCTAAAACACAAGTAAAATTAAAGCTATTTTTTTTTTTGAAAACGTACATTTATTAAAGTGAGCTTTACTTATTATGCAGTACTTGAGAGAGGTGGTATTTAATTGGTTACGTGTAGGTCGCAAAAGAAAACGACGTATTAATTTGGCAATTGTTATGGTTATTTACGCCTAACTGTAGTTATTAATCTCCATATTTTTGACTGTACGGCTCACACAGCTGTTTAAATTGAAGCGCTGACGTCAAGTGGAAATACGACCGAGTGTAGACTGCTTGATGATTTCCTCAGTTCGCTTCTTTCTCGCGCCAACCCCACCCTCTGTGCAATTCTCAGCGTACTGCAGAAGTTGTTGGTTCACGTTTCGCAGACTAGATGGTGCTGGCGTGGTACTATTTTAAGCCGCAGTGCTAGGTTTATACTGAAGAGGTCGGGCAAGTCTCGAGTATCGGCCCCCTTAGCCCTGCGTGTAACACACTACCAAGCCAATTATAATAGCACCTGCGCCTCCTCCTAAGCCTATGTTATGCATTTACGTAAGGTAGAATAAATGAGCAGCCCCGAAGGGACAGCTTACACTAGCTTAATTAACTATAAATCCTTTAAATATAGTTAAATGTTTTAGGTTAACACAGCCTCTCATGCAAGCCAGTTGCTAGTATGCATGGCCCTGCGCTGCAGCTGGTTCCAAGGCCACCTCTGCCGAAAGGTAGATGTTTGCAGCGTCGTGTGGTTCGATGCTTCAAATGGTGAGAGACCTCCCCTTAACTATAAGTCGCTCCCCTCCCCCACCCTCCATCCATCCATTACTGTAAGAAGCTCCGTGCACTTGCAGAATACGGCCGAAAAATGCTCTGTTACAGCCTATGGCTACAGAGATTGGCCGCTGCGAGGTAGCACAGCATTAGATTTAACACACGTGTCCCCGAGGACATATGTTACTTAGGTTATTGTCATATTAGCGTAGTAGACTAACCCCTTTCTTTCTCACAGGCTGTACCGACTCTTCATGGACATCTACAAACCAGTAAGCGTTGGCTCAGCTGTCAATGGTGCCGATACTTACTAGCAACTCACTTTAATCTCCTCTTTAGTTTTCAGGTTTTGCTGAAGAATCGGGGGGAAGCCGCCCAATAGCGCCTCTTCCCCCACCAGAGAGAGGTGCATGGTTACAAGCCAGTGTCTCCCTCCACTTGCCAAGGCGAAAGAAAATAAAGTTCCCGTCCCCTCTGTACTAGCTTTTTCATCTCTACTAACACGAGCATGTTACATACATTCTGTCTCCTGTAGCATTTATATTTAATGCATGCAGTAATTTTGAATTCTTTCCTGTCGGCTGGGTTTTTACGGTGTCTATGCCGGGTTTTCCAAGTCTCTTCCTAGGTATAGTTTAACTATAAGAACACTTAGGGAGGTAGTCATGGCCCCAATCGCAGGCCATGGCTGCCCAATGCCTCACTGCCGCGATGCATGTCTCCTTGTAGGCGTAAAGGGTCTAGCCCTGAGATGCAATAAAATCCCGTCCTACCCACCGGGCTTTCACTTAACATTTAGTTATAAGGTAGTTAGGAATAGAAAGTCTCAAGTACCCATTTTGTGGCAACGCAAAATACTAACAGGAGTTGAAAATTGAATCATGGATAATCTCAGTCCCATTCTTATACTTACTATGCTGGAATCACAATAGCATGGTGCGAATAAAATAATTTTCCAGCCAATAGGGATCAAGACTTCTGTGACGTCAAAGCGACGAAAATCGCCAGCGCGCGCGACAAGATTTCCGAATGGAAAAATATTTCTAATTTCTTCGCGTCGCGGGCGCGACAGGCCTGCAAATCTGTTTAAGTCGCCATATTTTGGCGCTAAAGTTTGACGTGCGCTATTATATACCGCATTAATAAGCACAGCAACGCATTTCAATGCCTAGCTGTAATGGCAGCCATATTTTCACCCTCAAAGTACCAGCGGACAAATAATTTTTTGAAAGGATTGCAAAATAAGAAAATAATGGAAACATTTGTGGCTATTGTAAATGAGATTAGTGTGTAGTGACAAGAAAACATTTATAAATAATATTTAAAATGTTGATCGCGAGGAGGTAAAATCTGTTGTCACGTGGCGCCCTTCGTGTAGTATCTGTCGCGCAATTGTGATTCCAGCAATAAACATTTTTACTTATTAAAATGAGCTATATTCCGATAGCTAAGCATCGTGTACATCCTCGCAAGCGTCGTCATAACCATTAAGAAATTTTTTGTTACAAATAAAAAATAAAAATACACAGAAAAATATATTCTGGCAGCTACAAATTTTTTTGTGAGAGTTGATCTTGCAATTTTTTTTTTTGTGAACAGTGAATTCTATTTTATTGCTACAAAACTTAAGTGGACAAAATAATTTTGTTTGTTGCCACGACGAAAAAAAATGGCGTGATGACTTTCCTACAAAATGTTCTGTTTCCCTCTCTTACTAAGCTTACCTAAAGACGGTGTGTGCGAGTCATTGACAATCGCCTATAGAGCACACGCGTGTGTGTGTGAAAAGAGGAAAAAGAAGAATGGAGGTCGAGTCGTGTTTCAATACTTTCCACCTGTTATGTGAGGGTCCAAGGCGGTGTGCTATCAATACAACCACTCGCCTCCCGCTATGGCAAACTGGGTTCGATTGCCGACCAAGTAGCACCCTGATTCTTTCCTTGTGTTGGAAACGTAACTAGATCGTCATTGGCCGACGGGACACATGTGTTTCACCCACCACAGTTGCTGATCCATCTTCACCGCACGTCTACACACATCTCATTGAAGGGGAATCTTCCTTGGTGTGTCTAGCTTTGTCTTGTCTGTCCTGCGGTAGATAGACTTTAGGAATATTCTTTTTTTTTTTTTTTTTTTTTTTAAATAGACTAGGAAAGCTCTTCAACTCGAAAAATCCGTTTCTTGGCCGCCTCTGTAAGTACACTCGGAACAAAAGTACAGTTTTGATACGTAACTTGTTTACGACCTGCCGTTTGGGTTTTTCAGATACTGTAACGTCCAAGGTTATAGGTTTTCGGTTGTTTTTTTTTTTCCTTTGTGGACTATTAATGGTTATTATTCGTAACGTCACCATCAGTGACTGATCATTGTAGTTACCAAATAAAACGATAAGTAGTGTACGCATCAAAGTTTTTTTGTACAAAATAATGGAAAATTCAAGACAATGAGCAAGCCGAACCCTTACGTCAAACCCAACAAATATCGGTGTCATGTCAACAATACCTATAACCATTGACAAGTTAACAACCACAGGGGGCCGATTCTGACCCTTATTTTATATCACTATCCTGTACAAATCCGCCCGGTATCAGGTATGTATCTGAGCTCAAAAAGTTTATAAACTTACCCGCTACTTGGCAGATTAGTACCGGATAGCGATAGCAAATATAGTTTGGAATCGGCCCCCAGAGTAATAGTGAGTAACAATGTAATAGTAACAGTGTAATAGTGAGTAACAGTAGCACTAAGCTAGTAATTGGATTACACCTCAAACCTGATAGAAGCAATTTTCAGGTTTTTTACATAATCATGAGCCATAACTTGCGCGTAAATTACGTAATGACTTCATCGTTAATAAAATTGGGATAAAAACAGCGAGAATGGATAATTTTGACCTGTGAACTATCAAAAGTTTATCAAAAAATAATTCGAAGAACTGTTATATTTTTATTAGACAGTTCTAACCAATTTATAAACATTATTGTTATCGCAAATGCTTGTTTAATATGACGAGTGAATGGATTTCCCTAACTTTTATCGGGAATCTATTTATACGAACCCCGCGCCTGGCCCAACTCATTCTGCGGCGAATGGGCAGTAATGGAACCCATCAGACGAGTGTATCTCGGTAATGACAGAGTCTGAGACTCGTAAACTGAGGTGGTGGAGACTGTGAGCGCACGTCATTGGCAGTCTTCACTCTGGCTCCGCGGGTACGATTATGT
Organism: Dryococelus australis; assembly: GCA_029891345.1. Taxonomy (NCBI): domain Eukaryota; kingdom Metazoa; phylum Arthropoda; class Insecta; order Phasmatodea; family Phasmatidae; genus Dryococelus; species Dryococelus australis. The sequence goes on along the minus strand of CM057001.1, from coordinate 10,103,730 downwards.
CCGACATCGTCGTGAACGGGTTAACTACCTGTGGTTAGCATTATCTATTTACAACTACACGCATAATTTGATCTTGTTATGAGTAACAAGGAGTTTTTCAGAAAACAATCTTGTTTAGATATTCTAGGTCAGAATGACTTATGTCACCTACAGTAACTTGTGTTATAGTTGAGATAGTTGAGACATTACAATAGAACTTATATGTGGATCACAAATAAACCTCAAACAAGATTTTGATTAGTAAACAGATATTAGATTGCCTCACAATCTCTTGTGATATCACTAACGGAAGTGCTACTGAGAAGAAAAAAAAGTATATTACTCACTTCGGAGGAAGGTAGAATATCCCATCTCGCGTGTCTTCCACCCTCGCCCACGGTTCTGGAGGGCAATGTTACTTCCGGCTTCAGGTCTATTATGTACACACCAAGGAGGAAGGTAGAACATCCCAACTCGCGTGTCTGCCATCCTCGCCTACTGCACGGGAGGGCAATGTTACTTCCGGCTGCAGTCTAGTGTGTACACACCAAGGAGGAAGGTAGAATATCCCAACTCGCGTGTCAGCCACCCTAGCCCACGGCTCTGGAGTGCAATGTTACTTCCGGCTGCAGGTCTAGTGTGTACATACCAAGGAGGAAGGTAGAATATCCCAACTCGTGTGTCTTCCACCCTCGCCCACGGTTCTGGAGGGCAATGTTACTTCCGGCTGCAGGTCTAGTGTGTACACACCTAGGAGGAAGGTAGAATATCCCAACTCGTGTGTCTGCCACCCTAGCCCACGGCTCTGGAGTGCAATGTTACTTCCGGCTGCAGGTCTAGTGTGTACACACCTAGGAGGAAGGTAGAACATCCCAACTCGTGTGTCTGCCACCCTCGCCCACGGATCTGGAGTGCAATGTTACTTCCGGCTGCAGGTCTAGTGTGTACACACCAAGGAGGAAGGTAGAATATCCCAACTCGTGTGTCTGCCATCCTCGCCCACGGCTCGGGAGGGCAATGTTACTTCCGGCTGCAGGTCTAGTGTGTACACACCTAGGAGGAAGGTAGAATATCCCAACTCGTGTGTCTGCCACCCTAGCCCACGGCTCTGAAGTGCAATGTTACTTCCGGCTGCAGTCTAGTGTGTACACACCAAGGAGGAAGGTAGAATATCCCAACTCGTGTGTCTGCTACCCTCGCCCACGGCTCTGGAGGGCAATGTTACTTCCGGCTGCAGTCTAGTGTGTACACACCAAGGAGGAAGGTAGAATATCCCAACTCGCGTGTCTGCCACCCTAGCCCACGGCTCTCAAGGGCAATGTTACTTCCGACTGCAGGTCTAGTGTGTACACACCTAGGAGGAAGGTAGAATATCCCAACTCGCGTGTCTTCCACCCTCGCCCACGGCTCTCAAGGGCAATGTTACTTCCGGCTGCAGTCTAGTGTGTACACACCAAGGAGGAAGGTAGAATATCCCAACTCGCGTGTCTGCCACCCTAGCCCACGGCTCTCAAGGGCAATGTTACTTCCGACTGCAGGTCTAGTGTGTACACACCTAGGAGGAAGGTAGAATATCCCAACTCGCGTGTCTTCCACCCTCGCCCACGGCTCTCAAGGGCAATGTTACTTCCGACTGCAGGTCTAGTGTGTACACACCAAGGAGGAAGGTAGAATATCCCAACTCGCGTGTCTTCCACCCTCGCCCACGGCTCTCAAGAGCAATGTTACTTCCGGCTGCAGTCTAGTGTGTACACACCAAGGAGGAAGGTAGAATATCCCAACTCGTGTGTCTGCTACCCTCGCCCACGGCTCTGGAGGGCAATGTTACTTCCGGCTGCAGTCTAGTGTGTACACACCAAGGAGGAAGGTAGAATATCCCAACTCGTGTGTCTTCCACCCTCGCCCACGGCTCTGGAGGGCAATGTTACTTCCGGCTGCAGGTCTAGTGTGTACACACCAAGGAGGAAGGGAGAATATCCCAACTTGCGTGTCTGCCACCCTCGCCCACGGCTATCAAGGGCAATGTTACTTCCGACTGCAGGTCTAGTGTGTACACACCAAGGAGGAAGGTAGAATATCCCAACTCGCGTGTCTTCCACCCTCGCCCACGGCTCTCAAGGGCAATGTTACTTCCGGCTGCAGTCTAGTGTGTACACACCAAGGAGGAAGGTAGAATATCCCAACTCGTGTGTCTGCTACCCTCGCCCACGGCTCTGGATGGCAATGATACTTCCGGTTGCAGGTCTAGTGAGTACACACCTAGGAGGAAGGTAGAATATCCCAACTCGCGTGTCTTCCACCCTCGCCCACGGCTCTCAAGGGCAATGTTACTTCCGGCTGCAGGTCTAGTGTGTACAAACCTAGGAGGAAGGTAGAATATCCCAACTCGTGTGTCTGCTACCCTCGCCCACGGCTCTGCAGGGCAATGTTACTTCCGGCTGCAGGTCTAGTGTGTACACACCTAGGAGGAAGGTAGAATATCCCAACTCGCGTGTCTTCCACCCTCGCCCACGGCTCTCAAGGGCAATGTTACTTCCGTCTGCAGGTCTAGTGTGTACAAACCTAGGAGGAAGGTAGAATATCCCAACTCGTGTGTCTGCCATCCTCGCCTACTGCACGGGAGGGCAATGTTACTTCCGGCTGCAGGTCTAGTGTGTACACACCAAGGAGGAAGGTAGAACATCCCAACCGTGTGTTTGCCACACTCGACCACGGCTCTGGAGTGCAATGTTACTTCCGGGTGCAGGTCTAGTGTGTACACACAAAGGAGGAAGGTAGAATAACCCAACTCGTGTGTCTGCCACACTCGACCACGGCTCTGCAGGGCAATGTTACTTCCGGCTGCAGGTCTATTGTTTACACACCAAGGAGGAAGGTAGAATATCCAACTCGTGTGTCTGCTACCCTCGCCCACGGCTCTGAGGGCAATGTTACTTACGGCTGCAGGTCTAGTGTGTACACACCAAGGAGGAAGGTAGAATATCCCAACTCGTGTGTCTGCCACACTCGACCACGGCTCTGCAGGGCAATGTTACTTCCGACTGCAGGTCTAGTGTGTTACACACCAAGGAGGAAGGTAGAATATCCCAACTTGCGTGACTGCCACCCTCGCCCACGGCTCTGGAGGGCAATGTTACTTCCGGCTGCAGGTCTAGTGTGTACACACCAAGGAGGAAGGTAGAATATCCCAACTCGCGTGTCTGCCACCCTCGCCACGGCTCTGCAGGACAATGTTACTTCCGGTTGCAGGTCTAGTGAGTACACACCTAGGAGGAAGGTAGAATATCCCAACTCGTGTGTCTGCTACCCTCGCCCACGGCTCTGGAGGGCAATGTTACTTCCGGCTGCAGGTCTATTGTTTACACACCAAGGAGGAAGGTAGAATATCCCAACTCGTGTGTCTGCTACCCTCGCCCACGGCTCTGGAGGGCAATGTTACTTCCGGCTGAAGGTCTATTGTGTACACACCAAGGAGGAAGGTAGAATATCCCAACTTGCGTGACTGCCACCCTCGCCCACGGCTCTGGAGGGCAATGTTACTTCGGCTGCAGGTCTAGTGTGTACACACCAAGGAGGAAGGTAGAATATCCCAACTCGCGTGTCTGCCACCCTCGCCCACGGCTCTGCAGGACAATGTTACTTCCGGTTGCAGGTCTAGTGAGTACACACCTAGGAGGAAGGTAGAATATCCCAACTCGTGTGTCTGCTACCCTCGCCCACGGCTCTGGAGGGCAATGTTACTTCCGGCTGCAGGTCTATTGTTTACACACCAGAGGAAGGTAGAATATCCCAACTCGCGTGTCTTCCACCCTCGCCCACGGCTCTCAAGGGCAATGTTACTTCCGACTGCAGGTCTAGTGTGTACACACCAAGGAGGAAGGTAGAATATCCCAACTCGCGTGTCTTCCACCCTCGCCACGGCTTCAGAAGCAATGTTAACTTCCGGCTGCAGTCTAGTGTGTACACACCAAGGAGGAAGGTAGAATATCCAACTCGTGTGTCTGCTACCCTCGCCCACGGCTCTGGAGGGCAATGTTACTTCCGGCTGCAGTCTAGTGTGTACACACCAAGGAGGAAGGTAGAAATCCCAACTCGTGTGTCTTCCACCCTCGCCCACGGCTCTGGAGGGCAATGTTACTTCCGGCTGCAGGTCTAGTGTGTACACACCAAGGAGGAAGGGAGAATATCCCAACTTGCGTGTCTGCCACCCTCGCCCACGGCTATCAAGGGCAATGTTACTTCCGACTGCAGGTCTAGTGTGTTACACACCAAGGAGGAAGGTAGAATATCCCAACTCGCGTGTCTTCCACCCTCGCCCACGGCTCTCAAGGGCAATGTTACTTCCGGCTGCAGTCTAGTGTGTACACACCAAGGAGGAAGGTAGAATATCCCAACTCGTGTGTCTGCTACCCTCGCCCACGGCTCTGGATGGCAATGATTACTTCCGGTTGCAGTCTAGTGAGTACACACCTAGGAGGAAGGTAGAATATCCCAACTCGCGTGTCTTCCACCCTCGCCCACGGCTCTCAGGGCAATGTTACTTCCGGCTGCAGGTCTAGTGTGTACAACCAGGAGGAAGGTAGAATATCCCAACTCGTGTGTCTGCACCTCGCCCACGGCTCTGCAGGGCAATGTTACTTCCGGCTGCAGGTCTAGTGTGTACACACCTAGGAGGAAGGTAGAATATCCCAACTCGTGTGTCTTGCCACCCTGCCCACGGTCTCAAGGCAATGTTACTTCCGCTGCAGGTCTAGTGTGTACACACCAAGGAGGAAGGTAGAATATCCCAACTCGTGTGTCTGCACCCTCGCCACGGCACTGGAGGGCAATGTTACTTCCGGCTGCAGTCTAGTGTGTACACACCAAGGAGGAAGGTAGAAATCCCAACTCGGTGTCTTGCCACACCGCCACGGCTCTCGAGGGCAATGTTACTTCCGGACTGCAGGTCTAGTGTGTACACACACTAGGAGGAAGGTAGAATATACCCAACTCGGTGTCTGCCACCCCGCCACGGCTCTCAAGGGCAATGTTACTTCCGGCTGCAGTCTAGTGTTACACACCAAGGAGGAAGGTAGAATATCCCAACTCCGTGTTCTGCTACCCTACGCCCACGGCTCTCAAGGCAATGTTACTTCCGACTGCAGGTCTAGTGTGTACACACCAGGAGGAAGGTAGAATATCCCAACTCGCGTGTCTTCACCCTCGCCCACGGCTCTCAAGGGCAATGTTACTTACGACTGCAGGTCTAGTGTGTACACACCAAGGAGGAAGGTAGAATATCCCAACTCGCGTGTCTTCCACCTCGCCCACGGCTCTGCAAGAGCAATGTTACTTCCGGACTGCAGTCTAGTGTGTACACACCAAGGAGGAAGGTAGAATATCCCAACTGCGTTGTACTGCTACCTCGCCCACGGCTCTGGAGGGCAATGTTACTTCCGGCTGCAGTCTAGTGTGTACACACCAAGGAGGAAGGTAGAATATCCCAACTCGTGTGTCTTCCACCCTCGCCCACGGCTCTGGAGGGCAATGTTACTTCCGGCTGCAGGTCTAGTGTGTACACACCAAGGAGGAAGGGAGAATATCCCAACTGCGTGTCTTGCCACCCTCGCCCACGGCTATCAAGGGCAATGTTACTTCCGACTGCAGGTCTAGTGTGTAACACCAAGGAGGAAGGTAGAATATCCCAACTCGCGTGTCTTCCACCCTCGCCCACGGCTCTCAAGGGCAATGTTACTTCCGGCTGCAGTCTAGTGTGTACACACCAAGGAGGAAGGTAGAATATCCCAACTCGTGTGTCTGCTACCCTCGCCCACGGCTCTGGATGGCAATGATACTTCCGGTTGCAGGTCTAGTGAGTACACACCTAGGAGGAAGGTAGAATATCCCAACTCGCGTGTCTTCCACCCTCGCCCACGGCTCTCAAGGGCAATGTTACTTCCGGCTGCAGGTCTAGTGTGTACAAACCTAGGAGGAAGGTAGAATATCCCAACTCGTGTGTCTGCTACCCTCGCCCACGGCTCTGCAGGGCAATGTTACTTCCGGCTGCAGGTCTAGTGTGTACACACCTAGGAGGAAGGTAGAATATCCCAACTCGCGTGTCTTCCACCCTCGCCCACGGCTCTCAAGGGCAATGTTACTTCCGTCTGCAGGTCTAGTGTGTACAAACCTAGGAGGAAGGTAGAATATCCCAACTCGTGTGTCTGCCATCCTCGCCTACTGCACGGGAGGGCAATGTTACTTCCGGCTGCAGGTCTAGTGTGTACACACCAAGGAGGAAGGTAGAACATCCCAACCCGTGTGTTTGCCACACTCGACCACGGCTCTGGAGTGCAATGTTACTTCCGGGTGCAGGTCTAGTGTGTACACACAAAGGAGGAAGGTAGAATAACCCAACTCGTGTGTCTGCCACACTCGACCACGGCTCTGCAGGGCAATGTTACTTCCGGCTGCAGGTCTATTGTTTACACACCAAGGAGGAAGGTAGAATATCCCAACTCGTGTGTCTGCTACCCTCGCCCACGGCTCTGGAGGGCAATGTTACTTACGGCTGCAGGTCTAGTGTGTACACACCAAGGAGGAAGGTAGAATATCCCAACTCGTGTGTCTGCCACACTCGACCACGGCTCTGCAGGGCAATGTTACTTCCGACTGCAGGTCTAGTGTGTACACACCAAGGAGGAAGGTAGAATATCCCAACTTGCGTGACTGCCACCCTCGCCCACGGCTCTGGAGGGCAATGTTACTTCCGGCTGCAGGTCTAGTGTGTACACACCAAGGAGGAAGGTAGAATATCCCAACTCGCGTGTCTGCCACCCTCGCCCACGGCTCTGCAGGACAATGTTACTTCCGGTTGCAGGTCTAGTGAGTACACACCTAGGAGGAAGGTAGAATATCCCAACTCGTGTGTCTGCTACCCTCGCCACGGCTCTGGAGGGCAATGTTACTTCCGGCTGCAGGTCTATTGTTTACACACCAAGGAGGAAGGTAGAATATCCCAACTCGTGTGTCTGCTACCCTCGCCCACGGCTCTGGAGGGCAATGTTACTTCCGGCTGAAGGTCTATTGTGTACACACCAAGGAGGAAGGTAGAATATCCCAACTTGCGTGACTGCCACCCTCGCCCACGGCTCTGGAGGGCAATGTTACTTCCGGCTGCAGGTCTAGTGTGTACACACCAAGGAGAAGGTAGAATATCCCAACTCGCGTGTCTGCCACCCTCGCCCACGGCTCTGCAGGACAATGTTACTTCCGGTTGCAGGTCTAGTGAGTACACACCTAGGAGGAAGGTAGAATATCCAACTCGTGTGTCTGCTACCCTCGCCCACGGCTCTGGAGGGCAATGTTACTTCCGGCTGCAGGTCTATTGTTTACACACCAAGGAGGAAGGTAGAATATCCCAACTCGCGTGTCTTCCACCCTCGCCCACGGCTCTCAAGGGCAATGTTACTTCCGACTGCAGGTCTAGTGTGTACACACCAAGGAGGAAGGTAGAATATCCCAACTCGCGTGTCTTCCACCCTCGCCCACGGCTCTCAAGAGCAATGTTACTTCCGGCTGCAGTCTAGTGTGTACACACCAAGGAGGAAGGTAGAATATCCCAACTCGTGTGTCTGCTACCCTCGCCCACGGCTCTGGAGGGCAATGTTACTTCCGGCTGCAGTCTAGTGTGTACACACCAAGGAGGAAGGTAGAATATCCCAACTCGTGTGTCTTCCACCCTCGCCCACGCTCTGGAGGGCAATGTTACTTCCGGCTGCAGGTCTAGTGTGTACACACCAAGGAGGAAGGGAGAATATCCCAACTTGCGTGTCTGCCACCCTCGCCCACGGCTATCAAGGGCAATGTTACTTCCGACTGCAGGTCTAGTGTGTACACACCAAGGAGGAAGGTAGAATATCCCAACTCGCGTGTCTTCCACCCTCGCCCACGGCTCTCAAGGGCAATGTTACTTCCGGCTGCAGTCTAGTGTGTACACACCAAGGAGGAAGGTAGAATATCCAACTCGTGTGTCTGCTACCATCGCCCACGGCTCTGGAGGGCAATGTTACTTCCGGCTGAAGGTCTATTGTGTACACACCAAGGAGGAAGGTAGAATATCCCAACTCGTGTGTCTGCCATCCTCGCCCACGGCTCGGGAGGGCAATGTTACTTCCGGCTGCAGGTCTAGTGTGTACACACCAAGGAGGAAGGTAGAACATCCCAACCCGTGTGTCTGCCATCCTCGCCCACGGCTCTGGAGGGCAATGTTACTTCCGACTGCAGGTCTAGTGTGTACACACCAAGGAGGAAGGTAGAATATCCCAACTCGCGTGTCTTCCACCCTCGCCCACGGCTCTCAAGGGCAATGTTACTTCCGACTGCAGGTCTAGTGTGTACACACCTAGGAGGAAGGTAGAACATCCCAACTCGTGTGTCTGCCATCCTCGCCCACGGCTCTCAAGGGCAATGTTACTTCCGACTGCAGGTCTAGTGTGTACACACCAAGGAGGAAGGTAGAACATCCCAACCCGTGTGTCTGCCATCCTCGCCCACGGCTCGGGAGGGCAATGTTACTTCCGACTGAAGGTCTAGTGTGTACACACCAAGGATTAAGGTAGAACATCCCAACCCGTGTGTTTGCCACCCTCGCCTACGGCTCGGGAGGGCAATGTTACTTCCGGCTGCAGGTCTATTGTGTACACACCTAGGAGGAAGGTAGAACATCCCAACTCGCGTGTCTTCCACCCTCGCCCACGGCTCTCAAGGGCAATGTTACTTCCGACTGCAGGTCTAGTGTGTACACACCAAGAAGTAAGGTAGAACATCCCAACCCGTGTGTCTGCCATCCTCGCCCACGGCTCTGGAGGGCAATGTTACTTCCGGCTGCAGGTCTAGTGTGTACACACCTAGGAGGAAGGTAGAATATCCCAACTCGTGTGTCTGCTACCCTCGCCCACGGCTCTGGAGGGCAATGTTTCTTCCGGCTGCAGGTCTAGTGTGTACACACAAAGGAGGAAGGTAGAATATCCCAACTCGTGTGTCTGCCATCCTCGCCCACGGCTCGGGAGGGCAATGTTACTTCCGGCTGCAGGTCTATTGTGTACACACCTAGGAGGAAGGTAGAACATCAAAACCCGTGTGTTTTCCACCCTCGCCCACGGCTCTCAAGGGCTATGTTACTTCCGGGTGCAGGTCTAGTGTGTACACACCGGGAGGAAATTATAACATCCCAACTCGTGTGTTTGCCATCTTAGCCTTCGGCTCGGGAGGGCAATGTTGCAAACGGTTTACAATTTTCTACTCCCCTACCTAAGTGTGTAATGTATTATTTTACAGATCTAATGAAAATTGGTTGAGTTTTCGCAAGTCGGTTTTCAGGTAACAAGGAATAGGTTTAAGAGGACGGAATATGATGAATAGAAAGAAGGTAATATGATGAGAATCTATATTTGAATGAAGAAAGTTCATGAATATACTAGTGGCAAATTCCGACTAATTAGAGTTATTACTTTTTCTTTATTGTTTAAGCTTCATTTTGTCCATCTCGTTTTAACTGTTCATGACAGTTATATCTCTACTTCTTAACCTTATTTTCTTTTCGTTGCATACAGTTTCAACTTTTTTTTTTCCGATTCATCATGAATTTCACTTTCCATGTCATTTTTAGGATCACTTACTGACTTGTCTTCATCTCCATTGTCTACGTCATTTTCCAGTTCACTTGGTGATTCCGGTTCCTTTCCATTGTTCTTTACAGTATCAACTTTATGTCGAAGACCGGTGTTTTTTCGATTCATTTGTTGTTTCGATCTACGCGTCATAGTATTCGAAAATCATCATAGCTTCGTTTTCAATTTTATACGTCACTTGGTATGTCGTGAGATTGCTGAAGTTAAAAATACCTGGATTAATATCTGGCTGACGAAGCAACCATATTACTACGTCATATTGGCTACGACTAACGGCTTTATGGAGGGCCGTGTCACCTGAATATTCATCTTGGATTTCTATATCTATACCCATGTCCACTAATGCATCTAGCAATTTTATCAAAATGTAGTCCTCAGAACCGTTTATGACATTGTGAATAGCGATTTGGCTATTTTCCATGCTTTTATGGAATGGTTCATCGCTGATATTTATGAAGAATTTCAGTTCCTTTTTCGTTATTTTCGAGGATACTGATTTCACTTTTCCGGACAAAGTGGTATTTTTATTAATTCTGTTGCGGGCACTGAGTTGAGTTGTACAGAGTGGTTCTTCACCATGTTTGTTATATTTGAGCTGCGGATCACACCACTGTTCGAGGCAAAGTAACTCGAAATACTGATCAAAATGTTCAGCTATAGCGTATTTATATTGTCTCGGGACGAGCGGGACAAACCCCCCCCCCCCCCCCACCCCCTCCACCCCTGCTGAAACACGTGTCAGGAAAATCCGATAACAGCTGTTATTTATAGGAGTTCCCAGAATTTACAAAATAATACTATTAACATTACCCAGAAAGTAGTACAGTGACATCAACGTCCTCTCCATACCCAAAACAAGTGCTCACACACACACACACACACACACACACACATCCTTTGACCCGTGTAAATATGACGTCAGTTGTTATCCAGAACGAATTTGTTCAGAATTTCAATTCAAAATCCAAAAGCTATATAATTTGAATTTCATCCGCATTAAATATTAAACTGAAGTCTCAGCAATATACAATAAGTTCATTAGAAAGATTCACTTGAGTAGAGATAAAGATTTTTTAAGTACCACCCGGGAAGTTGTTTTGTTAGTGAGGTTACGTAATATATCTACTTCTCGGGTAATACATGTCTGCTTCACTCCCAAGGGGCATTTTGTGAACTTGAACTGTGAGTGGGATCAAAAAACTGACCACTGGGGAAGACATATAAATGGTTATTAACTTATATATGTAAATTGAACAAAAATTTTGAAGAAAAAAAAATTACGGTACTTAATGGGTTAATGAAAGTTTGGTTTATAACAAATAAGTCTTGAAAAACTGTATTTTTATCAATAAAACGATGAAGATGTGTGGGTATAAAACGTGTTTACTTTGCATAGTAAAACCTTATACAGTAATACAAAAGTAAGATTATACAGGTTACAAATACTGTACAGTACTAAAACCTACACTGCATAAGTGACGAATAACTTATAAAATACTGACCAAAATAAAACTAGATCCACTGTGCCAGACGGAGCCACAGTGGTTCAGCGGTTAGCCTGCTCGCCTCCCGCCAAGGCGATCCGGATTCAATCCGTCAGGCACACTCCGGATTTCTGCATGTGGGAATAGTGGCGGACGATGCGGTTGGACGGCGAGTTTTCTCGGGGATCTCCCGTTTCCCGCCCTTTCATTCCGGCGCTGCTTCATTCTCACCTCACTCACACTCATCGGCTCTCAAGACCTCGATGGAGCCGTACAAGTCACTTTACCAGACGTCAACGTCATAATCCGTGTAATTCCAGACAATGTGGCTCGGCTGGAGGGTGCCGTGAGTCATACGGCTCAACAACCGTGACAGTATCGCGCTTCTGTTATCATGGCGGTTTACTGTACTAGTTTCTGTTTTGTTTTTTCCGTCTATCGCAAAAATTTTAAAAGTGAAAAAAGAACTAATACGAGTGTTTCACAGTCATTTTTAAGGATGGTTTTGATAGAGACTACTTTGAATAGGGACGTGCAGAACTACTTCATCATTACACAATCAAATAATAACGTCACCACTTAAAGTCCTGTCATGTGAGTCGACGTGAGAAAGACTACACGTCAGTTCTGTACCCTGTACATAATGGTGACCAGACATTCGATGCGCGTATCTACGTCGCCCTTAGCGCTCCCGTGCTACCTGTCCTCGGAAACTCATTTTACCTCCAGCCAGACGTACTCTTAAGAGGGCCGCCTACCTGACGCGACATGGCACAGGAGCGAGCGAACGCTAAGGGCGACACTGGCACGCTCATCAAGTGCCGCATCGCCGCTATGCGAGAAGCGCTAAACTAGCGCGCAAGCTTTTCGTCGAACCTTTTTTTCTATGAGACTTTAAGTGGGGACCATATTATTTTACGGATGAAAAGTTTGTTGCAAAGTTCAATGCAGGATTGTATCTTGAGTTTCACGTTGATCCGGTCAGCACATTTTGACATACGGCAGTCTAAATATGCTGTTTTTAACAATATTGGAGGGCTTGGGAATAGTGGTTCTAACATGTGTAGTGTCTAGAAAGCAACATTCCGTCATCGCCTGAAGTTGGTCTTCTTTTCGTAAATTAGCACATCGGGCGCACGTCGAATAGTTTCGTCAAAAAACCGGATTTTCCAAACACACTGCAACGCATTTCAAGCGCCTAAGACGCCTCCCCCCCCCCCTTAAACGTTACTATTATGTTACTTTTTACTTCCATGTGCATATAAAACTAATTAATTAAATTTCCTGTCCGCAAATTGAAACTTCATACTTTTAATACGATGCTAATACATGTAAATACTTTTCTCCCACATAGCTGTCGACTTTAGTTGTGGCATACCACTCATTGTGTGTGTGTGTTTGTACAGTCACGGAGGTGTATATACATTCTTTTTTTTTTTTTCAAATGGAGATTTCAAAAGCGCTTATTTGACTGCGAGCCGCTCCACTGCCCTCTCTCCTATCACAACACATGCACAGTCACGCACACACACAAGCGTAGTGTCCCAGAATAAGCTGGACGCTGGCAGGCGGGTTGGTAGAATGACCAGCTAGTGCCAAGTCCCCCCTCCACCCTCCCCACACATACGATCACGTGTGATGTGTTACGGCACCTCGTTAAGACGGTGTGGTACGTGATTAAACACCAAACACATTTATTTTCTGTCCTATATCAACAGAAAGTACGAATGATAATTGCGCCCCAGGTCGCCGATGACACTGTGTAGTCTGATTGAGTTTCCTCGTCCCGTCTATGCACGGGCTTTTTTTAATATCCTTCTGCACCTACGGGGAAGGTCGGGTTCCCCTGAACTTCTGGACAGACATTTGTATGAGTTGAAACAGCGAATTGCGTCTGTCGTTGTTGCCGTCTTTAGTGCTCGGAAATCACAGTTTCAGGCATATTTGTGTCAATAAATAGCATTGGAATAACATTAAAAGTAGCAGTGATGAAACAGTTCCCACGTTTTAACCATGTAGGGACCAAATTTTACTCTTACACATAGAGAATGCGAAATCAGAAATATATGTTCAACGCCGTAGCAATTCAGGTGACGTATATTGCTTCGTACGTTTATGAATTGCCTTTTACGACTATACTTATGTTTACACGTACTGCACTTCTGACAGTAACTGAAAATACATCACGAGTCACAAATTTTGCATTGAAAATATTTTCGTCCACAAAACTATAAATGTAGTAAAAACATTAAAGGTATGACAGGTAGTATACTCTAATTCCTTTTAGAGAACTCAACCCTTGATAATTTAGATTATAAATGTGCTGTTTGTAAATTTGCAATTTATCTTAAATAATCATATGAATAATTTTACCTGCATGCGTTCTGCCTTCATGCACTAAAACATGAGAGAGCTAAGAAAATTACGATTTCCAAAACAAATCACATTCACTGGAAAAAAAAAAAAAAAATTAAAAAAAATGGCAGATGTTGACATACAAAATGTAGACTTCTTTTTGGATACGTGGTCTCTAACGAATTACTGATAACTATATAATATCTTTACTGTCCAAGTCAGCTGAGAAGTCTCCTTTTGGAGAAACTAGGAAAACAGTACACTCTAAATCTGAATCAGTGAGAATTAAGCCAAATCAGTGAAAAAGTGAAAATTGAGCGACTGATAATCAGTGCCTGGTAACTAATTAATATGGTGGGTGAATTTCACTGAATTATTTGTGATTCCCACAGGATCTTGAGAATTCCACTGTCATAAGTCACTTTTTTCTAGTTTATTTCCTTGATTTTCCAGTCGGCAGTAGCGTATCAACTGACTATCAGTGAATGATATTTCACTGAATGATATCGCTGATTCGGGTTTAGAATGTACAATAAAATTTAACTTGCGGTGGTTTAGAGCCTGGGTACTTGGCAACCAGTGTGCCTGTAGTGCTGCCTAAGTCCCAGGCTCTTAATTAATGAAGTTACGGGATATTTAAGAATACAGAATCGAAACTGCAGCCACACTGGCCAGAAGTATGTCGGAACGTAGTTCGCGTGTCAGCGCCTGGATCTCAATAGGCAGCACGACCAATAGGACGTCTGCTGCGACGTGCACCAGCCAATCAGAGCCAAGGTCCATTTCCAGGCCCTCGCGTGGCCAGCGAGTGACATGGTGTACGCTTACATGAAAGTAAGTGACGTGATTCGGGGGGGGGGGATCCTTAGGCGAGTATGGAGCAGATTCGGAATTCAAGGGCGAGGGAAACGGGAGATCCTTGAGAAAACCCTCCGTCCAGCGGCATCGTCCGACACGATTCCCACTTTCGAAAATCCGGAGAGAACTGGTGGGGGATTGAACCCGGTTTGCCTTGGTGAGAGGCGATCAGTCTAACCCCTCAGCCACCGCGGCCCCTCATACACGAAAGGAACCCCAAAGTCATGTCACTTCAATCTTCTTACTTACGTTATTCTGTAATGAGTAGAGACCTGCAAAATTCGCGTTATTATTTGAGGAAAGAATATACTTGGGAACTTTATACAATTATATTGCTTTTATTATACTTGGTTACAGTTTTCCTGGCACCTCCCGGACGTATTTGAACCAATAAGAAACAATAAACGACATGATGGGCCAATCGCGTCCAAACAACTCGAAAGGGAAAATGGCACCTGACTTCTGCAGAAGCCAATAAACAAATGACCTCGAATCGAGTATACATAGGATGGTGACGTTCACCGTGCAGTCAGAAAATGACGCGAATTTTGCAGCTCTCTACTGGTAATTAGGGGTGGGGCGAGTCAGCAACCGTAAAGGTGCTGATAAACTTTCGCCTCTGGTCAATTATTTTTGAATGAAGATTCGCCAGGACGTCATTAAAGTATTTTGTGAACTAATTTCCAGGCAAGGAGAGCAGGTTGTTCAATGGAGGGGTGGCAACATTATGTCAAGTTATCAACACATTTCTTTTTTAACAATGCCATATTTACTGTCTTTTTACAACACTACCTAAAGCAGTCAGTCCTCTTTTTTTTTTTTCTTTCTCAAAATAATGTGTTCTTTGGAGTACTATAATAGACTTGTATGTTCTAGACTCGGTCGGTTCCAGGAAGTCAATAATGTAGTTCAGTACATCCTAATTATAATAAAAGTTCATAAGCCTAATCAGATCACGACACACTGCTGTAAAAATGAAGTGGTCTTACACGTGCCTAAATTATTTTTTTTTTTCGAATAGTTGATAAAAAATTAAAAGCAGTGTGATTTTTAGATGTGTTCTTAGTCAGCTGATATATGAATGTTTGATTTCAGCGTGTGAAAGTTAGGCTATATTCGTGGTTTCAACAGACTTTGTCCATCGCAATCAGTGCTAAATGTTAGGGACATTGGAATGAAGCACTGACGAGCCAAAGCTGTGGAAACATTCCCAGATCCTGTTTACCCGCCGAGAAAAAATTCTAATCGTGATCGCAGGGGCCAAATTGGGCTGAACTTAACCTATCCATACACATTGTACATAACTGTGTACATAACGCACAAGAAAGCTGTGCGTGGCCGTTACTGTACACTCTGAGGCTCTGTCCAGTAGGCTTCCGTGTGTCTCACTGATCCGTAAGAAGTGCTGTTGCTGTTGCTCTAGCCTGCAGCTCATTGGGTTTTATAACTGAGGGTGGTCTCCCCATCCCCCCCCCCCTCCAAAAACATCCAGGACGACTGCCGGCACAATTCCAGTTCCTGCATGCACAATTCACGCCAGGACAAGAGGGAGGAGGGGGATGGTTCCAGGTTCAAGCTCCCTTTGAAATATGAATATGAAGGGAACTTAAATATATATATATATATATATATATATATATATATATATATATATATATATATATACAGTTAGTTATCAGCAAAATAGGAAATTAGGTTAATTTAATCATTATAGGACGGTAAAAATAAGTAAAATTATAATACATGTGTCTACACCTACTGTTGTTCTTCAGCTCGAAGAATTTTTACGGGCGCTGCTTTATCAATGAAGAAACCCCGGGCCCCGGAAGTAAATTTGTACCTGCGCCAATGCCTAATTCCCTGGCCTCTGCCGTCCTGTAACAAGGCCTAGAGCCGTTGGCGTACACACAATAATAAATTAATGTTGACCTGAAAGGGTTGAAAAGAAAAGAAGAAGGTATTTTGAGTTACAGACAGTTTGGACATTATAGAATACACGAGGAAACTACTGACAGTAAACTTATCCTGTGGAAAATCAGAGCTTGCGGGATCGTGGTGGTCTAGTGGTTAGACCGCTCTCCTCCCACCTGGGCGGACCAGGGTTCGATTTCCGGCGGGGCCGCCCCCGGGTGTGGGAATCGTGCCAAACGATGCCTCTGGTGGACGGGTTTCCTCGGGGATCTCCCGTTTACCCCGCCCTTGCATTCCGACGCTGCTCCATACTCACCTCGTTTACTTTGAGGCCGTGTCCGAATTTAGGTATATATTTGCGTACTTGCATCCTTGCATACTTCACTTACCCTTGGTACCAAACTGATGAATTCGGACATGCAGTCTTGTTGGCTTCTGTGCCAGCTAACCTCTTTAAATGTTCATGTATTCCGACTAAGAATTTGATAATTGTCAAAGAGTTTATGGGTTTAATCAATTATTAAATAATATTTCAATTTGATTTACATTAACATTTACTGTCGTGCATTATTGTATGAAAGCGCATTTTGATGGCTTTTTTTTTATCTTAGTTTCTGTAGGTTAGGAACACAGGCCTAATACGAATTATTGCTTAGACCCTTTTTTTTTTTAGGTTGGAACTTGCGATAATTATTTACTCAGTTCAAAATTTTATGTCTTCAAAGTAGTAACGTAGCCCTATTAAACTTTAAATAAAATTATTATGTCGGAAATCAATTGTAACCTACAAATTGCGTCTCAAAATGGCGGCACATATTCCGCAAGTATGCGAGAAGTGTACACCTTCGTTTACTTGTATACTTGCATACTTCACTTACAATTCGGACAGCACTTACGACGTAACTTACGGGGACAGGTACGCACAAGTATGTACTTCCAGGCGAATTCGGACACTCCCTAAGACTCCGTCGCATCGCTGTGACGCGCTTCTTGAAGGACCGACAGCAGTGAGTCAAGACGAGCTCGAGTGTGGATGTCGTCAAGATGGCGCGCGGCGCAGTTCCGAAACTCTTCGTGAGCGTGTAAACAGAATGACAACGGCTCGTATCGCTATCTATAGCCGCCGTCGTCCTCAGTTTGTTTGTTCCTGTTTGTCGCGGCCCGCGCCGCTTTCTTGCGCGCTCTGTGAAGCGTTCTTGCTGCTGCAAGATTGTCCGTTTGTCGGTCTGCCGTACCGTTCCTCTCCACCTATAGGAAGGGAGGGAACACAAGGCGTTGTTCTCCCCAGGTTTGTATAGGAAACTCGCCTTTATTGTGATACCTCGTCATTGTGCGTGTCCGAGCAGTGTTTCAGAGCCCGGCTTACACGGTCCAACCTTGTGCACAGGTAGTAGAATCATAAACTCGCTTCCTCGCATCCTGACGATTCTAACTTCTAGATCTTAAGTCACGCAAAATACGTGGTAATTATAAAAGCAAACTGTGAATTTTATTGACTACAAATATTTACTATTCTTAATGTATGGCAAAAGAAGCTAAGCACTACAGCTGTGAGCCACCCACAAAAGGCATAATGTTTTCGCATCGAAATTGTGAGGTAGCAGTGAACGCAGTTGTAGACAACCATTAGCACGAAAGTATGTTAGTTATGCGTTACTATAGGCCTGTCGCTAACTTGCCGTAACAGTATCAGTGATGTAAATAATGTCTAAACCCAAAGTGTTTGACTTCACTGTACTCTCTGTCTCATATAAGATGGCAAGATTTTGACAGTTCAACCAATGTTTACATTTAGTTTATGTATCCTTTCGCCATCAACTGGTGCCGCAATTGAAGGCTATTCGAGAACAAGGAAATGGGTTTCCGGGAAAAAAACATGGCGTGTTTAGGACATGGACAATTACTGGCCCAATAGAAATTACTTGTAATGAAAATCGCTGTACACGAAATATATGTTACTTTAAATTTACGCACAGCTCGCGGAAAAATGAAACTATTGGTATCTGTTCGTAAATTTGTTATTTTACATACGAAACATATTCATTTCAACTTTATAGCTGGTTAGGTTCGAGAAAGAGCCCAAAGACGGCGCGCACGACACGGTAGGCGTGTCAGTCGCGCGAGGTACCAACAGATAGCAGCACGTTCGCCGCCTCTAGATCCTGCTTTTTAAATTTTGACTTTTCTTTTATTACTGTCTCGAAACGACACGAATTTGAAATACATTTCGTCAAATTATTTGGGGGGGAAAAAAAAAAAATTAAATATTACGATGCAATATTTCTGTAGGGTTTTGGAGTTAATATCAAGCACATATGGAAAGCATGGATGGACAGTTTGGAATACGACATGAAAATATCTAAGGTTTGAAGTCGCTTTAATTCGGCTATGAATCGTCCTATTGTGTTTCATTTTGAACACCTATACATTACTACTTCAGCACGAAGATTAGTTTCTAACACTTAACACCGCTATTTTGTGACCACGTAAAATAAAATATATTAATAAATCTAGGAACTCTTTGTTATCGCGTATTTTGTACTTGTCTGATGCGCGTCGGCAACACACTCAGAATAGCTAACTTAATATTAACTTTTGTTTTTTCGTGCATCAGCTGAAACACGATTTTGTAAACGGCACTTTGTTTTTTTTGTATACGTCAAGTTGCCACTCACTGACTGTCAAAATCTCGCCATCTTACATGAGACAGACAGTGGGAAAGAGACACAAATGAAATTCTACCAATATGTGGCCATCATAAGTGCTTTCTTGTGTGACAGTGAAACACGGTTCGTAAAATAGAAAATAGCAGAATCCACATGACTGAAAATTTTCTACAAGCAATTAAATTATGCACAAGATTAGATATAGGCCTAATGAGTAATGAGACGATCAGACAAGCAAAAGACGTTTGCCATAAATGATAAACTCGAACGAAATAGACAAAAAATGGCACCGACCGACATGTCCTGACGATGCGAAAACATGATTTGCAAAAGCTGCATGTAGAGTATCAGACAGAAAAAAAAACATGGGACGACTAAGAAAAATGTGAACCGATACAAACAAAAAGATATCGATGACGGCAATTCAACATTTGCAGGAAGACGGTGTTTGGGAAGATGGCACTGATCGCAAGTATCAGGGATCTCGGTTCCGAACCTTGTTAGCAAGTATCAGGGATCTCGGTTCCGAACCTTGTTAGCAAGTATCAAGGATCTCGGTTCCGAACCTTGTTAGCCAGACTCTCGTACATTGCACTTCCGATGTCTTCAAAATTATATTGGAACCAATTGATGGAAGTGAGCAGTAACCACGTCAAGAACAACGTTGAAGTCTTTCAGCGCCACGTAGAACTCAAACACTCAGCAACGTCACACCCTGTCAGCGACTGCACGTACGTATTCGAAAATACTGCTGGACAGTAACTATGATTGTCGCCGATGGACACGAGATGCAACCTAAGGCGAGGGTTGATGGGTTCAAGATGGGACATCGAGTGAGAGCACATGGCCACTAGATGTAACATGAGATGAGGGTATGCCTTTTTGTGTTGGTCTTGTAGGTGGCCATTATTCCTGAAAGCATGGCATGAAATGAAACCGTAGGTTGGAGAAGTGATGCTATGCAATTCACTGTAAGAAATTGTTCTCAAATATACCACATCAGTGTATGCGTATAGTGAGAAAGAGCTGGTGGTGCAGTTTTCTTCGTGTACATCCATTGCAACGTTCCTACATTTGTTCAAGAAACAGTTAAATGCGTAGTGACGTTACCAATTATGCATTGTAGCTGTGCTAAACATTCCTATAAGCTATTCACGATCAAATGAGCACTTATGAAAGCCCTGCCTAAGATCGACTTGTACGCATGTTGTGTATTCTTCCGCTTTCCGTAAAATTAACATTGTAATGTCATGGACGCCATCTATCTGTTCATGCGTCTGTCAAGTGAAACTGTGAAATTATTATAAAAGTAAATATTTTACAAATCTGCACATTTTTACACTCCGATGCATTAAAAAAAAATAGAAAGCGAAAGAAATAATTTTTATGTTAGCAGAAATGGTTACATAACACTTTTTATTCGACGTTAAGATACTGAACTACTTCACCATCCATCGTTATCAACTTAAGTCACTCAGTGCGCTCGTTAAAATATACGCAGGTAGGAGCAGTGACAATTTTCTAAGGATGATTTCGAAAGTGCTCACTTTATCGCGAACAGCCTTTATATTTGCAGTCTGACATGTGGTAGTATTTCCATACAATGTTGAGGTTAAAAACTTCCATTGCAGTTTAGGAAGTTTACCGCAGATTTTTCACCGTGAGGTTGGATGTAACGGATGTATCAATGAATGTCAGTTTCATTGCTCTGGATGCACCCACACGGACTGGGGTTTGCCAAGGGACTGAAAGGGGCTCGCCGTAACGGGAGTCCAGCTTAGCCTACGACGTTATGTGCGTACTGTGCATGCAGCTCTGAGCCTCTCTCTACGTGACCACACCAGGGCGCACACTGGGGCGTGAAGGCCAGCGAATGACATTTCCTGTTGACAATACACGCCATATCAGGTTCCTAATGACATCATGTCCAGTATACTGTTACACTGCAATTATACGCTTAGGTCTAACTTTCAGTCATACAAATAACTCAAGAGCAATTTACCCATGTACATATATGTTCTAAACTACTGTAATAATGTAACCCCTCATGTAAATTTATTTTGTAGTCCGCACGTGCTGGATGCATTCCTGAAGTGGCAAACCTTATCACATATCATTTTAAGGGTAAAGAGTTTTGCCAACCTGACGAGCATAGGAAAATTTAACGTTTAGTTAGTAAGTTCGTCGAAACTTGCCAAAGTGTGGAAGGTTGTACTATTATATATTATTTACTTCGAACACTTGTTGAACGTACATTATTTACTACGAACACTTGTTGAACGTATATTAGTGCTGGTTCGAAACAGCGGCCTGTTCTGTGCCGAAGGTTTCTCCTCTGTGCTAAAGGCTGTTCACGATAAACTGAGCACTTTTAAAATTAACTTTAGAAAACAGTCACTGCCCCTTCATGCATATATTTTAACGGGCGCACAGAGTGGTATCCGCCCATTTAAGTTGGTAACGATGGCTGGAAAGTAGTTCCATATATTAACGTCGAATAAAAAGTGCTAGTAAACAATTTCTGATAGCTCAAATTCTTTCTTTCACTTCCTGTTTATTTTTAAAGCATAGAAAAATGTAAAAATTAGCAGATTTGAAAAATACTTACTTCCCTAATAATTTCACATGTTTTACTTGAGTGGCGTATGAATAAAGTGGTGAGGCCCATGGCAATGTTAATTTGACGTAAGGCGGGAGAATACACTACGTGCACACAAGTAGATCGCAAGCAGGGCTTTCGAAAGTGCTAATTTGACCGTTAACAGCCTTTAGCAGAGATGTTCCACAGAATCCGCGACTTGGGGACGTCTTAACACTCGCGGCGAGGAACACAACTGAATGTAATATCTGGTAGAGATTCATAAATACGGCATTACAAGACGCGGACTTCGATGTCCATTTGTCGCTTGCTAGAGCGAGGTTGGCGTAGACGACCGTTTCTCAGAAATAGCTCCCCTAATATTTCGTCTCAGCAGTGAAGTTTTAATAATATTTTTACGCTGTAAAATTAACTTCTCAGGCTTTTCATGTACGTGGAACTAAAACATCCGAGAGGTCTGCAAAGTAAGACTTTTGTATTCCAATCCTACACGCCAGATCACCTCTATTGAATTAATTTTCTTATTTGCCGCTTCAGAAAAAAAGTGATGAATGAAATATAAAAATTACGTTTTTGGTTCGCATTCGGTTCCTCAGTGGGTTTCATGCCCATTTCATAATTTATAAGGGCGGTTTCTCCACGTGAACCGCTCCATTCGCATAGTTATCAGATTTAAATAGCCATCAGGCTATGCAATTGTTAAGAAATTAAGAATTTATTACTATAATCAAATATAATTCTGCTTGTGTTTGTAGTGTGAATTGTTTGTCGTTATCTTGTGCTTTAGGTAATCCCAAAATGTATGTTGCTGTTTATATTAAAATACGGGTATTTGTTTTTGTTGCAGGTGAGATGATCTTAACATCCAGCATAGTAAATAAAGGCATTAGTAAGCTGCAATAGGCGTTATGCAGACTACACAGTAGAGAAGCTGGCAGAGTGTGACCGCTGATCGGTTAAATACCCGACAAGGTAAGTTGGACAACGTTTCGACAAGCCCAAGTGTAGGTTCTTCTGCGAGAAAGCTAAACGAACATTGTTCCGTTGAGGCAAGCCCAGGAATTTTCCCAGGTTCAGTGAGGCAGACGAGAAAAGTACTAGTATTTGCAAAATATGTTGTGAAGTTGTCGGTGATCGCCATATGTCAATGTTCAGCTGCCAATATCGGTATAACCAAGAAGATAACCAATTTAATAAGTGGCCTACGCTTCAAGAAAATTCTACCAAACCGGTTTAGATGTCTTGACAAATATCCAGCAAAACAAATACACTGTCCATTAATTTTTAAATTTTTCTTATTAACGCTCTCGCTGTTATGCTAATTTAGAGACGATTTTGTCCCAAACTAGCCTGAACTTACATCTTAAAAGGGAATATACCACGTGATTCGATAGCGACTTTTAGATGTATAATTTCATTTAAAATAAATACTCTTGAAGGTACAATATTCTAGAACTAAAATCAAGGATCTCAATTCCTCTCGCTTTAAAGCTGATTCTTATAAGTAATGTTTTATGTATTATATGTTTCTGCCACATTACAGCACGCATTTGATACAACTAATGAATGTATGGCACATTTCCATAGCAATTAACTTGCATGTGTAGGGATCTTGAAAAGAGAAACAGAAAATGATCGACATATTACTGCCGTAAAGAAGCAGCGTTTTATTCAACAGATAAGTGTTTCCTCCATAAAGATTAAGAACATGTTTTTGTAACTGTGGTGTTCTGATGAAAGTGAAAACGGGATTCAGTTTATAAACCTTTTCGAAATTCATAAGTTAAGAATTTTTTCGGCGTGGTGTTTCCTACGAAAGTACTAAAACATAAGCATTGTGCGATGTCAAAATTGCTTTTTATAAAAGCTGTTCACGATAAAATGAGCACTTTTGAAATCAACGTTAGAAAAACTCACTGCTCCTACCTACATAATATATTTTAACGGGCGCACTGAGTGACATGCGCCCCGTAAAGTTGGTAACGATGGGGAGAAAGTAGTTCCGTGTCTAACGGCGAATTATAAGTGTTAGGTAACCATTTGTGATAACTTAAATTATTTCTTTCGCTTTCTGTTTCTTTTAATGTATCTGAGTATAAAAATCAGATGATTTTTAAAGTATTTACTTTTCTAACAATTTCACAGTTTCACTTGACCGAAGCATGAATAAAGTGATGAGACCCATAGCAGTGTTAATTTTACATAACTCGGAATAATACACACCGTGCATATACGTAGATTTGAGCAGGACTTTCAAAAGTGCTCAGTTTACCGTGAACAGCCTTTAGCAGTAACCCGTAGAGATTTTGAATTGGTTTATTAGCTTAGATCTGTATCATGTGTTTCAGTCTGCAAATAAATTAAGTTTTATAATTTAACGGCATGTAGGCTAGTAGTAAGTACGTGCATGCTGCAAAATTATAAACATGCATCTAAATCAGT
The DNA here is from genome assembly GCA_029891345.1 of Dryococelus australis. Lineage (NCBI taxonomy): Eukaryota > Metazoa > Arthropoda > Insecta > Phasmatodea > Phasmatidae > Dryococelus > Dryococelus australis. The sequence continues at coordinate 10,079,768 of CM057001.1, read as the reverse complement.
ATGCATAACTGAAGTTAGAATGGTGTACTAGCTAACATTTTGACCAATTATTGTTAATATGTATTTCCTTAAGCGAGAATGAAATCTAGCGTCGATTTTACCAAAGTCTACTCTACACATGAGTACTTAATAAGGACTCTATACATAAGAATTTTTTGACCATGTTGGATGCATATTTTAAATAAGAGTCATTCATTATTTTTTTTTAGCTATGTCAGATTTAATTATTATTTAGCAGCTTTAAACCAAAATTATTGTATTTGTGTTTATATATAACATATATTACACATATTTCGTGCGTATGTGTTTCTTGTACGTATACACATATCCACATCCACATTTATACTACTTACTCTCGTTACCACAAAATTTCAAGTTATATTTTTAGTAAGATTTTTGTGATGTATAACAAACATTCGCATACGAGTATGACGTTTTATAAATGTGTCTGTATTCAACTGTGACGATTAGAATACTTTGAGTGTTGTTGACGTCATTTTTAACATCAGCCGAACAGAACAGTATATGGAGTTTTCCGTACTATTACGACGTCTGCAGTTTTTGAAGTTAATTACGTTAGATCACATCACTGCTTTATGTTAACCATAGTACAATAGTTCGTAGGGAACGACAAGGCACAATACAAACAACCATTTCAGTGGCTCACTAATCGTAGACATCTTGTTATATTACAGTGATCACACAGCTAATAAAACCAAAGATAACACACTTAAAAAGACGTAGCACTTCACATTACAAATATAATACAACAGTCACCAGCAGTTTTCATGAAGTTCATTGAAACATAGAACGTTGGTAGTACTGGGCATATAAATTACTTAACTGAACACAGAGTCACGTAAGAAAGAATATTTTACTCTGTGATCGTCATATTAGCATTTTATGTTCTGGGAGTCGGCCAGTGCGTTGTATGGCACAGTAAGCGGGTCCGTTTTATTATGGACCAATACGGTTGGAATATAAAGACCAACACATCAAATGTTAATGCACTGGTGGACATAGACGACTTTCAGCTTGTCTTGAATGTTTGTACATTTGTACAGATCTCAAATTCTTAATATATTTAATTTATTGTAATTTTATTTCCGCGTGCAGTCATAAAAATGCATCTGTAAATCTGAAACTCGGTTAACAAAACTTCTTCAAATCATTTCAAAATTGACACGTCCTCACTCCTCAGTTGAAAAGTGACCCTTCGGAGCGACGCCATATTCAAAGCCGGCGGACTCACCTACTCATACTCCAGAGATACCTGGTGAAACTGTGCGTGTATCGCCTTAGCTACCAGACGAACCTTTCTCCCTTGAGAGTGGCGTGCACCCCGCATTTTTGTGAAGTAGTTGTTTGCGCGAATATGCGTATCTCAATAAATATATGTTCTGCAAATACGACATTTTGTCATAAAAGATTTAAAACAATGATCTATATCCCTATTTTATTACTTCTGTCATATTAAGTGTATTCTTGGAGAATAAAATTCGTGAAAATGGTCAAATAGCGCATTTTTAAAGCTTGCCTATGCAGTTTCCTTAAGCGGCAAGAGAAAAGTACAAAGGTATGGACGTAGTTTAATCTGTGGTCTTACATCGCGTGTAATAAAACTTCACTTTTACAGATCTAATTTGCACAGTACAGTGTTAGGACGGAAACACTGCACGCCTTGCGCGTAGGAGCGATGAGGCGCTAGAAGTGCGTGTTAGTGTCGCCCGTATCGCTTCCTCGCTTCTTGACCTTGGTCGCGGGGTTCCCACGGGAGTTCAAACTGCCAGTAAGGGTTTGCTACATGAATCATATGGACCATGTCAGAGAGTAAATAAATACATAGAGACGAGATGGCGTGGGATCCCTTTGTGATCTCGGCGTAGTCAATCTCTGATTGGTTGTACGAAGGTCTGGGAACGGGTCTTGTACCTGATTGGCTACCGCGCACTGCGAAATGTCCCTATTGGCTGGGCGACTGGCTAACCAGCTGCTTGCGAACGTTCCGACGTGTTGCTGTATAGCGACGCCATTTTGGTGACGTGTGCGGCTGGTGTTAGCGAAATAAGCGGCTATGTCACCTCTGTGTTCCTATCTACTCTATGGTCTTGTGGCGAGTCATTCGAGATGAACTGTGCCGAGATCTCCCTCACTAGTAACCTAACGCATAATCCATCACGCAGTCGGTATAAAACCGTATGAAATACTGTCTATAGTTTACTAAGTTTCGGTACTGATACCAGCATTTTTGTGTGGTGATGAAATTGTTACTCTTGTAAATAGTTGACAGGTTTACAATTTACTTTTGTATTTGCAGTGTATATATTGTTGTTTATTTTTCACCCAGTCCCATTCTCAAAGTTCTTAACTCTTTAATATATGCAACTCGCAAGGACCTTTTATTTTGCACACTTATACAAGGGAAATTGTGGGAGGCGTTAGGGACAGGTGATCGATGGCATTATGTAGATGAAACAGTCCTGTCGTATAATTTCAGTCTACCCTAAATAGCTGGCTCAGAATATTCAAATGCGGAGGAGCTTAATAGCCAAACTGCCAGCACCGCTAACCGAGCGCGCGAAGCTTTATCTTTCCGTCTAGAGAAATTTTTCTGGAAGTGTGGGAAGTGTGGATCATGATTATTCAGCACAGAACTTGAAGTAAGTTCAACTTTAAAAAACGTAAAAGAATAATACGTCTTGATTGAAGTAAAGTGACAGCAATTATAAAGAAAGAGATGGGCTGGACATGTCGGAGATGATGGTGAACTCTTTCTACCTAACTGATAGCATGATCCTTCGAACGTGAACTTTGTCTCAATCCATGGGGAAATGGTTATGGGGTCTGTAGGAATCCCTGCGTTTTTATGAAATTTCTTAAATTTTAGGATAAATTGTAATTTTTTTTTGTTACAGGGTCGAAATATTTGTGTATGTTGTATATTATATACATTCAAAACTATCATTTTACGGGCCTAATTTGCTTCAGATCATTTTTTTTTAGAGCATTACATAAAAATGTATTTTGCGAAAAGTGCAAAGTACGCAGATTACAGAATTATAGGTTATTCTTTGCAGGATTTTATATGAAGTATGCTGCGTAGATAAAAATTTCATGTTCGTACCTTATAGCCTTTGATGTTATATGTTTGCAACTAAAGGCAATATCCGAGAATCTTGCAACGTGGCAGTAATATGAGACAGTAAAAGCCCTTGATGAACTAGATTGTGAACTGGTACAAGATGCTAGAGAATGAAATATTAACGTGTCCACACAATAAGTATCATTACATTACGGAATCACTTGGTTTAACAATATCCACATTAACATCCGTATACGTTACTATCTGAACCACAACAGCCAGTATACAACATGTTGCATATGAAACGGCGAATCCATACTTCCTCTTTAGAGCCTTAAAAAAAATGGTGAGCCCCAGAATATACAGATCGCATCTTCGGGTCCCGGATGGTAGTTGCCCTGGGTTATTTATGTATGATTCAACACATACAGTCACCCCTGGATGAATTACATGTCCTCTGCGTCATTTTCTTTCCTCTAACTGAATGTCGATTTAAAATAGTGCTGACCAGGTCGTTTTTGTTTGTTGATGAATGCACCACTGCAGAAACACCTGATTTTCGTTCCTAATTTATCACCCTATGTTTAATTGTTGGGACTGGGGATCTGTCACAAAGACTCGCCAAAGTAAGTGTTGCCGCTGGAGTACTTGGTGCAGTACTAATGTGAGTAAGACTCTGCGGTGTTGTGTCATCTGTAGATGTGGATGGAGCTGAGGTATTTTGAGATGCATGTCTTGATGCTGTCTGAGCTACTGCAAGGAAGTCAGCCTCAGATAAACATCCTTAGTGGAAATATTCCGGTCAATCCGAATGCATGTATTGCTGTTTTATCACTTTGTACTTTCAGGTAAACCTTTCCTTTTGCAACGTGATAAAGGATTGTGCACTTTGCTCTTTTCACAGTAGTAGCCGAATCTCTTCGCTGCGGTGATCTTTCAGTAGTCTCGTTAATGTTTTCCAAAGGCTGTGGTGACACGGATATAATTGGCACAGAATTCCTTCTCACCAACTTACTTACATCCAATACCAGAATAACAGGAGATTCTTCTCGAGGCTTGGCATAACTCAAGAGATTTTCGTACCATTTTGTGAATAGTGGTGTTTGTATCTATCGAGATGATGATATCCGGCAACAAATCCACACCGTGCTCTCTTCGTAAGATGTTTATAATTTTTCCTAGGGAAAATTATTACGGGTGGAACAAAACATCCTTCTGCATTCGTGCAGCTTACTATTGTCATCAATGTTGTCATCAATGTACCTCGTTCTGGTGATGTTAAAGAGGCAATTTTTCTTCTTCCTTTCAGTCCAACACTGCTTGGGATTCGACTGTGCAACAGGAAGTCCATTTTCGTCCATGCTGTGAATCCGATCAGGAGTTTAGTGATGTTTGAAGTATTCCTAATCACGAATTTTAAAAACGATTAATTTTACCTTTCGTAAAATTAAACTCCCTGACAGCTGATGTGCCCGTACGTTTCCTCAGCGAAATCTTGTTTCTGTACCGGGTTAGAAAACGACCAACTCAGCCACTCTCTTGTCATCCCTTGTCCAAATTGACGTTTGATATCATTTCTATCCACCGCTGTAATTTTGCACGAGTCTCACCCTGATTAGAAATAGGAGAGATGGCTACAGGTACAAGGCTTATTCCATAGCCTCGCGCAGCCAATCAGCGCTTGGTAACAACCTTCTTGCTAGCCGGCAGCCCAGCCAATAGGAAACCTTGTTCGGAGCGCGTAGTAGCCAACCAGGTGCAAGGCTTGTGCCCATAGCCTTGCGCAGCCAATCAGCGCTTGGTTCAACCTTCTTGCTAGCCGGCAGCCCAGCCAATAGGGAACCTTGTTCGGAGCGCGTAGTAGCCAACCAGGTGCAAGGCTTGTTCCCATAGCCTCGCGCAGCCAATCAGCGCTTGGTTCAACCTTCTTGCTAGCCGGCAGCCCAGCCAATAGGGAACCTTGTTCGGAGCGCGTAGTAACCAACCAGGTACAAGGCTTGTTCCCATAGCCTCGCGCAGCCAATCAGCGCTTGGTTCAACCTTCTTGCTAGCCGGCAGCCCAGCCAATAGGGAACCTTGTTCGGAGCGCGTAGTAGCCAACCAGGTACAAGGCTTGTTCCCATAGCCTCGCGCAGCCAATGAGCGAATGAGTAAGACGTCTACATCAAAAGAACCGCCATACTATTCCGCCTCTTTGTACTTCTATAGGGTGTGCACAAAATCACCGGCAAATTCTGTAATCTGATTCCCCACATAAGTAAAGACAAAAAGTACATACAGTACATGGCATTTAGCTTAACTCGGTTCAAGGATAGTACACGCTCGTAGAGGAGTGAGATGAGCGACAGGTTTATTCCGAATATCACGTGACCAAAGTCACTTAAAGCTCTGAAATGCCTGCAGGGTGCATGTACCTAATTGCGGTACCACGCGCGCGCGCACACACACACTAACACACAGTAGAGAGGTGTCGTGCTCTCCTCTAATGCGACCGGACACATCTCGGTGACAACCATCTATTCCCCACAACCCATTATTCATGTAAACTGAGATTATTCTCTGTATATGTGTGCGTTCATTTACTGATAAGCTACACATACTTTTAAACGTCTAAAAAAATTTCGTCCCGTGCTATTTGCAGTACAGCTATAGGCTGTTCACAGTAAAATTAGAACTTTTGAAAGCCATGCTTAAGATCTACTTGTATACACGTTGTGTGTTCTTCCGCCTTATGTAAAAGTAACATTGCCATGGGCCTCATCACTTTATTAATGCGTCGGTCAAGTGAAACTGTAAAATTATTATAAAAGTAAATATTGTACAAATCTGCTCATTTTTACTCTTCGATGCATTAAAAATTACAGGAAGCGGCAGAAATAATTTAAGTTATCACAAATGGTTATCTAACACTTTTTTGTTTGACGTTAATATATGGAACTACTTTCCCCTCCATCGTTACCAGCTTTACTGGGCACATGTCACTCATTGCGCCCATTAAAATATATGTAGGTAGGAGCAGTGATTTTTTTCTATAGTTGATTTCAAAAGTGCTCACTTTATCGTTAACAACCTTTAGTAGCAAGCAAGTTAGGCTTAACATCACGTACATTCTTTTCGTCTATAGGCTGTTCACGGTAAAGTGAGCACTTTTTAAGGCCCTTCTAAATTTTTCCTTTCACCCCAATTTCTATCGTCCTGCTGTTTTTTTTTAAATGTAAACAATGCAATGTGACCAGTAAACAACGTGTAAAATATTAACGCCTGAGGCTGCAATAACGTACATTTATAAGTGGTTAATGCCTGTTGGGGGGAGAAGGTGCTTAAAAAGTGCTCACATTACCGTGAATAGCCTATACATTAATGTGAGGAATTACTTGACGGAGTTTGTTTGCGAACATTCTGTATATTGTGCGGCGGAGTGTGAATCGGCAGCGCCTCGCCCAGGGGACAGTGTTTGGCAAGAGCGAGCTGCGGCTCGGACAGGAATAGCAGCAGGTTGACACGGGCTAATGTGCTGATAAACACGCAAAGGGGGTTTCTCAACAAAGAGCCCGCGGCCCATCGCCGCTGCCAGACACATTCTCCGCGGGCACCGCCATTGCCAACAGAGACGCGCATTTGCATGCCGGGTTTGTTTTTGGAACTGAACTGCAGTGCTGTGTGCCACGCCTCCTCTACCTTACACACTTTCTAATTAAGCTGGGTTTACAGTTTAAAAAAATAATGCGTGTTAAGGATTATGCAGGAAGTGCTGATATGGCATATGAAAACACGTATTCTGTATTCGCAGTTTCTAATTAATGTTAGTTCTTAATTCCAGCCAATGGGAACAGGCGATAAGCCTGCCATGTTTACTTTCGTTCCTAACCTAACCTCATATATCACAACCATGTTTAAGTAGGTCATGATTCAAAGCCGACATTTTCTATCAGAAAAAGCTTCATTTTGTTAACAAATATAATCGTAAACATGTGCAAACACGTGCCTTTTTAATATTTTTTTACTTACATTTCTGTAAATAACAGTTTCCCGCCAACAACATCAACTGCTCTGTTCTGATTGGTTGTCGCCTCATAAGTTTCACTTAAGCTATAAAATGTAACTGTTTCTTTTAACGCTTAAGGCAATCCCAACCATGCACACGATCAGCTAAGTACAATTGAAAACCAATACACGAGATAACACACTCTCATTTCTCCTGCACACGTCTTAACGCATAATTTAACGCTTAATTTTCCTATTCTAAGCCCAGCTTTGCACCCGCTAATGAGCCGCGGTGGTGTAGTGGTTGTACTACTCACATGGGATGCTGTCGCTGTCCGGCGGGTTTTCTCGGGGATTTCCCGTCCCCCCACCATTTCATTCCGGCGCTGCTTCATACTCACCTCGCTTCACCCTCATCAGCTCTCAAGACCTCGATGTCAACAGCCGCCTAAATCTCTTCTCTCACTTCACTCACTAGACCTGCCGAAACAGTGATGTATTAACTGCCTCTGTTTGTGTTGTCGGCGACCTCTGTGGCCGATGTCGCGAGGGCGCATCCGAACCACGAGTCTCGACGTTCGAATCTCGGATAGGCCACACCGAAAATAAACGTTTATCGTGACCACATTCCAGTACCCGTGTTACTCCAAGACTGTTAATTTAGGTGCAGCTATCGCCCGTGTCGCTCGTATCATTTAACACATGTTTTTAATATAGATAGTTGGACAAAATTACATCACAATAATTTGTTTCATGTTTTAGAATGTCATGATATTTATTCCGTGGAAGTTTGTTATGTGATGCACACGTATTTAAATGTTTACTTATTAGGTAAAATCCTAAGTCAGAATAGCTAGAATTTAAACACATGCCGCAGGCGAACCAGGAATTGGATTCCAGATAAATTGCGACATAGGCCTATTATTCCTATGACTTCCGTAAACGTATTACCTGAAACCAAAATTAAGTTAAAATAACTTTTCATTATTTGTACGAATCCAGATTTTAAGTTGAAATTGCCATAATATTATGACAGATAACATTATGAACGTAATGTTTTGAAATTACCATAATATTATGACAGATAACATAATATTATGACAGACAACATAATATTATGACAGATAACATAATATTATGACAGATAACATCATATTATGACAGATAACATAATATGATGGCAGATAACATAATATTATGACAGATAACATAATATTATGACAGATAACATGATGAACGTAATGTTTTGAAATTATTTCGTATTTTATTAAAATTGTTATCGACGTTAGTGTCACGAAATAATAAAAATATCGTCAAAATCTTTAATAGTAAAATTTGCGTCATGAACAGTTCTAAGCAAGCGGATGGAGATACAAAATGGAACTTGTATTTCCATCCGTTGTCCTACGTCACGAGTAGTACGTAATATCGAACTGTGGCAAGGTGTAATATCGAAAACTTTTGAAGGTCGTCATATGTTCCTTCATATAGATGTAGCGTGATCTTCCCTAGGAGCTCGATTTTACAGATGTCTCATTTAGAACCCCCTAATATTTCGTAAAATTCCTTCCTCATCAAAGAATTCAAGCTCTTCTTTTCATAAACCATTATGATTGGCGGGGCCACGGGGGTATAGTGGTTTGAGCGGGCGTCTCCAACGAATGCGGGGTTCTCATTGGTTCCAGGAGGAGTCACTCAAGGATTTTCATACATGGCAATTTTACCGGACGATGCAGCTGGTCGCCGGGGTTTTCTCGGGGATCTCCTGTTTCCCCCGCCCTTGCATTCCGGCGCTGCTCCACACTCACCTTGCTTCGCCCTCCTCGACTCTTAACCCCTTAACGTAAGCATTGATATCTCATTTCAGGTGTTACAAAAGAAGACATTTTTCTTGTGAAAAGTACTTACAAATTTCCTACCACAACTCTCGCCTCCCACCAGGGCGAACCGGTTTCAATCCCCGGCCGGGTCACCGGATTTTCGCAAGTGGGGATCGTGCCGGACGATGCCGTCGGTCAGCGGTTTTCTCGGGGATCTCCCGTTTCCCCCGCCCCTTCATTCCGGTGCCGCTCCATACTCCAACCACCCTCATCGGCTCTCAAGACCTCGCTGTTAAGAGCCGCCCAAATATCTTCACTCACTCCTAACAACTGACACTTTGGAACATATTGAAAGATTTCCAGTAGATTCGTGGCACAAGAAGCGACCAATTATAAAACAGTTCTGATTGCAGCGACCAATAGGATTGCCCAGAGAAAGACGCTGTCGGTATTGGCTCTAGCTTCTGGAGTTGCACAGTACTAACTATGAGTTGACTTTCTCTTCAACACGTACGTGATCGTCTCCACTTCACATCAGAGTGATAAACATCAAGGCTATGTGAGAAGATGAAATGCTGCAATGAAACACGGATATGAGAGAATTGTTGCCCGATGGTTGCAGATAACACAGAAGACACTTCCTGCCGACGAAGACTCATTACAACCCAGTAATTACGATAGAGCAGCTGAGGGTTACACAGCTCTATTGGCAAGCTCGACCGGAAGCATATATCTAAAGGCTATTCACGGTAAAATGAGCACTTTTGAAAGCCCTGCATAAGATCTACTTGTAAACAGTTGTGTATTTCTCCGCCTTATGTAAAATTAACGTATTTATCGGCCTCATCACTTTATTCATCCGTAGGTCAAATGAAACCGTGAAGTTATTAAGGAAGTTTAATTACTTTACAAATCTGTTCATTTTCCACCTCGATGCATCGAAAAAAAAAAAACAGAAAGTGAAAGAATAAATTTTAAGGTATAACAAATTCCTACCAAGACTTTTTATTCGACGTTAAGATATTGAACTACTTTCAATCCATCGTTACCAATTTTACTGGGCGAATGTCACTAAGTGCGCCCACTAAAATATACGTAGGGATACCCGAATTTCGCGAAAAGATTTCTCGACCAGCTGTATTTCATAACACTTCAACTCAGATATACTTCAGCTCTTGGATTGACTGCCCACGAATCACAGACGTACACTATAACAGTAACCAATTTCTGATTAGCCAGTCAAGTGAGAAAACATCTTCTCACAAACACACGCCACCAATAAAAAAATAATACTACTGGTATGCCCATAGGGTATTGAAATCTAGCACGTGCGGAAATCTTTTCGGAAAATTCGGTTGTCCCTAAATATATGCCTGCAGGGGCAGTGACTTTTTTGTAAAGTTCATTTCTTAATTGCTCACTTTATCGTGAACAGCCTTTAGGAAATTTGTCTCGACGAGAACTTCGCACATCGATTACTCGCGATCCGTTCTGGCTGCACATGTCTGACGAGAACAACGTTGACTAATAATAAGAGAAACTGGCCTTGTTCTCTTTTCGCTTCAGTTGACCTCGTGAGAACAACGTTGAGCGAAATACCCTGGAACGGACGCTTGACAAATCTGGAATATTTACTTCTCAGCTGCTCTTAGAGTTATGGTAAACTCCGAATTGTTTGACACCGTCTCGGATTTGGCAAGTCCCGTGTAACACTTCGTTAAGGTTCTGGCATCAGTAAACCCTTCAATTTGAAAGGTCAAGTTCTCGCATGGTTGAAGTTTCGTTAACAAAAAAATATATAACGTGACCCTCTGAGTTATAAACAGAACTGAGTGTAATAGTTAAATTGTGGGTGTGAGCTACAATTCAGGAGAGAGAACAATGTTACAGACAATTTATATTTAGCTCGGATGTTAAGAAGGCTTTTCCCACGCCGTGATCTATTAGGCAGCTTTAACAAAGTATATGGTCTATAAACCTGACTTTCCACGTTCAAATAAGAAGTATTTGATAATATATTATTAGGCTTTTATTTTGAAACGAAACCTACAAATAATGATTGGTCAAATAACGAACTTTATCGAAAATTATCTTAACCTTCAAAATAGATATGATAATGCGTAATTACTTACTTAGAAATAATGATGGTGTTTCCTGATCATGTTCTGAATAGCAAGTACTAGTTGAGCTTTGAATAAATTTATTGTAACGCCTTTATTTATTTTAGCATTACATTTCATTTGGTATATTTCCCAAAAAGTAACCACAGGGCCTATGCATGCGCATAGGGTGAATTAGGTGACTTCCCCCCCTTTTTTTTCTCCCTTGTAGGCATTCAATACGTCAATTTCACCAATACATTTTTTATCAATTGAGTATTGTTGTCATAAACAAATGCAATCAACTTTTGAACAAGGGTGCTTTGTGTGAGAGTTAATGTCCATTTAAAATTTGTTTAAATTTTACGTACGACATAAAAAATCTATGGTTATAACTATGGGAAGAATATATTAACTTGTAATACATATTAGCAAATAATTTAAGAACGAGACTCATTTATTGTCCATGTTTTCAAGACACGGCGTAACCATAAATGTAATTATCATTTCATGATTTAGGTAATTTAGTCCATCCGATGTTTGATTTCTTAAAATTTATACCTGAATACATTTCTTCGCCATTTTACTCAGTACACTAAATATGAAAGTCGTGTTAGTAAGCGTTACTTTCGTAACATACAATCGTAAATACGAATTGTGTTCACATGAAGCAATTAAACTCCAAATATGGTATGTTCATGGAAAGATTGACCTCATATAAAACCCACTTCAACCAAGCTAGTAACATGATCTGCGATATTCTAAACAATCCAGACGGAAGTATTCGCGATTACCTGCGGACGCCACGGCTAGGAGGTCGTCACAACACCGAGCAATTAGCATAGGCAACATTAAAATATAGTTACATATTTAAAAAGGAAACATGCTTGAATTTCGATTAAAAATATACTCTTATTAATTGATTATATAAGCATTAAAATAAGTCAAATCTAGCAAAATATTTTCCACGTTACAAGAAATATTTCATGCGCAACATAAAACATACTGCTTCATGGACGCCTGAGGCGCGTATCTGAATTCGTGAGGGATTGAGGTCTTAATAAAAATAAAGAACCAAATCAGATTTCTAATTTACTCATGCAGCCATTATTTATAGCATAAAAATATCTATCGTCGCTATTACTCTTTTTATTTCTGAGTAAGCGCGATATTTAATGTATATTTTAATTCTTATTAACACCCTCCTTAATGTCTCTATTTATTTATATTTAATTAACTCATACTTATCATTATCACACTTTCAGTCTGTGTTGCCATAATTTGTAATATCTTTCTCCCACGCATCCAGTCCACTAGTACAGCCTGCAGTTGCACCCTTCACTGCGCCGATGCTCGCAGTCGCAGATTTTCCTCCTGCTGGTCACTTCTCTGTACGCTCGTCGTCCTTCTCGCGATGCTCCAGCCACTCATTCACTCATCAGTTCACTCCACTTATCAACTTCCGGCTCGGAGGCTTGTCACACTTTTATATCGGTCGCCCTGACCATCTGGAAGGTTCAGAGCACCCCGAGTCACGCTGGCAGAACGAGGTCAGTGATCCAGAACATTTTTCAGATAAACTCAGAAATCTTATCTGCCGAAGGTCAGGAGTGGCGAGCCACGAAGGGGTTATCGCATCAGAATGCCTTCATAACTCAAGACGCTAGTAGCATTACCACTCGCTTGTCATTTAAAACAATCCATTGACTTTCCGCCCCTCTATCATATCACTACTCTGTGCTTCTCTTACGCCCACTCGCGTGGGGCGGGCCAAGGTCAGCGGCGCAGACCAGCGATACGTAACAATACTTTTAATAGCAACTGTGGTAGGGTATTTACTACTTTTTAATAAAATCTACATGCGTGCAGTAGGGTTAAGTGCTTCATTAAATACCACTGTACTTTAACACATTGAGGTCTGCGCATATTTACTGGCATTTAAGATAAATTAGAATTGAGTCACCTCTATCCACTACTGCAAGAACACAGATTCTGTTGGTGTCTGTGTTAGAACTCATCATTGTCCTATTGGTCCGTACCACACCGGACCCCACCCTGTACTTTATAGCGTTCATTATTGGCCGGTCATCAACCAATGGAGAGCCGAGCTGATATTGATCCAATCAAATATCATTTACCGTACAAAAAGATTTTGCAATCAATCATGTCCCTTTGAGTGCCTATAAGTAATTCTATCGTATAGGCTGTTCATGGTAAGGTGAGCACTTTTGACGGCCTGGTTACGTTTTACTTTCAGCCTTTCTTTATCCTTTAAACATCCTTATAAATAAATATTGCTATATAAGTAATAAACACAGTGTGTATAGTCCACCCTACTCTGAAGTTAACGTCTAAGGCTAAAGTACAGCATACTAATTGACTATTATTCCAAATGAGAGGGCTTTTATAAAATGCTCACTTTACCGTGAATGGCCTTTAAGCAATATCATTGTTACTGCGTTGTCGTGTTCTTGTGAGGTCGTGTTAAACACTAGCCGAACATAAACTCGAGCTACACTCGAGCATAGTCTACAAAGTGTTAACCTTAATGTCGTTAGCGCCCAGGCCCTGAGGCAACATGTGCGTCGTGGGAGCGCTCAAACACTTTTGTTTGCCCTCCCTCCAAGGCCGACACCGCAGAAGGAAACACTCCAAGAAAAACTCGTCCTAGAGCCAGCAGGCTGTTGTTCGCTCCAGAACAAACAACTCGTGTTGTACCGTCATGCACGAGGCCACGTTGGTTAAGCGGTTAGATTGCTCGCCTCCCACCAAGGCGAACCGGGTTCAATCCCCGGTCGGATCGCCGGATTTTCGCAAGTGGGAACCGTGCCGGACGATGCCGTTGGTCGGCGAGATTTCTCAGGGATCACCCCCTCCCCCCCCACACACACCCTCATTCCGGTGCCGCTCCATACTCACCTCAATAACCCTTATCGGCTCTCAAGACCTGGCTGTTAAGAGCAGCCTAAATCTCTTCACTCGCGCACTCACCGTCATACACGACTTCAAGAACCGCTGATGTCGCAGACAGACTTCTCCAAGTGATCCCCTTGGTTCGTGACTAGTCGGACGATAATGGAGGCCCCACGCAGATTATCCTTCCTGTCCTCTGCGTACTGTAGTCGAGTGGTCTGGAGAGCCTATGAGGGCGAAGCGAGGCGAGTGTGGAGCAGCGCCGGAATGCAGGGACTGGGGAAACTGGAGATCCTCGAGAAAACCCTTATGCTCGGTTGCACCAACATCTTCCCCGATCTGAGATCGAATGATCCTAGTTCCGAACCAGGATCCAGTTTGATTTTGGTTCCAATGTAAAAGTTAATCTGGATTGCCGATTCGTCGATCTTGGTTCCAAAGTGAGAGATCGAGATTAAGTATGAGATAAATTTTGCTATTGGTTAGTAATATATGACGTCATAGAAGTAGGTGTATTTTTCACTATAGATAGAACTAGATGGACGATATTTTATCTGCTTGAAGTGAATTATTGATGTACGAGTTTTGGTGAATAATATTCAAGTGCGTTTAATGTTGTTTTAATTTCCCAAGAGAACAATCGAACATATTTCTATCTGTTGGCGTATTTTCAAAATACATTTGTAGACGATGGCTGCTGATCTCGGATCGAGTTTTCGAACCGACAATTTCGGCGGTTCCAAATGAACTTCATCCCGATCTCTCGTCCAGCTCTGAACTCGAATGGTGCAATATTTTTCTGTGTCGATCTTAGATCCGATCTCGGATAGAGTTTCGAACCACAATGGTGCAACCGGGCATTAGACCAGCTGCATCGTCCGGCACGATTCCCAAGTGCGAAAATTCGGGAGTGACCCCGCTGGGAATCGAAACTGGCTCGCCTTGGTGGGAGGCGAGTGCTCTACCCACTGCGGCACACCGCGGCCCCCGAAGGGGGGAGGATAGGGCTGCTGACAGTCACGTGTGTCCAGGGAAAATCATAACATTGTGACTAGAGTCTGTTCGCGGTTTCTTCACACGTTTGAATTAAACTTTTGAAAAATCTCTCAATTTACGACGTGCTGTTTTGTTTCCGAAATATGACATTTATCGCGAGCTTTTTTTTAATTGTGTTAACATAATACGATCTTATGTTTTATTAAATTGGACGTTTTCTCTTAAATTGTAATATTTTTTATTTATAATTATTATAACTAAAAACAGGTAGAAAATAGGTGTGTTGGTATTGCCTAGTAAGAAACAGTTCTATCTATAATATTATAGTACTTGAGTGCCGACAAATTCAGCGTGCTGTCAATTTGGTTAAGGTTCCTTCTGTTAGAGGCTGGGAAGATCAATGTTAAAAGTTTTCCAAAGGGAAAATTCTCGCCGTTAGATAAGCGCTAGTGTCGGCATGGTACCATATTTTCTAGTGTCTACTTTTAAAACAGGGTAAATGCAATAATCATAAATCAGATATAAAATAACTTCGAAATTATGTAGAATCTTTCTCTTTAATTATTAATGCAGCTTAAAATTTTGATTAAAAGTTACCTTTTGGACACTGCGAACCTAGCAGCGGCAATATTTCAAATTCTCCCATAAGAAATAACCTTTTGTTCCTAACCTGAGTTCAAGGCACCTTACTTTGGTGTCATTTTCTAGACTCTGTTAAGCTTTGTTTGCAGAAGCGGAGGAATATCCTGGAAGTAGAACTTCAGTGATGTTGGAAGTAACCGTGAATGATCTATAGGTCGATTAAAATCGAAGGTACTATGAGATATCGAAAGGGAAATATGGGAATTGCGGTGTTAAATTATAAGCTGTTCACGGTAAAGTGAGCACTTTTTAAAGCCGTTCTAAATTTTTCCTTTCTCCCAATTTCTATCATAAATAAATATCTTTCATAATCAACACTGATGACCGGATATTAATAATAAAAGTTTGACATAGCATAAAAGACTACTAACAAAATTGTGTAAGTCTGTACGATTTCAGTTATATCTATATTTTACCATGTGGGACTGAACTTATCAAGTAATGAGAAAATCTTTGATTGCGGTTACAGACGTAAAACGAATCGTTACAAAAAAAATTGCATTTCGTAATAACTGTAACGATGTTACCCGTGCAATGGTAAGTTTGTTTTTGAATACTGACGCTGAAATTAAGGTCCCTGCCTACCGACTGGCAGCTGCGAAATTAGAATAGGAAATCCAATGTTAAGGAAATTTCGCCTCAGAGCGTCAATTTTAAAGATACACGTTTCAAACGAAATCTATTCTTAAAAAAAATTTTTTAGGACAAGATCCCTACGAGCGTATATTTTTAATATAGATAAGCAGTATGTACTTTTGTGTAAAACATAAATTTTAAAAATCCCTTGCAAACAGGTTATACGCGTTATCGAAACATCTCCGATGTAGGGAAATTCTCTTAAAAAATTCGCGAAGAATAAGTTTTGTTTGAAAAGCTTGTCTTTAAAATTAACTCACTGAGGTGAAATTTCCTTAGCATGGAATTTCCTATTTAAATTACGCAGCTGCCAAGGCAGTGCCCTTGAAGTTATAGAGGAATATACATAATTCCAAGATGGCGGGGATACTTTCCCCTTAAAAGATATTTGTTGCTGTCAGCTGGGAGTGTGAGATATCGCGTGTCTGCAGAGCTCCTCTGGTGGTAGACGTCACATTTCTTCATAAAGCGGCATTCGAATGCGTCGCGTCGAGCATCAGCCAATCAGAGCCTTGACGCTTACGTCGAGCGTCCGAGAGCGTCGTCAGCGTCGGGGAATAAAAAGAATAACATTTCTGTACTTCATAGTAAACTGGCGAGAAGCTGAGGCAAATAACTGGAAACATACATAAACGGTTTGCAGAGATACTAACTGAAGTCCAAATTTATATCAATGTTACCAACCTTTAGGAAAACAAAAGTTACGTTTTCCGATGCCTGAAGAGTCGTTCATGTTCTACAACATAATTCTGAATTTTAATTAATATAATACTTTTACTAAAGAAAAGTGCATATCACTAAAAAACAACTATTTTACTAACTAAATGGCAAGAAACGTCACTACATTTCGTTCGTTTTTAGCATTTCACTGCGAGCTTCCTTGCAGGATAACAGATGGCAGCACGGTACGTCACGCCGGCGGCCGGCGTCAGAAGAGTGAGTGAGTGAAG
This sequence comes from Dryococelus australis, assembly GCA_029891345.1. Lineage (NCBI taxonomy): Eukaryota > Metazoa > Arthropoda > Insecta > Phasmatodea > Phasmatidae > Dryococelus > Dryococelus australis. The sequence goes on along the minus strand of CM057001.1, from coordinate 10,062,646 downwards.
AGATTTCGGCGGCTCTTAACCGCGAGGTCTTGAGAGCCGATGAGGGCTATCGAAGTGAATATGGAGCGGCGCCGGAATGAAGGGGCGGGGGAAACGGGAGATCCCCGAGAAAACTCACCGACCAACGGCATTGTCCGGCACGATTCCCACTTGCGAAAATCCGATGACCCGGGCGGGGATCGAACCCGGTTCGCCTGGGTGGACCGGCGTCACAACATCGCTCTATTGTGAATACGGCTTGAAGCAGCAGCAGTAGCAACAGCAGCAGCGAAGGAGCGTGGGAAATGTAGTTTGTTCGCTGCGTAGTGCCGCGCCCCCTGGGGGCAGGCAGGACGTCACGTGCCGGCAAGTGTCTACGTGACCACTGCCCCCCCCCCCCGCTTCACTTTTTACTAGCCAAATTGACCACCCCGCTGCCATGAGGAGGGGGTAGCTGCCAATTAAACGGTTGCGTCGTATTCGCTACAGCAGCGGTGGCAATTATCGTTGTGTGCGGGATGACCTCGTCTCCAGTTGCCGAGACCCCGAGTGTGTGTGTGTGTGTGTGGGGAGGGACAAGGGGGGTCTGAGCCCCCCTCCCTTCCTGGAGGGTGGCTAGGGGGGGTTGATTCGCCACATCCGTCCGAGCGTGCCCCGCCACGCACCAACCGCCCGTTTCTATTTCGGGGTCTCGACCTGATGACCCCCGGGGGTCATTTTTAAATAAACGACCCCCCCCCCCCCCTCCTCCTCCTCTACCTCCTTCTCATCCTCCTTTTCACCGACGCAACTCTTGATCGGTGCAATTGAAACGCAGCTTTGCCACCACGTGACAGCACGCACATCTGCATGCGAGGCCGCATTGCTGGTCGGCCGCACGTGACTTGGGGCCCGTCCATAGTAGAGCAAGTGCGAGCCGGCTGTAACTCTTTTTACAATTTCAGCTCATTTCCTGTACTTAATATATACAGGATGTTTCTCAGTTAGACCGACAGACTTCGTGAGATGATCCCTTGTGTAAAAATAGTAGAAAATATATAAGACACGTACTACCTGAACTGAATATTAACGGAGCTATAAGCCTACCAAAAGTGTGGTTTTGAAACGTATTATTACAATACATCGGAAACAAAGTGAAACGAAATTACAATGTTCTATGTTAATAGGATCTTCAATTTAAGAACAAACGTACATTAATAACGTTCCCCGTACAGGAAATAACAGGAGTAGCCACCATTTATTTCCTGGCAACTCTTTTACAGTCTGGGATTTCGAAATTTTGAAGATGAATTATTGAGCAGCATGGCTTAAGTAACAAAATGTGCCCTCTTGTCGCAACTGCCCAGGACCCACAGTTTACGTGTAAAACGCACACAAAGATTCGTCTGCAGCGATTCAGCGCCTAGCACATAGGCAATACTATCTACATCCGCGTACGTACAAAACGCTGTGTGTCCACTGAACAGATGGCTGCCTGTTTGTTTCGGGCGACAGTTGTTGATATTTTTCCAAATCGTAAAAGAAGTGAAATGAAATAAAAATTAGTCGAATAATGTGTTATGTGACCGGACACGTCAACCTAAGAGCAAACCCGTATTATTGCACCCCTCCCCCCCCCCTCTTGTTACATACAACGTTTTTACCGTCAGGAATTGTGAACAAGCACCACACGTTAACGCGCTCGGACGCCTTTACGTTCCCGGCACCTCTTCACTCGATCACATGGAGTTTTATGGGTATCACTTGATTGTTTTTGAGATGCTCTTTCCAACCTTATACGATATCTGGTTTTCTACTTGACTTTTTAACGAGTATAGACCGAAATTGTGTTAAGTTTTCTTAATTTTTTTAAATTAATCTCATACAATTTTACCTTAACCACGCCACACAAATGTAGTTAAAAGTTATACTACGCGGGAGTTATGAGACGCGGCGAAACGAACTCAAAGTTGCACCCCCCCCCCCCCCCCCCCCCCCCCCCCCTTTTTCTCTGCTGCGCGTAATGCTTCGCAGTCCTCACTCAACGTAACATATTATTTGATCCTTCGGCAATCCAGTGGTGTAATTGAATTTTGAATGTAGACGATATATCCGGAGCTGCAATGCCTAACTTTATCCCCCTATTGTGTTACCATAAGTTCTACTGTATTGCCTCGCAATATGGTCGCACATTTAAAGACGTATTCACGTCAAAAATAATCGCCCGTGGTCCTCGACATATTGAGATACAACCAAACACGTCATACACTGAGTGTTTTTTTTTTTCCCCCAAAATATGTGAATAAACCGCGAATATGTTACACAGGCTGTTAGAATTTGATTTACTTTTCCTGCGTACAGTGTAGTTTACAGTTTCCATTTGAGTTCGAAGGTATGTTGCGGCTTGAAAATGGTTAGAAACGGGTGTTTTCCGGATCAGTTTTAGTGGCTAGACTTTCATACGGAAACTTCAGAGTTGTGTTTAGACATGCGTCATAACTTCATCTCTGTTAGCAGCGTGACATCGATTATAGGGTCACCGCTTAAGGTCCCCGCCTGCCTGGATCTTGTTTGAGACCGAGAAGCGAGGGAGCGATAAGGGCGATACTACCACGAGCTACTACAAGTACATCGCCTCTACGCGCATGGCTCTGAACTGGCGTGCATGGTTCTCGTAGTGCTGCGTGTAACTATGGGACTTTCAACGGTAACCTTGCAATTTTATTGGTGGAATGTCTGTATAGGATGTTCACTGCAAACCGAGCACTTTAGAAATGAAGCCTAGAAAAAAAAGTCACTGCCCCTGCATGCATATATTTTAATGGGCGCATTAAGTGACATTCGCCCAGCAAACTTGGTAACGATGGAAGGAAAATAGTTCTATATCTTAACGCCAAATAAATAAAAAAGTATTGGTAACCATTTGTGATGACAAAAATTATTTCTTTTGCTTTCTTTTTTCTTAATGCATCGAAATTTAAAAATGAGCATATTTGTAAAGGATAGACTTTCATAGGTTTCATTTGACCGACACGTGAATAAGGTGATGACGCCCATCGGAATGTTAAATTTGCATAAGGCGGGAGAATACACAATGCGTATACAAGTAGATCTTAAGTAGGGCTTTCAAAAGTGCTCACTTTACCGTGAATTGCCTATAGTAAGGTTCAGTGCATGCGCCTAGATTACTGGAGATCCCCGAGAAAACCCGCCGACAGAGGTACCATCCGGCACGATTCCCACATGGGAAAATCCGGGCCCGCCAGAAATCGAACCCGATCCACCGGGGTGGGAGGCGTGCACTGCCCCATCGCGGTCCCTTGGTGGCAGGAAGCGAGCGCTGTAGCCATTACGCCGAGGCACCAGAGCTCACGCAGAACAGTGGCAGGCGGGCGGAACCCTGAAGGGTAGGAATATTTTTTTTATCAGAAGTTTATGTGGAGTGTGGTCTTATAGCCGCACTTGCTGGCGCCCCGCTATATGGACACAAGCAGGCCAAGGTCGTGAGTGTGATCCCTGGCGGGCTCAAGTGCGATGTTGTGGAGTTTGCCGGGATCACGGCCCCGGGGCCCGGCCGCTGTTGTCTCGGCAACTCGCCCAGCAAACAACAACATCAACAATGTGGAACCATCTCGTCGTGTTACATCCGAGACTGGGGCAGAGATGAGCTCCCCGCAGCGCGACACATATTGGCTGTTCACGCTAAAGTGAGCACATTTGAGGCCCTAGTTACTTTTCCCTCTCAGTTTTTTTTTAATCATTTAATCACGTTTTTAAAATAAATATTGCCATGTGAGTAATAAACACAGTGTGCATATTCTACCGCATTTGAAAATTAACGTCTAGGGTTAAAATGAAACATATCTTTTGATTATTATTCCAAGTGAGAGGGCTCTCAAAAGTGCTTACTTTACCGTGAATCGAGTATACAAACACCGCCGTCTGCTGCACTCGCGCAGCGCCCATTTTGGTAAAGGCGGGGGGTGGGGGGTTCCCCTCTCTGGAAACTGTAGTTTCTCTATGAAATGTGAAATAACAATTTTTATAACAAATAAATATTTATTAGTGACGTCACTTCAATATGCAAGTTATGCTGGTAGTACGGGAGGAGTTTATTTCCCTGACGAACTGTTCGTTTTCCGTGATAAATGTATCCTATGTTTTAATTCGGAATATAATCTACGGCTGTGCCAAATTTCATCCAAACCCGTCGAGCCGTTACGTCATGATTGACTGACAAACGAGCATACAAACTATCCCATTTATAATATAATTAGCATTTTTTGTTCATTCTTATTTAATATTATATCGTATATTGTTAACGATAAACAAATTTATTCACATTACAAATCGTGAATGTTTGTTGCATGCATTTATGGTCAAACGTAGTAGCAGCTAAATGTCACACTATTCGGAAGGAACTATGCCTCCCCTTAGAAAAGATCTGGGGGACACCTATGACTGATCACGTTTCGGAATCAACCTTCGAGAAAAAAAAGTTACTCTTCACGCTGTAAAAAAAAATGCTCTATTTGTACAAGGAAATATTAGCCGGGAATGTGAGAAACTAATATGAAGTTCTAACTAGCAAGTGGTGTGGACAGCAGGTTTATTATAAATACTGAGCTTTGTATGTTTTCTAAAATATTTGTAGATTTACAGAAAAAATTTTGGCAGCTAGTTTACAAAGAATTGTTTATAACAAGCACAGACATTTTTACAATGCCTAGAAACATGTTATACGCTACAGTACACCCTGGCATGTGTGCTCCTACAGGCTGCCTAAGATTTACTTGTATGCTCAATATGTATTCTCCCACTATTTGTAAAAATAACATTGTTATGGATCTGATCACTTTTTTCATCCGTAGGTCAACTGTGAAATTATTTCAACCGTAGATACTTCACAAATTTTATCCATTAAGAAACAGGTAGTTGAAGAAATAATTTTAGTATTCGCAAATTTTTACCTGACAATCTGTATTCAACGTAAGAACATGGAACTACTTTCCCTCCATTGTTACCAACTTCGCCGGGCGCAGGCCAGTCAGTGCGCCTATCAGAAGTGTACAGGTAGAAGCAGTGACATTTTTGAAAGATTGATTTCGAAAGTACTCGCTTTACTATGAACAACCTACAGTCAAGTTGGCAACGAATAAATAAAAAGTAATTGTTCATATTCTATTATTTAATACAGGTGTAATGTTTAAATATATGGCAACCGAAATGAAATTACTGTTTCGTGTTTTACACACATAGAGTATTAATTTGCATACTAGCAACATATTTACATTCCTGATAATTACACGGTTTTACTTCGCTGACGCAATAATAAAGTGAACAGGCCCATGGCAATGCTAGATTTAAATATGGCGGAAGGGTACTAAATCGGTTAGAGAAGTAGAACCTAAGGAGGATTTTCAAAAATGCTCAATGAACCGTGTTCAGATTGTACGTTTTTTATTTATCTATATACGGACATATACTTCCGATCACGCTGTTGAACATTTTCTACACGTCTTTATGTCGTAAGTTCAACGAAAGAGACATTTCATCGCGTAGAAATAAGGACAAGGCTGCCACCACATCGCACGTAATTCCCATTACTTCAGACGTGGCCAAAAATATATACCATCAAGTCCAGTCATGAATGTATATTCCAGGTTTAATGGCAATGGTGAGTTCATGTTACTATGTTTGTATGTCTAGACTGTGTCCATTACTGAACATGAGACTAAATAAAAATCACACACGCACAGAACTCTGTCTTCTGTCTGTGGTGTTGTAAAAGTTTTTTTTTTTTTGTCTTGCTGCGTTCTGTGTGTGCGCGATTTTTTTATTTAGTCTCATTGTCGGCAATGTAATTTACTTCCAGTAATATTGAGCCTGTCTGCAGAAATGACGAGAGGAACTGCGAACCTTGTGGTCACTGACTCGGTGTCATAAACTGACTGAGAAGGCCGGATGTAAAGGCGTAGAGAGGTCCTGGCTGGGCAATGAAACACCCGCTGCTCCTATAATTATTTTTAAACCAAGAATCTCTGCACTCAAGCGCCATCTATAAACAAACGGGCTGTTTATAAGCGGCCCAAACAACCATTGCTCTTTCGGTCTACTTTACGTCCTACAGTCTCTTCACCTAGTTCATATTTCTAATACAATTGTAAAAAGTAATATTTGTTATTTAAAAATAAAACTTACCTTTAAGTTCAAATCCTGGTTGTAGCTCTGGATACGTTACTATCAAAAAAGCTTTTGTTTATGGTAAAAAATATATATAAATATAACATACGCCCGTAGACTTCAACTGCTATAATTAATAATCTTCATCAGTGACTTGAACAATAGTATAACTAATCTAAAAGTAGATTTTTTAAGTGAAAAAAATACATCTAGTGCAAATTTTCTAAAATTCGCATGTTGTACTGTGAATTCTCTTATACTTAGAGTGTGTTCCTGGTTTCTTCACTCTTTTAGAATCAAATCTTTGAAAAATCTCCTCATGTATGACGTGTTAAGTTATTTTCTAAATATGTCATGTATCACAAGCGTTTTATTCTTATGTTAACGTAAAATTGCTATATTTGTGGTCAAATTTAACTTTTACTTACATCTTATCGTCAAAATTACAATATTTAATTTTATCTATATGAATAATAAACAGAGAGAAAATAGGTGAGTTGGTAATGCCTGGTAAGAAAAAGTTGTTATGCAAAATTGAGTGCGTTGTCCCTTTGGCGTAATGTTCGAGACATTATTAAGCTGAGTTTGCATGACGCGGAGGAATATCCTGGAAGTAGAACTTTACCAGGGCTTCAGAAAAGTTGACAGTAACTGTGAAAGGACTTTACATACCTGGTACGATGGCTGATAACCTGCTAATAATCAAACAAAAAAAATAAAAGAAAGAATAATTTACCTTTGTATTGTGGACGTGCAAAACGTTGGGAACACAGACATCGATAGAACTCGCTTTGCCGCAATGGTGGTCATATATGACGTGTCTAGCTTCTGCAATAACAGTATATATTACACACATATTATCAAAACTTTCTGTCCCAGTTTTATGTGAGAAATTATGTATTTCCGTTAAAGGAATGATCAGAACAGAATATGACATTTGTGGAGGCCCCGGGGCACTTGTTTCACTGTTTCCCTAAAGCCAGGCCTGGAGCGCGAACTATCAGCGGTCATGAATGCACAGCCACCGAGGATTGTCTCGTGGCAAGTCGAAAGAAGGAGAAGGAACATACCGACTAGTGCCGCGTGGCAAACAGTCGACTTGCTTATGAAACAGTTTTGGTAAACCTTGCGTGGGGCCCGTAGAAGGGGCTTCAAGTCGAGTGCGCACTGTAGCTACGCAGGAACCACTTCATGGTCTGCAACTACAGACGTGTTTTCGCAGTTTTATTACAAACACATTCTGCAAATTCCGGTGGTTTGGTGCTTTATACGATTGCAATTCCTTTTGCTACCGCGTTGAAAAAAATGGTTGCAAGGTCTCTGCTATTTTCTGTTACCGACAGTATAGGCCTACATCTCACTTACATTAAAATGCAAACTTATATTCGCTTGACGCCCGACACGCTATCCCAGACTCCCCACTATCATCCGTCTTCCCATTGTTACCACCTTTACAAACAAACCTACACAATGGCATATTTATTATTATTGTTTGTCAGTAACAATGTGTAATTTTAATTATTTATTTATTATGTGTATTTTTTCCTATGTTTTGTCTTTGTCTTTTATCTGTGTGTTGTGTGTTGTACGTATGTGGTGGTGGTGGCGGTGGGGTTTATATATATATATATATATATATATATATGTACAAGTGTGCCTCTACCAAGGCTTTTAGCTCTTCGGGGGTACTATAAAAGTGTTAATAAATAAATTTAAAATGAAATAAATGCAATTATTATTATTATTTAACAGAGACAATTTGGCGATAGCTCTTCCGAAGGGAAAAGCATGGCCGAGCGGAATGTACATATCTTTGTTGATGTTCAAACATTCATGTTGCGGCGCTTCGAGGTGAAAGAACTTTATGGCGCGGTGACAATGAGAATCTTGAAACATCCTCTGTTCTCTGTCGGGCGCGAGTCCACGTGACTTTGATCCGCTTGCAAAGATAGAATTCTTCCGAGGCGAGCAATTTCGTCGTCAGTTGGTTTTCGAGGCCGCATTCGCAGGGCCGCCAACATGCTGGGAGCCAAGTCCGCGCAGTGGGAAACAAAGCAGAGTCGCCAGTCTTACATCGTGCAGGAATGTATTTGTAAACATTCCTCACTGAGGAGACGAGCACATTTAGTTAACGATATGCTTCCTTAAGCATTAACAGACAAATGTATGACATATACACCTCGCAAACTGTTTGAAATATTGTACGATAAGGCAGTCGGGGTGGTAAGAGAGTTATGTAGTTCAACTGCAATCAACAGAGAGCGCACTAACACACTGAACCTGCCTGGGACAAGTTGAAAACAGCAGTTTATATTCGTCCACAACCTCCAGAATCACTTCCGGGTCTCATACGAGCTGCCCAGATGGTATGGGACCTTTGTCTGGAAGATGACATCAACACATTGATTACAAGCGTGCCACGGAGTGCTAGGGACTTGTACAATGCACCTGGAGGCCATACATGGTACTAAACTGCAGTGAGAAGATATAATGTTGTTTGGTGTTTATTTTTATGTGATATTGGTATCATGTTTTTTTGTTTAGAAACACTTTGAATTTCGTTTTGTATCGGTAACGTTGGTAACGTATAATTGCTATGTTTTCTGTGTGTGTGTGTGTGTGTGTGTGTGTGTGTGTGTGTGTATATATATATATATATATATATATATATATATATATATATATATATATATATATATATATATATATATATATATATATTTATTTATTTATTTATTCCAACCTATTTGTGAGGTGTTCTTCGTTGAAAATAAAATCTGTTGAACCATACGATAAAAGTAGCTTTACTGTGGGAAATTTAATGGACTTGTCAGTTGCCTATCAGAAGGCAACAAAATGAACGATGGAAAAGGGTATTGCAAACAAGTATCACAAAGGAGAAGGAGAAAGAGCTACTTATGTGGTAACGAAGATACTAGCAGTCGTTTAAACATCATCGACGTAGAGGAACTAACGAACGAAATGCCAACAAAAGCTGGAAAGATAATACGGAAAGGAAACAACCACAACATAGTAGACTGTAAGTTATCAGTTGATAGTAACCGAGATAAGTCTACCATGTTGGCTGAATTGTTATAGGCTGTTCACGGTAAAGTGAGCCCCTTTTGAGGCCCTGGTTACTGCTTCCTCTCAGCCATTTTGTACCTTTTAGATCAATATTTTCATGAAAGTAATAATCACAGTGTGTGTATATATTCCACCGCACTCTGAAGTTAACGTCTAAAGCTAAGATAAAATATATTTATTGGCTATTATTCCAAAGGAGGGAGTTTTCATAATCGCTCACTTTATGTGAATAGCGTATATGGTTTGGTAACACAATGAGTGAATTGCTATATTCGCCAACGTGATAGGTCGGTGTGTGTCGTCACGGCTTATGATGTTGAGTGGTTGGAGGAAGTAATCATGACAATTTACTGCGCAGACTGCGACAGTGTTTTGTTACGGTGCGCAAGGAATGTATTCATACGTTCATTATAGTGGATAGGTAGTAGCTATACAAGGTAGTAAAGGCTTTTCACGATCAACTGAGCAGTTTTCAAACGAACCTTAGGAAAAAGTCACTGCCCCTGCCTGCATATATCACAACGGGCGCACTGAGTGACATGGGTCCAGTAAAATTGGTAACGAATGATGGTAAGTAGTTCCATATCTTAACGTCGAATAAAGAGTGTTAGGTAACCATTAGTGATAACTTAGATTATTTCCTTCGCTTTCTGGTTTTTTTTTTATTTGGCTATGTCTAAAAATGAGCGGATTTGCATTATATTTACTTTTTAAATAACTTCACAGTTTTACTTCACCGACGTATAAATAAAGTTATGAGGTCCATCGCAATATTAACATTACATAATGCGGAAGAATACACTATATGCGTACAAGTAGATATTTACAAAGATTTTCAAAAGTGCTCGTTTTACCGTGTACAGCCTATAAAAGGCAGTCTGCCGTGTATCTCCGAGAACGCAGTCACACAAGCGCGTTTATTTTTAACGGTGTAACATTTCTCGTTACTAACTAGCATGCGTTGATTGCGAATTTTAGCCGACACCAAACAGTGAGAACGTTTGTTTCATGAATGGAAGTACAGAAAAGGGAAACAGTCAGTGCTTTCAGTTGTCCTTGAAACACTAGCTGGCAGTATTGCCGTACACTGTAAACTTCGAGTCATGCCATCTCTCAGTTGTATCGGCATGTGAGATGCGAAGCTAGGATGATCTCATTTCCATTTTTGATTACGGCGGCAAAGGTCACTAAGGGCATATCTTCGAACATCGAAGGTCATATGGGTTCGAATCCACAATGGGCAGTGGATGAATGTACAATTTTTATACGACAGAGTTGTTTAGTTTGTCAAAATCGATTTCCTGCCTAAACTTGGGAGTGTAGGCAAGACTAGAAGAAAAATATTTTTTTGAACATTTACTACTTCGAGAGTGGATTTAATAAACTTAGGTAGTTAACCACGCTAGTATTTGCTTGCGTGCCAGGGGAATTTATTATTCCTTTTATACGTCGTCGATCCAGAAAACATCAGCTTCTTCACACTAATGCCGGATCTCAGATTGCTCGGCAACACAAGAACTTCTGCAGTGTTTCCACTGGAACATTACGGCGTATTCTCCCTAGTCCTGATTTGGCCTAGTCCGAGATCGCCGTTTGTTTGGTCCTTAATAGACACATCTTCGTGTAAGACAATTTCGTGATCATGCACGTACACAAGTCGATGTCTATGGTTGTAGTATCAAGATTCTGTTCTACAGAGAGAGCATCTTCGAGCTATTGCCATGTTGGGATCTAAGCCGGAAACAGTGATACCTTACTACACTGTAAAATATTTTCCCGGTACACTTCCTAAACTGTAATGGAAGTTTTCAGCCTATACATAGTTTAGAAATAATACCACATGCCAGCCTGCAAATATCGCAATATTGAGCGTCGTCACTCTACAAGGTGTGGAACTTCCATACGCATTTCACTCGCTCGACACTTTATTCATGCGTCGGTCAAGTGAAACTGTGAAATTATTAGGAAAGTAAATATTCTGTAAACCTGTTCATTTTTGCACTTAATTGCATTTAAAAAAAACAGAAGACGAGAGAAATAATTTAAGTCATCACAAATAGCCACGTAACACTTTTTTATTCGACGTTAAGGTATGGAACTACTTTCCATCCATCGTTACCAACTTTACCAGGCGAATGTCACTCAGTGCATCCGTTAAATTTTATGCAGGTAGGAGCAGTGACTTTTTTTTCTAAGGTTGACTTGAAAAGTGCTCACTTTATCGTGAACATACTTTAACATTCTTGAACGTACAATGAAGTTATCGCGTCGCCATCTGGTGGGAAGGCGAGAAGCCGTTTCTGTGGCAAACACTGGCTGAGTTCCAGCCGCCAATGTGCGCTGTGAGAAGAGTTCACAGGCGTCCGGCCACACTGCGTGGGTTATATTAATTGTACGAGTCATTCTCTTGGAATCAGACTAATGATTTTCAGTTCGACGCCCGCGATGCCTACTTCGCACTTGGCATGCTGACTCGCTTTACTCCCACTGCGAACATTTTTTGTGTTATTTCAAACAACTGTTGGTGAACTAGTTGACAAGATTATTTTTGTATCACTGAAAACAAATCACAGAAAATACGTTACTGTATCTAGTCCATGGTTTCTTCGCTTTTTTGAATCGAACATTTGAGAAATCGCCCCGTATATGGGATATTTGGTTGTTTCTTAAATTCTCCGTGTTTCAGAAGCGTTGTATACTTGTGTTAACGTATAAGTGCCTTATTTATGGTCAAATTAAACTTTGACTTATATTTTATCTATAACTCATACTATATCATTTTAAAAAGCAGAGAAAATAGGTGTGTTGGTGATGCCTAGTAAGAAATAGTTCTTATAAAAATGGTAATTACACTGAGTGCACATGAATGCTTTGTGTTGTCCCTTTGGTGTAATTCCCTAGTCTCGGTTAAGCTTTGTTTGCGTGGGACGGAGGAATATCCTGGAAGTAGAACTTGAGCAGGGCTTCGGAAAAGTTGGAAGTAACGGTGAATGGACCATATCGTGTGGAACTACTGTTGGATTTTAACAAGCGAGTGCGTAAACTTCACGTTCATTACAAAGATCAGGATTATAAAACAATTTAGTAGCTTACATAAAACAATGTGCTGCAAAGATACAATTTTTCACTTGTAGTGTTAAAATAAAACTTTTTGGATACTACTGTTCAGAGATTCATCTGTAAAACGTACCAAATTTTTTTACTGTGTACAGGCACAATGTCCAGCGTAGATGACATAACACAGTAAACGTGTGATGTTCCACTACGCTGTAACCAGCAAGAAAATAGCGACATATGAGGGAAATCCCCCACATGTCAGGGTTTGTAATTCGTTATTGAAACCTGACAGCAGCTGCTGTCAGTATAATTAAGGCTGTTCAAATGTCACAAAGTACTTTCTATATTTTTAACGTCTTTTTAGTCTTATACATAAATCAACAGCAAAAGTACAAAAAAAATGAGTATTTTGATTTAAAAAATTAACAAAAATTTTTGATATTTACAATATGTATAATGTACCAGTCAAATAGAAAATAAGTTGTGTGTTTAGCTACTGCTGAAATATTTCTAAGGGCGGTATTTATAAACATATCGTGAGCTCTAGCTTCGTCAATACAACCATAAATAGGTGTCTTAAGTTAGTATTTGCATTTCATGAACATTGCTTGAGCTTGTCTCAAGCACAGGCGAACAAGGCGGTCTTCATGGAGACTGTCTTATTCCTGTGCGCCTTACGAATGGATATCTCTGTTCCCTAGTCGCTGCTTGAGATCGCTATTGCAAACCACACTCCATAGTCATCAAGACCTTGCTTAAGACGGCAAATAAGATCGTCTTCGCCAAGTCCACTGTAGAGGTGATTGACGGTGATTTTTTAACCTGCGGACGCTGATTGGATAAATTGATACGTCGAACTAGTGAGGATTTATGCAGAATAGCGATAACAAAGCATATGCTAATTTGAGTTTATTGATTTAGGCCGTACGCGAAATTGCATATTTCGTTTACAAAATGATCACTTGACCCGATTTTGTATACAAAAGTGGTTATTGCATAACTTATTTTCTTGTTTATTATCGTATTCGCAGCATTCCAGTGATAGTTGTAGAAATATGACGTCCGTTTAAAGCATTAAATGTAGACATAAAAGAATTTTTCATTGTTAATGTAATAATGAAATGCGTTGCTACGAGAGCTAAACAAGTGACTGTCGACAATGTCCGAACTGAAACTTGCGAAATGACAAATTACAAAATAACTAAGTTAATTTGTCATTTTGGGCGTGGCCTCAATTACGCAATTGGACGAAATTATAAATGTTCTGCTCTGAGAAAAATTTTACAGAACTGTAATTCTACAGCTACCATTGATTTTTTTTTAAATAATCCACATGGTGTAACTAATTACAAAGTTCAAACTGGATAGTGCGAAACGCAATGTAACTTATTATTTTTAAAAAAATATATTCTTTGCAAACTTTAGTAATTTATAGTAAGCGTATTGTAAGACGAAACAAAATGTTATCAATTATATTGTGTGTTAAATTGAAAATAAAATCCAAACATTGGTCTATATAAATAAGTTGTACACGGACTGTTTTATTCAACAGTTGTATAGAATGTCTGGTGGCCGTCCAATGGCTGCCATGACAGGCGAGCGCAACAGCCACCGTCTTGCAAGGCCGCGCCTATACTCGCTCTCCCCAGTGCCTCTATTCAATAAAGATACTCCTGATAGTCTGCTGGGCCAACCTGCTCATGTAAACATACATCACTACTCAAACAGTTCTCCTTTCTAGAATCTCCGTTCGCACTCGTCCGCAACACTTTCCTAACAGAGAAAAGCAGCTTCGTTATTTTCCACCACATTAACGTAACTTCATATGCTTTAACGAAGCTTTTATATCTTCGCAGTTACCGATGTATGATTTGGAATACTTTCTTTTTAAATTTGCATATAATATCACTCATGCATTACGGCGTGGTGAATAAAAATGTGAATCTATTTCTATTTCGTGTCTAGCCGCCATGCTTCATTTAAATTCGAGACTGCCTTTGTATAATGTCTTCAGCTCGTGCTTGACCAAGCCGGAAGTGGTAAAGAGTAGGCTTCGCGTTGACCACGCGGCCTTCACGAAGATCGTCTTGTTTGTAGAACATGAAGCGCGATGCGGTGATAACACAGTCTTGAGAAATAAGATGGTCTTGACCAACACTTTGTTAGGCTCAGCCTTGAGACATGACTATGAATACCACCTTTATTGTAACCTGAACATCATTAGGAAATTCAGTGTTTGGCTGCCATGCAATTAAATCTAAATTGAAGGTGGTTAGATTTTCAACCTGAATTACAGGCGATACAAAAGTCGGATTTCAAACAAACTGAGTCATAACATTCCTTTGGCTGATTTAGTATTTTCGTCAGTTTTATTACTTTTGATATCATGTCACAAAAAAGTCAAATATCCCCAAAACATAGATATTGTAAATATATTTCAGTGCAATAATAAAAGTTATGGGCAGCCCAGAGTTGATCGGATAAGGAATATGGTTAACTCGGTCGAAAGCGATTATACTTTGATCGGTAACTTTTTCGAGCGAGCGGAACAAAAATGCAATGTAACCGGGTTAACCTGATTACTTTTCGTAAACGCCTACAGAGACAAAAATAAATTCAATTGCTACGTACCATGGCGTTTTCAAAACGATTTCAATATTTTCCGGACTTAATCCCGACTAGGTGTGAGACCCCTTTACACGTAGACTTTGGATCCGGATTGAAGCATAGACTAAAGATGAGGTAGGCCGATTATTCGTCTTCTGCGCATGTCCAACATTGACCTACCACAATCCTACACAACTGTCAAAATCACATGGTCAACAGTGATGAGCGTGTTTGTTTATATCTTAATTTCTAAGTGACAAACACTATTACATTAAGAAAATACTTTTACCAGTTGAAGTTTAATCAAACTGCATTACGAATTGGCTAGAGAAAGTATATAAACATTATAAAGTTCTTGTTTACTAAATAGTGTTCTAACCTCAAACCCAAACCACGCCATTTTTGCTAGACGTATAGCCAGAAAAGCAGTTCAGTGTTGGGACACGGAGATTGGTTGTGCGCAACCAGCGAGCTCTGTCTACCTCATCCTTAGTCTCTGGATTAAAGTCGATTCCAAAACTGCAGTCACGGCTAGGTTTTGACCATAGACTAATATGAGAAACTGTCAACCGCAATCTTTGTTTTGCTACTATGAAATAAGGAATTCTGCTGACATAAAATTAATGGCGTTTTCCCTGCTAGACTTCAGTGTAGCTTGAAAGTGGAAAAGAGAAAAATATTGTTGTGCATAATAATGGATCCGTTTTTGTTTAGTTTGTATCAACAATTACATTGGAGAGTGCACGTGCTAGTTTTCGATATGATTTCAGTACGATAGGAGTTTACATGATAGTTGACACTCTACGGAACCCGATCCGATCCGATCCTAGTTTTGTGATGTAACAAACGTGTTATCACTAAGATTACTTATTCTCAGGTTTGCAAGACCAATGTTAAAAGTTTGGCAACCAAACATTTTTGCCACCAGGTAAGCGCTAGTGTCGCATGTGTACCATATATCCTATGTTTTCTTCGTTAAAAAACAGGAAAATTATAATAATCTTAAATAAAATATAGAATAACTTCGTACGAACAAAGTGAAATTTTTCTTTTCTATTATTCGCTTGGCTTAAAGTTTTAATAAAAAGTTATCTTTCGGAACACTGCGCACCTAGCGGCGGAAACCCTCACTACTCTCCCATGAGGAATCACGTTTGGTTTACTCACCTAAGTAGAATTAACCTTAGTGAGACTCAGTTCGTTTTGAATCCCTTTTACACGAGCCTATCGAATAAGGCAAGTGTATTGAAATCGTTTTGAAAACGATATGGAAACGTATTAAGTATTGGCGTGTGAAGTTACCCCCTGCGCAGTTGTCATGCGCACTCACGTGGTTATAGGCCATTCACGATAAAGTGAGCACTTTTTAAGGCTCTCTCAACAGGCTTTAACCACTAATAAATACATTTTATTGCGGCTTCAGACTTTAACTTTTGAGAGTGATGAAAATATACGCTGTGTTTAATAGTCACATGGCAAAGTTTATATTAAAAAGTGACAGTACGATTGAAATCGGCTCCAAGTAAAAATTTAGTAGAGCCTTAAAAAGTGCTCACTTTACCGTGAATAGCCTATACTCACACCCTTTCAAGACAAATGCTCGGAAAATGATTTATCACTAGTTGAACTGTCCGGTGTTGCCCGGGTATAATTTTGTCTTTTAATACGCTGCAAATGTAGTTTTTTTTCCCACTAAGTACTACCTTAGAACTTATTTATATAACCCAACCTTCAAACTATGATATCAGAAAGATGCTATTTTATAAATCACAATATCAGACAGTATATCATCTTCAAGGCAAATAACCTAATCATTACTGAATTATTATTCGTGTCGCAATAGCTTATACAACTCCTAGTCCTAATTGGCTCTATTGTACAGTATTACATCACTCTAAATATGAATCAGTGAGAATTTCACTGTTTCGTTCAGTCAAACGTATCTGACTGAAACAACAGCCATATTTCCTTCACTGATTGATTCAGTGACATTTCCTACTGATTCGTCAGTCATTTTTTCCACTGTTTTCTCGGTGATTTATTTTTTGACTGTTGTATCAGCGAAACTGCGTGAATCGCCGTCGAACATTGTTTGAAAATGGCCGTTAAACGACGTGTATCAAGTGAAGTACCATAGCAACTAATAAATGAAAGAAAAATACTTTCTAAGATTTGTTTCGTCTTCCAAAACGCCATTTTACGATGTAATATCAACACACAGTCTTTCATTCCGTTCTTACGTCTTTCATTTCGCTTGCATGTAATCGTTACAGCACTCTGTTTGAAAGTGCACTCATATGTACTATTCGTTTTAACAATCTTATCGGTACCAATCAAACCAAAAACGAAAAGTATGAGCAAAGAATTTCAAACTATACGATTTTACAGCGATACTATAACACATATATTTTCCTCCAACAAATTAGCTTTGGTGTACTAGCTCAGATGGTAAGGCAATGGCCTCGGGGTAAAGAGTGCGCGAGCTCAATCCCGGCTACCTGCCATATGTTTTTACTTTTTTAAATTACGATAAATTGCACAATACAAATAGTAAACTATCGTAAATATGTTTATTTAATGTAATTATTTGCCTACATTCAATAACAGCAATATTTAATTCGCCACTGCAGTCAGCCGTCATTTATTCAATCAGTGAAATTGTTTCACGTCATTAATTCAATCAGTGAAATTTTTCACTGAAACTGTCAGTGGTTTTCCACTGATTCTAAGTGGAACCATTTTCACCGATAATAGTAATTGGATTTCACTGCGAATCAGTGATTTCCCACTGATTCGAATTTAGAGAGTATGTAGTGTATACAGTAATGAGTAATTTGCAATAGTATACATACAGGAATGCCTACTAGACACAAATATCCACCAAAGTAAAATCTTGAAGCATTTACTAAAGAGCTAAATTTCTATTTAGCTCTTTTTATTTAGTTAATGGTGAATCTTTTTTGTGCATAAAAACAAATGTTGCCAAATTACGACTTTTCAATGTTTTCCCCTCTCTATGTAATGCGCCACGGTTCGTGTTAAAGAGGACAGCAGCTTCAGTTGCAGGCTTGAGAGCAGGATAAGCAACTTAATTTACAAGCCATCATGTAGCAGCTGAGAATAGAAGTGTGTTCACAACGGCGACAAGTTTTCGCCTACGCCAAAGCCGTAATTAACACACAGGCTCGTAAAGTACGTCAGTTCCCCTGAAACTCCAAGGCTACTGTCCGCTTTCTTTCGCCCGATGTCGACACCTCTGGACTTCCAAGTCCCACGGCCAAGAAGTTCTACTCCGTAATATAATCACAGAATCGTCACTGCTTGCAATCGAAGAGGAGATATGAGTGATATGAAGGTAGGGCTAAGGTATACTTCCACTACAGATTGTGTTCAAAATAATGAAAACAGCTACCTATTCGAAGATCAAGACGCCTATTATAAAATAAAGATTTACTGGGAATTATGTGCATTCCATACGCCTTGGAAATGATGTGGCAGACTATACAAGGTAGATGGAAAAGACCCGTCAGAGTCAATTTTCCACAGGCGACTGACACTATTCTAGCCATGGAGAAAATCTGGCAGCTGATTTATGGAAACCTGATTATGGTAAACTGCATTTAAGATATTGGCACATGAATGCCTCAGGGGCGTATCTGAGTTAGTGGGGGATGGAGGTGGTTTTAATAAAAATAAAATTAATATATTTTATTTATAATTTATTTACGCAGCTATTATTTACAGCATTGAAGTATCTATCTCTGCAATTAATTTTTTTTCTAAGTGAGTACGTTGTTAATGTCTATTTTAACTCTAATTAACGTCCTCCTTAATGTGTCTATTTGTTTATATTTAATTAACTCATACTCATCATTATCAATCTTTCAGTCTGTGTTTCCATTATTTGTAATGCTCACTCACGCATCCAGTCCACTAGTACAGCCTGCAGTTGCACTCTTCGCTGCACCGATGCTCGCAGTCACAGATTCTCGTCTCGCTGGTCACTTCTCTCTACGCTCGTCGTCCTTCAATCATCAACTTCCGGCTCGGAGGCCTGTCACACTTTCGTATCGGTTGCCCTAACAGTCTGGAAGGTTCAACGCACCCCGAGTCAAGCTGAGATAACGAGATCAGTAATCCGGAGCATTCTTCAGATAAACGCATAAATCCTATCCGCCGAAGGTCAGGAGCGGCGAGCCGCCAAAGGGTTATCGCTGCAGAATGCCTTCGTAACTCAAAATGTTGGTAGGATTATCGCTCGCTTATCATTCAAAACCTGCCATTGACTTCCCGCCCCGCTATCATGTTACTGCTCTCTCCTCTTCCGCCTGCTCGCGTGAGGTGGGCCAAGGTCAGGGGCGCAGACCAGCGACACGTTACAATATTACACAGTCAGAGAGGAAGTGGGAAATGCGCATCATGTCACGAGTTACATGAAGAATAACAAAACAGAAATACATTATGGAAGTCATCTTAGACGTTTCTAAAACTTCCGATAATGTATAGCGGCAAGAATAATTATGTTTTGGCTAAAACTGAAGGATGAACATGTGTGCTGTTATACTGGTTTATTTCAAGGCCAGAGACAGTTGTATATGTCTCAGAGTCTGCACGTATCAACGACGGTGATTGGCCAAGGGATGTCCATGGGTGTCTGGGTCCTATCAAACATGAACATTTATAGACTGTTCGAGTTTGGTCTACCACATGGATGTGAGGCATATATCTGTCTGTGATAATAATTGTCTGATTGGTTTCAATCTCAGCTGTAGTGCAACTTGGAAATAAAGAACAACCATTACCAAGATTGAAGGCTGGTGTAAAGAAGTCACATTGACTTCCTCTGTCGTAAAGACTAAAGGTGTGATTTCGGAGGGTACCTTAAAAAAATTTTCATTGGCTCACTTTTCGGGGTGAGCTGGAAGTCACTCTGAATGAAAATTTGACTTTTCCATGTGCTACATGAGATGTCTCATTAGGGAAGTATGTCTGCTAAGGTCCTTCCAGGTGATACGTAAGATTGGAAATACACTGGATTAAGGTGAATTGTGAGAGTGCCCAGCTATTGGTTTGAAGCAGTAACTGTAAAGACGAATTGCATTCTTTGAGGATAATGCAAAATTCTGTACATGATGCATGTGGTGTAGGTGAGATAATGCATCATGTGACCTAGTAAATTGATTTAAACTAAAACTTGAAGAGATACAGAATATGCTCTTAGGACAGTAATAGACAACAGAAATTTGCAAGAATCTTGGCATGAATGTACCCCAAAAATTATGGAGATATCTTGAGAATTACTATTACTGGTAAAGTGCTTCAAGATAGTTCCAGTTCCAAAGACACACGAAGGGGTACTGAAGCCTCTGATTTCCCGGCGAGGAAAAGTTTTACAAAAGCAAATCGGTAGATAAAACACCCAGGATGAAATAAAGACAGAGAAAAGCAAAAAAAAAAAGAAAAAAATGATGTCATGCACTGCCTTACTCACCGGAGTATCATGGCAGTGCTGGAAGGACTGGGGTCGAGCTAGTTTCGGGCAGTTAAACTTGTCACGTGAGTAGTATGGCAGGTAATGCTGTGGTGTGGTTGTTTTCTCGGCGTACTCCTGTTTCCTTCTCCGTAGTCGTTCTGCCGCTACGGTACCCCTGCTTCACCTCATCTCGCAGGTGGGTCTCTCCTCTTCTCGTCGCGAGGGAGATGCGCGCCATGTCCATGTGCGACGTGTAGGTGACTTCGCCGACATTGTGGCGACCTCCCCCCCCCCCCCCCCCCGGGGGTTGGGTGGAGGGGGGGTGGGCGCCCGGCCAGACGGGGTGCGACGGAGCAGGTGTGCCCGGGCATATTTCACAACGTCTCCCTCACCCCCTCGCTCTCACTGGCAGAAGAGCCTCGTGATGTCGGGGGAGACCATCCCCCCACCACACCCAGCCGAGGAAGCTCTGGTCGGGCCCGAAATAACGTAGGACCCGTCAGTCGGTCTCATGTAGCCGTTTGGCGCGCGTCTCTGTTCCGTGCCAGCAAAGTGCGTGAGTGCGTGTGAGGACTGTGATAGACACCCGCCTCACGAACAAGCTGTTCGGCTTGGGTCTGCCCCTCTGCCCCCTCGTCGTCAGTCTACGTCGCAGCTATGCCTTCTGGCGCCGTGCAGGTAAGCCCGCCCACCCTCTCAGCATGATTCGCTAGGTTCTACGTCGTGCAATGTCCAGCGTTTCAAGTTATACGTCCTATAGTTATGCACAGGATACTTACAGGTGGTCGCACTGGACTCCGTACCAAATCATAACCTATATGCTGTTCATGAAGTCAGGGTATGGGTAGAACCCCAGCTAGACCACACACTTGGTTTCTGAGTGCTAGAGTCTCAGAACCTCTGTGGTAGAGGAGGCAGGAATGTGCGGACGTGCCAGGCTTGGGATTGGATCTGGCCAACTGTCGCATTAATCCTGGTCTCTTTGCGGCGAGAGGACGTGATTCCTCTCCCCCGCCTATTGGGAGGCCGAAGCGCGGTAAGGCGGCAAGGCTAAGAGCGCTGCAACAAAATAGAAAAGTGCAATTACCGAGAGGTCTTACTGTATATATGTTCATGAAGTCAGTCATGTTGGAGTTGCTAGTTCCCTGGGTAGGACGCAAGTAAGTTGCAGTGTAAGTCATACGGATACGCACAGGAATGCTGAAGATCGCCATGACGATCGTGGGCTCCGAACCATGTAGCGCCAACTCGGTACTCGTGTGAGTCATGCACGAGCAGTCTGTTCTTCCGCCACACGAGCGATGCGCCACGATGACATTTCCCTTGCAAGCTCGGACGGAAGCTTGCACGAGGCCTGCTACCCAAGCCTGCATGCGAGCTGTTATGGAAGATTCTTTGGAATAATCTAGCCAGCGATACTTGTTGCTGCACATTCTGTAACTGTAGTTAGGAACAGTCCTCACTAAGAACCTCAAACATTATGCGTATTAAATAAACGCGAATGTTTACCATAATTTTCACACAATGCTGTTTTAGAATCAATGTAGGCCTAAACGTTTTCGTGTTTTTTACGTGCTATTTGTTCGTGTTTAACAATCTGATGCTCTTTCCCGAAACAAAATAAATAAAATGACTCAACAAGCAGATGGTGCAATCTTCCGTAGAACCATCTATACAAGTGGCCATGCAGGCTTGCATCGAATCGCCCGAGCAATCTTCCATCGCGGCATTCAGACTTGATCGTTGTTAACACAGAGGGCGCAGGCACAAGGTGGGGTGGGCGTGTGCCGGGCGGGGTCACGACAAAGTGAAAATAATCATTTTTTAATATTTGAGCGCCACGCCACGCGCCATTAGCCGGACCCTCGCGGCAAGGTCAAGAAGCGAGGGAGCGATAAGGACGACACTAACACGCACGTCTGGTGTCTCATCGCTCCTACGCGCAAGGCGTGCAGTGTTTCCATCGTGACGCCGTACTGTGCAAATTAGATCTGTAACATATGGGTTTTACTGCACGCGATGGAGACCATAGATTAAACTACGCCCATACCTTTGTACTTTGCTTAAGGAAACTGCATAGGCAAGCTTAAAAAATGCGACATTTAGCCATTTTATGAACTTTTTTCTTCAAGAATACACCTAATATGACAAAAGTATAAAAAATAGGGGCATAGATAATTGTTTTTTTTTATCTTTTCTGACAAAAAGTCGTATTTGCATAACATTTATGTACCGAGATACGCGTATTCGAGCAAACAACTATTTCACAAATATGCGGGGGTGCACGCTACACTTAAGGGGCCCGCCTACCTGTACCTGATTTACATTTTTTAAGTCGATAGGCGCGTTCCCGTAGCAAAATAACAGCGGTGTTGCCGTGGATGTATTACATGCGCCATCGCCACTATGCGCAAGCCTGATTTTTTTTTACTTTCGTTATGGGGCCCACCTACACTGCGTTTGAACTTAATTGTAGTGCGTTTAATAAACACATTTATTAATGGTTTACAATGCATTGCCTACTTACAGAAACAACCGACATTTCAAATGAGGGTGGGCAGTAGTAGAGAAATGGCGGTTCAGGCATAACGGATCCCGAATTAGGAGCGCAGGAGCCACCCGACCGACATGTTGTTACATCACCGTTCGCCATCTTGGACCCATACGACCTTGATATTGACCTTTTACCCTTGATTCGTGAACTTTGACATCTGACTCGAAAAACCAAAAAAATTCAAAATTTTCAGAAGCAGGTGAAGGGATCAGTGACCCAGGGGTCAGGAAAGCAGGACATATGACCTTTGACCTTTACATTGACAACCTCTGACTCCAAAAACCTAAAAAAAATTGCAAAATAAATCTTTAAAAAATTATAAAAAAATTATTACAAAAATTTTTATTTAAAAAATTATAAAAATTTACTATAAAAATTATTTTAAAAATATTATAAAATTATTAAAAATAATTAAAAAATTCTTTTTCCTCGGCAGTCATTTTCTATGGCAATTTCTATTTTTCCCTTGAAATTTCCTTTAGTTCCCTAAAAAATTTTCAAAATCGCGAAAAATTTAGAAGAACTTATGTAAACATTTATTTAAAAAACTTGCTTTTCTGGAGGTCCTCCCAGCACTACGTCCAGTAGACTTTACCCCCACTCCCCCCTACTATACTCATTCTATCGTAAGCCTTTCTTCGTACATCATTTTTTTTATACATTTACTGTCTCTCTCACTTCGTTCGACTGCCATATTTGTTTCTTCGTTCGTCATTTGTTTATTTATGTTACTGGAGGCTGCCATGTTGGGAGGAAACTTTCTTGCTAGGTGCAGTCCTCCATGTATGTCTTTTTTACTGTCATTTGTTTTAGAGTTTGCATCTCACCTTCGTGCGACTACCATATTAGATTTCATATGTTTTCATCACCTGCCTGCTACCAGGTGGTAGCCATATTGGTTTATGTGTTTTAAAGTATAGATAGCGTTTTTACCCCCGCCAATGTTTTTAATTGACTAATTAGTGTTTAGTCGGCAAGCCTCCGCCATCTTGAGGGAGTATGGAGCAGCACAACTAGCGGTATTATCCAGCACGATTCCCACAAGTTAAAATCCGGGAGTGACTTCGATGGAAGGTGAGCAGGCTAACCTCTCAGCCACAACGGCCACTTTTTCCAGTAAAGGTAAAAACAATTATATACAGCCGACACTTCTTGCTTTATCCAATTTTATTTATATTTAAAAAAATTCAAATTAAAAAGTTAGCGATTTTAGGGTTATATTATTAGAAAAATATCAAGTGACGTCTATCGGCTCACATCACATGTTATAATATTCTATTGTAGCAGTAATTTGCGAGACATTCAGCTTCCCGGTAATGCATTTATCGCAGTGTTAGAAGGGTCAGTCGCAATGCTTCATTGTGACCAGATGTGACCTTGGGTGCCTAGGGCTTTTAAAAATGTTTGCATGGTTTCGCAGTCGACATCTGGTTTTTGAGAATTAAACCGCGCGACTGTGACACACCGAGGTTCACGAACGGAGGTTCGCAGTTCGCTCGTCGCACAATAGATGGCAGGCGTAGGTCATCGTCTGCTGTATGGGACCACGTCAACAAATACCCTGTTTTCGCACGATTGTTTGTGTTAGTGAACTACCTACTCTGCTGCACGTCGGCCTTATAATTACTTGACCTAAGTTGTTTTCCTTAATTTATTTTGGTTTAGAAGCGTAATTTTTGGTGTATCGGAGGTATTTTAGTTGTGACGTGTACTGGTTTACGGCGGTACAGACCGGATGAAAAACGGACCTTTAGCTCCGTTGCAGAGTTTTTATCTGAGGTCGTGTCCGAATGGACAAATGTCGTTATTTCGTTATTTTTTAAATTCGTTAATTGATAGGTAGCAATTCGGACATTGTCGACAGTCACTTGTTTAGCACTCCCGGAAACACTGCTGTGCAAAATATTTTTAGCTTAATGTAATGCTTAAAACAATCGTAATATTACTGGAATACTACGAATACGTTAATAAATAAGAAAATAATCAATTTTGCAATAACGACTTTTAGATTTTTTTTGCTGTATATATAAAAATATATAAATATGTGTGTGTGTATGTATGTATGTATGTATGTATGTATGTGTGTATGTGTGTATATATATATATATATATACACACACACACACACAACAAAAAGCACAACACTTACTTGCTTTTTAAAACATGCCTAGTGTATTTTATGTACAGTTATTTGTTCTAAAAGTCGTTTTATTTACTCATTCGCGCATGTGTTTTTAGTGCAAAAACAAACATGGCACTGATTTTGTCATTTTGTTTTTTTGCTAACATCCGCTTGATACAAAATACGAAATGACAAATTACCAGATACGTCACCATTTTTGTGTACAAAATCATGTCATGTAATCATTTTGTGTACAAAATCTGCCAATACGGACAAGGTCTAAATCAGTCACAACGCTAACCTACCACGACTAGGTTTAGCTCCGTACCAAGTTCGCTAAAACTATGGTCTGCATCAGCAGCGTGGCAGCAGTTAACAACAGTCCATTGTAGCAGAACCCTGCTACAGGTCTTCAAACCTGATCGCCCAGTCAAAAACACGCGAGTATCAAAGGAAATATTCAGTATGCACATGGGATATTTGAAATAAAGTATGAGCGGAACTCTTCTTGCGAAAATTATGTGTTCCTAATGACGAGGCATGTTGTTGGCGTGCCTCATCCGTTCCTGTGTATTCCAAGCGTAGGACATGTAAAACACGCGCCGGTAGCTGGCCACATTAAGGTCCCCGCCTACCCACCGCTTGAACTGCGTTGGAGTCTGTTTGAAACACACGTTATTCAACGAAACTATTTAACTTGCCTCCAGTGCGCTGATCTACGATAAGAACACTGACTTTAGAGTAGGGAGCTGAGGCCATGTTCGAATTGGCACTTTTGGTTTACGAAAAGGTCGCGTGCCCAGAATTGCTCTACTACAACGATTACTTATTTGGTATTTAAGTATTTGATTGTTCGTATGCAACGAAATTCACTTAAATACTGACTTATGAAATCGCAACCATTTTTAAACTAGGGAATATGGACGGTGTCAGGACTGAACTCTACTACTACTAGAACCCTAGCGTAATAAGTGGTCAAATTAAACACGGTTTAAATGCTTTCCAAACGTCGCTCATTTGAAACACCGCCAGATCACTCCAACGTAGCTGTAAAAAAATAACGGCTTTTTCAAAGCGCTATATCTCACAATATATTCCTCAGATACATACAGAAATACTCGAGGGCGCTGTATTGAAACTTCCTCCTGCAGACACTCCACCAATCAAACAACAGGGTCATCGCCGCAAGTCCCATAGGTATATTGCTGTTCGCGGTAAAATGAGCACATCTGAAAGCCTTGCTGAAGATCTACTTATACGCACGTTGTATATTTACCTCTTTTACGTAAAATTAACATTACCATGGGTCTCATCACTTTATTCACGCGTCGGTCAGGTTAAACTGTGAAATTATTGGAAAATAAAATATTTTTCAAATCTGGTCATTTTTATACTTCGGTGCATAATAAAAACAGAAAACGAAATAAATAATCTAAGTTATCACAAATAGTTTCCTAACACCTTTTTATTCGACGCTAAGATATGGAACTACTTTCCGTCAATCCTTGCCAACGGTACTGGGCTCATATCACTCAGTGCGCCCGTTAAAATATATGACGTTATTGGAATGAGTTACATTTTTCTAAGGGTTGATTTCAAAAATGCTCACTTTATCATGAACAGCCTTTATACGCATCACGACGAGAACACTGCTCGCCAGTTCAGTGCCGTGCGCGCAGAGGTGAAGGCGCACTTGATGTGCGCAGCGGCTTCGCCCTTATCGCTGCTGCGCGTGTGTGCCTCAAACGCGGAAATTACTCTGTAGCAACGGAGTTTAAGTAGGGAATCAATGTTAAAGGTATTCCTTCTTGGCGCACCAACTTTAGAAATATCAGTATCAAACAAAAATTACTCTACGTGGCATTTCTTAAAGAATACTAACACGTTTAGAAATTCAGCCAATTTTTATTTTTAATATTTTTTTTCGAATACTTAACATTAATAATTACATTTTTTTTAAAATGGGAATGAGTATTATTTATAGAATTTCTCAACGTGGCAGTATTCTCTGAGAAAGTTGTGGCAGAATTCTTGATCCTGATTGGATGGAAAAGTATTTTATTCTCATCGCGCCCATCGCGTCGCGTCTGTCACACTATTACGATTCCAACGGCAGCTGTGTATTTTCTTATTTTTAACAAGCTATGGGACATTTCGATGTAAATATTTTTTCAGGACAGAAATGGAAGCTGATATCTCGTTGTCCATTTTATAAATTTGATTATTGGAACATAAATGTGGGAGGCTGTTCCCGATAAAGTGAGCACTTTTGAAATCAGCCTTAGAAAAAAGTCACTGCCCCTCCTTGCATATATTTTAACGGGCGCAATGAGTGACATGCGTCAAGTAAAGTTGGTAACGATAAATGGGAAGTAGTTCCGTATTTTAAGTCGAATAAAAACGGTTAGGTTACAATTTGTGATAACTTAAATTATTTATTTTGCTTCCTGTATTTTTATTGCATAGAAGTGTAAAAATGAGCAGATTTGTTAAATGTTGTACTTTTCTAATAATTGCAGATATTCACTTGCTCAACGCATGAATAAAGTAATGAAGACCATGACAATGTTAATCTTACATATGGCGGAAGAATACACAACGTGCACACAAGTAGATCATAAGCAGGGCTTTCAAAAGTGCTCATTTTACGGTGAACAGCCTATATGGGAGAAATGGCCCTCCCTAGTAGAGACTACGCATGGACTCTGGGCCAGCGTCTAGTCTAGACTGGTGAGTCAGCTTGTGAGACCGTGCCATGGAAACTATTAATAAGCACGCATATTTATATCCGCTCCGCACCAAGTATTAGTGTCTGCAAAGCGTACTGCGCATTCACGTCAAGGATTAGCCCGTTAAACACGCCTAACACAAAATAAGAATGCGAAAATGGCTGCGCAAATGAAATAAATTATTCAAACACTGGCTTTCTGTGTAGCAATCGAACGTAACAAATATTCAACTTAATTTAGCGTGCATATAGACTCGTAACTATTTAGAGAGCTACGGGCATAAAAATGTTTCACGTGCATAAAATTTTACATACGGAAATTATTCGGCTCGTTCGGTATAGAAAATTCGGACTAATTACGTTTTTCATATCACGTATTACATAAAGGGGACATTTCTATTGTGCCTACTTTACATGTCAAACCAGAATAGTGAATAAGTAAAATAATAGTGACTGCAACGTTAATGTTTACAGACATCAAAACTTTTTTACTCAAAAAAATTTGTATACCTTTATAGGACTGACGGAAATAAATTGTGTTCATAGTAGCTTATTCTGTCGTAGTATGGTAGTTTTTTTTTACTATTATTGGTATCTAAACCCATATAAAGGGTCAGTTAGATACATTTGTATACCCTGTTTTCATAGTACTTAATCTTCCCGTTGCTTATATTTCCTGTTAAATAGGCCTACGTAATTTATAAACAGAAAAAATGCATAGTTAGATGTTATATTATTGTAGAATATTCGTAGTTAAAATCCATGTTGTTAGAGATGGGAATATCGTAGCTATGCGCCCTACGTCGTCTCGTAAGTTACCGTGAGCTGGTTTACTGCCACTATTGTCACGTAGCGTAAGGAGATACTGTTTACCGTATCGGCGCTATCGTAAGGAGATACTGCTTACCGTATCAGCGCTAGCGTAAGGAGATACTGTTTACCGTATCAGAGCTATCGTAAGGAGATACTGTTTACCGTATCAGAGCTATCGTAAGGAGATACTGCTTACCGTATCGGCGCTATCGTAAGGAGATACTGCTTACCGTATCGGCGCTATCGTAAGGAGATACTGCTTACCGTATCAGCGCTATCGTAAGGAGATACTGCTTACCGTATCGGCGCTATCGTAAGGAGATACTGCTTACCGTATCGGCGCTATCGTAAGGAGATACTGCTTACCGTATCGGCGCTATCGTAAGGAGATACTACTTACCGTATCAGCGCTATCGTAAGGAGATACTGTTTACCGTATCAGCGCTATCGTAAGGAGATACTGCTTACCGTATCAGCGCTAGCGTAAGGAGATACTGTTTACCGTATCAGAGCTATCGTAAGGAGATACTGTTTACCGTATCAGAGGTATCGTAAGTAGATACTGCTTACCGTATCGGCGCTATCGTAAGGAGATACTGCTTACCGTATCAGCGCTATCGTAAGCGGTTGTTTGTTCTGGCTTAGGTTTAACACTTTGTAGACTATGCTGGAGTGTAGCTCGAGCAAAACTACTTTGGAAATTTCTTTGTTTTTCGGAACAAAACTCGCATGGATGTACAGTCTTTGTTCGCCTAGTGGTTAACACGACCTCACAAGAACACGACAGCGACGTAACAATGATATTGTTAACGATAGGATTTCTTTTTTTTTATGAATTGCCTCTCAAAGAGACATGATTGATTGTAAATCCTTTTGTACGATAAAGGAAATTTGATTGGGTCAATATCAGCTAGGCGCTCCATTGGCTGATGACCGGCCAATAATGAACGCTATAAAGTACGGGTGGGGTCCGGTTGGTATGGACCAATAGGACGATGGTGAGTTCTAACACAGACACCAACAGAACTTGTGTTCTTGCAGTAGTGGACATAGGCGACTCACTTCTAATTTGTCTGAAGTGCCAGTAAATGTGTGTAGACCTCAGTGTGTTAATGTGGGCGGCGCCACGAGTGCTTGTAAAAGCAGGTTGACCCAGAAATTAACTGCTCAAACATGGGTCTAACAACAAGTTCTGAAGAGCGTTGTTGATGGCCTTTCACTTGTGATGTTGTGAGGTTGGCCTCCCGTACCTGGCTGTCCTCGCTGGTAAGACTCGTGTGTAGCGAGGGAAAACTGCGTGCGTCATGTTGGCACGCGCGCTTGTATTACTACTTCAAACTGGCATTTTGATATCAACAAAAATGCCATCTTAAAAGAATTACTTGACTTTCGTGCATAACTATTATTGACAAATATTCAGTTTCGCTTATTTAATTCCGTGTTGCATTTTTATGGACTACACTGAGGAAAAGTTTTTTTCGAATCAAACAAAATTATTTTGGGGAAACCAAATTAATTGTGTTATAGAGGCAATGAGATATTTTGTTGTTGCAACCAAAGATTTGTATGGTTCTGCGTATATTAAACTATTTATGTTAATGTAAAAAATTGAAAGCGCTAGAGAGATTCGAACTTAGAAACCTCAGCTAAATTGACTCTTGAAAGAATGAGAATGTTGTTAAATGCATACATTTTAACTTTCAAGAAACGTGCTTATATAAATATACTTTATAGTTTCATGTTGAACAGGTTTTATTAGGGTGTTTATAACATGCTGAGTATCAATAAATGTAGGTACTAACAAACACTCTTACTATCCCATTTGTCACTAAATATTTCAAACAAACTTTCGAACTGTATTTTAGAACAAAGGCGATCTAATGAGTGCCAATTAAATACATCGTTGACTCGACAAAATATTTTGTAGACAGACTAATCTGCTAATCAAGTTTTGTTTACTCAACAAAATATTTTGTTGGGACAATTAAATATATTTTGGTTAACTCATACGTTTTAGTTTTACGATAAAATTAAAACCAGTGCGAAGTTAAACGTTGGGTTACGTGCAAAATTGTACAAAAAAAGGGGGAGGATTAGGGGACTGGTGTTTCAACTTCTCAGGTCCCTCTCCCCCCTCAGCCATATCCGCATTTGTTTAGGATTATAAATTTTAATCTGAGCTGTGAGTTTGTCTGTGTGAACGAACAGCGCTGACTGTATCAGTATAATTTTTCCAATTAAAAATGATATTGGCTGTTAACGGTGAACTGAGCCCTTTCGATAGTCCTGCTCAAGATCTGCTCGTATACGCGATGTGTATTCTTGTGTCACATGTAAAATTAACGTCGCCATTTACCAGATCACTTTATTTATGCGTCGCCCAAGTGAAATAATCACGAAAGTAAATATTTTACACATATGCTAATTTTTTACTTTTGCAATACGCATTAACAAAACAGAAAGCAAAACATGAGGTTTTAGTATTCACAAATGTTTGCACAATGCTTTTTTATTCAACTTTAATACTTGGAGCTGCTTTCTCTCAATCGTCACCAACTTTGCTGAACGCATTCTACTCGGCTCGACCGTTAAAATACACGCAGGTTGGGGCGGTGACATTTTTCTGTGGTGGCACCTATACTTGTCTGTCGTGTCTGATGAAATATGACTTTGGAAGAGATCGTAATACGAAGGAGGGGGCGGGACCAGCCCGGAGTATCCTGATAAAACCGGTCGTCCGACGGCAACGTCCGCCACGCTCCCCACGCGGGAAAATCCGGACACGGAATAGGCAAGTACGCGAAGGCGTAACAGTCCTCCGATTGGTTTCGCGAGACTCTGAGAACGAGCCTCGTGCCTGACTGGTTACTGCGTGCAGAGAAACTGATTGATTGATATGGAAAAGGCTTATTAACGTCTCCCGGTGTTATGCCTACCTGATGGCTAATCAGGGGATGGCTTACAAACTAACTTATAACTAGAGACCTGCAAAATTTGCGTTATTATTTTGGGACACCTTAAACTCGAAACACGTGTGTGTACCTTTACAATACGTTTGTCTTTGGACCATACTTCATGTGACACGCCCTGGGTAACTCTGCGCCAATAAATGAACATTTGACAGTCGTGTGCCCCAATCACGTTCAGCTCCGTCAGTAAGGACGTGGCTTCACATCACTGCAGCAACCAATGGAGAAACGACGCCGGCTCCAGTACATACAGTACTGTGAAGTTTAGCCTGATACCGAATAATAACGCGAATTTTGCATGTCTCTACCTATTACTAGGGATAGGAAAATTTGCGAGTTTATTTCAGGACAAGATAGACGTTGAACACGTGTACAATAAAGTTGAGTCTGCAATTCGATCGTAGTTTATTAGACACGCCCTGGACGACTCTGAGCCAATAGCAGACTTGTAAGGAAACAAGCAGCGAATCCCATACTACCAGGTGTGGAGTAACACAGACGACTCTCTGGGGCAGCAGCCAATTAACAAACAACTGAGGCTCGAGTGTACACAGGATTGTGGATTCCAGCCTACAGGTCATTGAACTCGCGAAATTTTCCTGTCCCTACTTATAACCTAACCTAAACTAACACCCATGCCTTACTTAGGGTTTGAACCCAGAACCTCCCGCACCGCAGACTGGCGGCGCACTAAACTACTGCTGCGTCACACGATGTCGGCGCGTGTTGCGAAATGTCCCCTATTTGAGCGGGCTGCCCCCCGCCGACATGTTGTGGCGAGTGACGTCACTTCACTGACGCGAGCGGGTTGGAGTTCGAGGAATGAGCGACTGATTCACTTCTGTAAGTACTCCACGCCAGGGTTAACATCCGCCTAATGAGAAGGCAATTGATGGCAGTATCCGGCAGGTAAGAAACCCTGATACGGAGCTGTTTCGTGATGTAGGGAGGTGATCGACCATCAGCACCCGAGAAAACCGGCCGTCCGACGTTTCCCGCGCGCGGAGATCCGGACACGACGCGCGAAGGAGATCGAACCCGGTTCCACGTGGTGGGTGGCCGATGAACTTGCTCTTTTTTCTTCTCCAGAATCGTAAAGGCCACCGTGAAGTAGACAGATGAGTTGGGGGGGGGGGGAGGCAGTAAAAGCAGGCAGAGAGTAGTGTGTATACGAGGAGGTGGGCAGTCGATAAAACTTGACGGCGCCGCGGGGCGCCTGGAGCGAGGCCAGCGAGCCGCCTACTGCGTCACCGCAGCACACACATCTGCCCGCTGACGAAAGAGGAGATCGCCGGCCGACGTATTGAGGTTGCCGCTTCCTGTGACCGCGCCCACACTCACGTCTCCTCCTGTACACGACCTTCGCGCTGCTGTATGAGGGGCCGCGGTGGTCTGGTGGACAGACTTACTTAGCAGTACAGCCATCCAGGGCAGTTCTATCGTGACTACTACAATTTAACAAACAGTATATTAGTTATATAGAGATACACAATTTATTTTTGTGGAAGGGTGGCTGTTGTCTGGGCGCCCGTAATTTAAGCTACAAATTGTATTTCTATTCAAAAGCATCATTCACACTTCCTAGGAAGGTGGTGGGCTATTCTGCCCCGACCGAGACAAAGTTTCTGCCCCGACCGAGACAAAGTTCCCGGTGGAACCTGCGCTGGCCTCTCCAAACCTCCCCTCCAGGTGGCTGATATCTATTAAAAGGTCATACCTGGAGCTCTACTTTCTATCCAGACTACTTTAGCCCCCACAAACAAAAGCTAAAATCGGCTCTTTTGATCTCAGGTACCACCGGGAACTTTACAATTTTGACACCGCCATGCTGTCCGAAATTGAAAAATGAAAACTACACTAATCTACTCACTCAAACTAACTAACTACCTTCCGCGACTGCGCGTATCCTTCTTCGATTGAATTTAAGCATGACGGTATTCCCATATCTGCCATCTCGGCTCAGTGTGCTCGGGTTGTGCAGGACTTAGTTTTGGGGGATGTCCGCTAACCAGAAACATTACCCGCCACCTCGCCCTCGGGCGCAAAGAGCTTGTGTCTACACTCAAAACTGCTGCTCGATACGGCACTCATGCACACACACACACTCATACATAACCAACGATGCGCTCATTCGCTTTGCTTGTTATCCAACTGCATACTACATACAGGTACAATCACCTTTGTCAATTCGCGAAAAGATGCCTGAGCTTTGCTCAAATGACATCCGGTCTTTATCGGGTTGTCTTAGCCGGTATATTTGACTGGCCAGGTGGCTGGAGGCTCAATGGGGAAGAGTCCCTTCTCTCCTTTTCCAAATTTGCTGCATTCAAGGCCACAAGTCTTTTAGCTCCCAGACCTTTTCTCCCCCAGATCATCTCACCCACCCGGCCAGGCCCCTCCCAAGGGAGGGGCATGTCACATTCTGTGTGGCGTTTCCAAAGCTGTTGGTAGAGTGCCATCCGGGATTGGAGGACTAGTACCGGACCACAGTGTACCCATTGAAGGGCTTACTGTAGTCGAAAGTACGCCCCCCGTATGTACGGATGGCATCCTGAAGGACGTCAGATTCGTTGAATCTTTCGCCCCTACGCCAATAGCATTCCTTCAGCAGAGTGATTAACTCTGAAGATTTGGTGGGTAGGCCTGCCTGGGCTACGAAAAGCCTGTCTATTGTTTCCATTCTTGGGAGCAGGATCCTGTCCCCTCCCTTCATATTTCTTATCATAAGGGCCAGAGCAGATGTCAACGTAGCTGGGTCCTCCAGTTTATTTAACATTGCTCCTCTAATGAGCTCGTTGTACAACCACTGTGGGTCGTCGGGGTCAGCTTGTGCAGGCCATGCCTGTACTGCGACATCAACCATGTTTTTCTCATCCGGCCTTCGATTTCAACAGTTTTCGCTTCCTCAGGTGTTGCCTCAGATTTCCTGGTGAGGACCTTATGGAGGAAGACTTCCGTCTGAACCTTTGTTTCCCGTGGCTGATCGGTCCGTACCTCCTCCATTCTTACTCCCGTCGACCATACCTCCCCGGCTCGGGTCATGGCACAGACTGTACGTCGTCTGTTGTCGCGTTTGAGCTTTCTCATGCTACTAGTAACACGAGCAAAGCCCTCCCGCACGAACACCACAGATTCCAGGTACACGGCCATCCAGGTGTTGTTTGGTCTTCAAGAACATGGCCACTTGTCTTGGGACAAGGAGCAAACCATCGTCCGCATTGCCATAGATCTCGCAGCCCTGCGGGAATTCCAGCCGGAGCAGACCCTCAAAGATCACGTTCCACAGGATCGGACCAAGGACTGAGCCTTGCGGACAGCCCTTGGTCAGCACCTTTTCCTCTATTCGTTCCCATTTCCATGGCGCATTTACGATCAGTCAAGAAGCCCTGTATCAGTTCGTACATGTTCTTGGGGCACTCCAACAAGCGTAGTAGCCACAGAATCGGCGGCCTCCATGCATTGTCAAAAGCCCCAGAGATATCCAGGGATGTAGCCATAACATATGTGTGGTCGTAGGTTTTCACCTGATCGACCATGTCCAAGAATGCCATCTCAGTACTCTTGCCCTTCATGATCCCGTATTGGCGAGAATAATACCATGGACGATGTCCAGGTATTGCATCAGCCTCTGGTTTACGAGGTGCTCCAACGTCTTCCCCATTACTGGGAGAAGCATTATTGGCCTATACGAGTTTGCCTTTCTCGGGTTCTTCCCAGCTCCCTTGTAGATTACAATCAAGAGACCCTTCTTCCACCTTAAGGGGAATCTTCCTTCAGAGAGGCAATCGTTGAACAGGTCCAACATGTCATGGCGTATCCGAGGGTATGCACGGAGGAGCATTTCCCTAGTCATCCCGTCCAATCCTGGGGCTTTCCTTAACTTCGTCTTCTTGACTAACGTATCAAGATCTTTGAGAGAGAATGGCGCAGTGTTCTCTGTCATTATAGGGCTTAGTTATGCTGCCCTGATCCTCTCGTGATACTCGGTTTCCCCCACCGCAGTATCATCTGGCAAGAGCTTTGCAAGCAAATGCAGTGTGATCTCTTCGGATGTCTGCAAGAGACGGTCATCTGATTCAAGGGCAGGAAGCACCTCTGAGCTTCTGATCTTTCCCGTTACCATCCGATAAAAAAGTCCCCAGGGGTCTTGGTTTCCTCTATTCATTACAAGCTCTCTCCAAGCTGTTTGTATTTTCTTCCTTAGTATTCTCCAGTACTGTGCTCTGGCAACATTGTACTGTTGAACCGCTTGCTGTCTCTGGTCTGGGCGATACGTTCGCTTAAATCACTTACGCAAGTACTTGACTTGTTTTCAGATGGTTTCTAACTCGTCATCCCACCAGGGATGATGAGGAACCTTCCTATGGGTTTTGCATATGGCCTGATCACAGGCGGTCATTACCATTTCCCCCATCTGTTCAGCCCATTGATCCACAGACAGAAGCGGTTTTTCAGCTCTTTACTCATTTAGGTACCTCAACAGCACAGTGTCAAACAGAGGCCAGTCCGCCTTGGCAGTAACGTAACGGGGACACTCTAGTCTGGTTTGGCGCATTCCATTCACCTGAATGGTAAACAGGATCATCTTGTGATCAGACTCGACCTCATCTGAAACTCTCCAGTCCCTAATACAGCATGCACCGTTGCCACCATAACATCTAGATACGATTCCGTATCGTGGGCAGGGGACACATAGATGGCCATGTGTCCCGGTCTGTTGACCACCTGCAGGTCTTTCTCCATTAGGTATCTTATTACCTCCTCTCTGCGGCCGTCCGTCCTCGGGGATTTCCACAATTCCGACTTGGCTTTGATGTCCGCACCAAGTATGACTTTTGTGTCATTCGCTCTCGTCAGTATGTTCTCCCACTGACTTAAGGGTTGGTCGATTGGGTCCTGAGTTTGAAAGTACGACGACACAATCGTCTTGCTTCCTCCCCCGATCTCTAAACGAACGCACGCATGATGCGTGTTCGAGAGAGCCTCTAGTGGAATGTAATTTATCTCAGGGTTACATACCCAGATTCCCGCCAGTGGGTTTTCCCCAAAGAGAGCGAACCGGCCTCGAAGAGTTGGCACTTTCCCTCTCAATAGGTATGGCTCCTGCATCAGTACCAAATACAGTTTTTGCTCCATCGCAACTTTATGCAGTTCCATGGTTGCAACTGCAGCTCTTTGCTGCTTTATCTTCCCTAACCGTAGCGGCGCATGACTACTAGTCATACTAGGTCCTGTCAAGCTCCAGTGCCATCATTCTTTGATGGACTGGACAGTCGGAAGTACCAACAGGGTGAAAAAAGTCTCGGTGCTTGTCTTTGGGACAGTTTGCGCATCTGGGCTTAGTATCCTTGACTTTGCATTCAGAGAATTTGTGCCCTTTCTCTGAACAGTGGGGGCAGACTAGCTCGCTTTTGCAACGTTCCTGTATGTGGCCATATCCCTGGCACTTGTAGCACCGGGTCGGCATCACATAGTCCCTAACTTTACAGCACTCTAACCCTATAAATAGGGTTCCACAGTCAATGAGCAACTTTCTCAGGGGCGGAGTCACCTCAAGGACTAGATTGACAACGTCCTTGTCTCTGGGCCCGGTGCAGAAACGCACTGTAGCGTTTTGCCGCACCTCATCAGGAATCTGAGAGACCCTGAAATTGTGGAGGTGTAAAATCTCCATGAATTCTGGTCCAGCGTATTCTCTCGGCACATCATAAATGATGACCTTGGGCCCACACCTTTTTGGGTCTGCTAACCGCAGACCCAATTCCTCCATCCTTTTGGCGTTCTTTATCTTAAGGAGAGTTTCCTCGTCAGCTTTCAGAAGTACTCCGCCCTTAGATACATGTCGCACATTTTTAATGTGAAGTTGCTCCTTCAGATGGTTTAGTGATTTAATCTTAGCTCTGGTCTCCTCGGAGCGGCATTCCCCCTACCTCAGGTACACCAAAACTGTCTTTTTCAGAGGCTGCCTTCTTCCCTTTACCTCCTGCCACTGGTTTTCCTGTGGCTTCTCCTTGGCCTGCCTTTGTTCTTTCACGATCTCAGCGAAAGACTGAGACTTGTTGGCCTGTTTGACGGTTTTCTCGAGGGGTCTTGGGGTGGTGTGACCCATGCTCTTATAAACCCTGGATTCACCGTCCAGTTGCGCAGAACACACAATCTGGAGGTCCAGTAAGGCTTTGAGCTTCATGACTCGAGGGAGGAGGTAATTGGCCCACTACTTGTTGACCTTTAGTTTTTCTCATGTTGCGTATTTAATGATTTCCTCTACCGTGAGTGAAGGCCCCCCCCCCCCCCTGGACGCACACAGCAGTCATTTTCTGTGCAGCTAGCTGCCCCTCACTTTTACTATCAAAGCCCGGGGGTGGCCCGTTTCCCACCGGGTTCTTGATAGAATCCGTAGCCTTCTCAGCTTCAGCTGTAGGCTGAGTCTGAGATACTCCTTGAGGCAGGCTGCCTTCGCCCTCGGCAGCCGCCATCAAGCTGGTAATTAAGCGCTCACGCTTAGTGTAGCTCTCCTGTATCCACTTCTCCACTATGCCAGTATCTTGGGCCCATATTAGGGGATATACCTTTCAGCATCAGGCCACCTCCTTCTTTGAGGGAAGCATGAACTGGGACCAGGACGTGTCTTCATCAATAAGGCGCTGCACATAGTACAGCGCCTTGCCCAATTCCATGTCTTTCAGAGGGGTGATCGCTTGGAAAAACCACTTGCGTTCATTTAGTGAGCCTTTGTAAGGCTTGGAAGGAGGCTCCTGGAACACAGAGTACCAGGGCTCCCTTCCGGCCACTTGCCTTTCCGTGGCCATCTTGGTCTGTGTTGGTGGGTTAGTGAGGTTCTAACCTCGAGGCGCTGGGCCTCTGGCTGGGGCTAGTGGTCGGTAACCACCGCTCCACCCAGGTACTGTTCTTTACCCCTTCTATTCGCTGACCACTTTGCCGGTATAGGGCTTTTGGCAACACACAGTAGGGGGTAGGCTACTTGTTGACTAACTGCCTATACTCGTTGCCACCACCCGCCCACGTTGAGGGAGGACAGCACGCAGTACCTTGTCAAAATTGGGTAAATGCTGTTTTCTCTCCTCGCAGAGTTTAGCTGACTCTGCGATAAGGAGAGGAGATGTTCTTCGAACAATCTCTACTGTCAGCAGAAGAGTTTGAGTTTTCTCAGGCTTGATTATTCACTCCAATCGCATTCGGGTGGTACCCTGAGAAAACCTCCCCGATCGAGACAGTTCCCCGTTGGGTATCCTTTCGGCCGCCCTCGCCAGAACAGACCAGGGACCGGAATTCCCACGAATCCGCCCGCGTGACCAGACGCCGTCGGACCCGCACACAGCTAACTAGCCTTTCGGCCGCTCCGTCATGGCACCCAACGGTCGAGTGGCCCCCAACCCCCTCCCTATCTGTACTATTCTATTTTGTTCTTTTTATTTTTTTCCCCTCGCCCGCTGTTCTGCTCCAGTCTAAGCATCGTCCAGGACATCGAAGTACCCCTTCTGGACACCCAGGCCTTCGTTTCCCGGCGGACGAGGGAATGGAGCTTCGCTCCTACGGGCGCCTCCCCCCCCCCCTTTTTTACACATTGACATACACAGATATCAATCAACATATTATCACAAATCACCTCTTTCCCTCATTTAGGTTTTCTTCTCCGCAGTTCCTTCCGTTCTTCTTTCATCAGTTTCAGATCTTGTCTTTCTTCTTCTCTTTCTTGCTGCTTCTCCTCCTCTTTTTCTCTCTTCTGTTGTTCTTCTACTTTCCTTCTCTGTTTTCCTCCCCATTTTCTTTCCTCTGCTTCTTTCTCTTCTTTTCCTTCTCTTCCTCCTTCTTGTTCTCCATATTTCCTTCAATTCTTCTAGCATTCATTTCAGATCTTGTGTTCTTCTTTATAACTTAGTCGTGTTTGGAGCTTTTCAATTTTTCTTCCCCACTGTTATTCTGCAAAAACTTCAATATTTACTGAAAATTCTGCTTCTTATCTAAAAGAGAGAGTTATTTATAATTTTTGTTTTATTTAAAGGATAAAACACTAGACAAGCACACTCACTGAATAATTCCCTAGTTCCAGCACACTCTCATCAGCTCCCTAGACTACTCAGTTAAATCATCATTCATAGTTTTTACCAAATCACATATTTTACTAATACTTTCATTTATTTTTTCTACAATTTCCTTGCCATATATATTATGTTTTTCCAATGGCAATTTGCCATTAAAAGGTTTTAATTTCTGTTCTGATTCTTTCCTTTCTTGGACAGACTACACGCCTCCCACCAAGGCGAACCGGGATCGATTCCCTGCAGGGTCGCTTCCGGACTTTCGTATGTGGGAATCGTACCGGACGACGCCGCTGGTCGCCGGGTTTTCTCGGTGATCTCCCGTTTCCCTCGCCCGTGCATTCCGGCGCTGCTCCGTATTCATCGCACTTCACCCTAATCGGCTTTCAAGACCTCGATAAGAGGCGTCCAAATCTCTCCATTCCACTATTATGAGCCATTCCCAACTGTGGCCCCTATCCTCGAAATCCGCTTCGGGAACAGCGTTACATCCGGATCAGGTTGTTTGAGAAGCTCAAATGCTCACGGGAATATTTCAAATGTTAACCTTAATAGTACTTTCGAAGATCATACAAAACCTTTAGAAATAATATAATAATTTCGAATTTAATATTTTTTTGTTATATTTATCATTTCTTACTCATATGTTTTACATTACTTATTTGCATAACTCTTATGTTATGGCTAGGGCCCATGTATTTTTTGCGAAAAGATTTATGCTCACGATACACTTCAATATCTAGGTCCACAAACACAACTTCTTTTGGTTATTGGCCGTACGTATATGTGACAAGACATGTTCTTATTTTACTGGGCCAATCAGAATAAAGTACGTCCATGATTCGCGGAAAGACACTTGAGGCACGTGGCATTTAAAATCATCCAACCACGAAAGTGCATGTGAACTTTAGTGTTTTGGAATACAACTGTCCGTGAAAACTTTTCGCGCAAAATACATGCCCTTATGTATGGCTAGAGCCCCGAGTATTTCGCGGATTGATCTGGCAACAGGCTAGACGTGGCAATCCTGTATACACCGGAGATACTATAGTTTTATTTATTGGTTACTGCGATCAAGTGAGGCCTTTGTACAGCACTGTTCAACACTCACTCACACTACTGCTTCCTGCAAACTACTGGCTCACAGTTTAACGAGGCATGCCTAAAGATCTGCCGCCCAATTACAAAGGAAGGAGGAAATACCAAGTGTTCCATGTCTACCTCGCCACCGAATGAACGCGAAATATTCGCGGCTCTACCCATGGCTTTCAGTTTCGCCCCGGTGAACGTTTTCTTTTAATATATCCTTTTTATTTTGTGCGAGTGTAAGTGACTTCTGACTGTAAGGGCCTCTGTGAGATTTCCAGTCTCTCAACCCTGGCCTGACCGCTACTGGGCTTACTGCGGTTCGTTGACAACTTTTGTACGTAGACTAAAGATGAGGTAGGCAGATTTTCTTCCGCTTACTACTCGCCCATCGTCAGTACAACTGTCAAGTCACGTAGTCAACACTGAAGAACGACCTCGTTTACGTTTGAGTTTTACAACAGACCCACTCTTTTGTACGAACAAAATACCTTGTCCAGGGGCGTGTGGTGGTCTGTTGCAAGGTAAGCTGGCGCTTGCTAATTGCTGTAAATTCTCGGTGCCACGCCACGCAGCAGGGAAACTGACTGTATTTTGATCACTCACATCGACCACGCAAGGGATCATTACACGCATTCTGTGGCGTCAGCTTTCGAGCTACGTTATACTGGTGGAAGTGTGAACTAGCAAGCAACAGGGTACAGCACAGAGCTAACGCCAGCTTACTTTGCAACACTGCACCACACGCCACTGGCCTTGACTATCTCCAGTACACTCGAATTGCATTAAAACGATGAGGGAGAAAATGTTCAAACGTATAAAAGCACTTGCTCTCGTGAGCAGTGTTGTGACCTCAAACCTTACCCCACGTTGTTTCTAGTGGTGTTGGCGGAGAAGCTGCCCAGTGTCGGAACACGGAGAGTGGGTGGAGCTGCTTTTCCTCTCATTGAATATCTTTCCGCCACGTATTGTGGGCTATCTCGCTTTATCGGTGCGTCATATAGGTGGAAACCGAAGAACTGTGAAAGAAAGTATGTTAATAATATGAAAATCCATGCTCTTGTGAGCACAAAACAAAAAAAAAAAACATTTAACTTGAAAAGCCATTAATAGATATGTTACGGTCTGCATACGCCAGGCCTTGGAACTCTTCTATTTAACTAACTACCAACTTAACTGTATATTCAGCACTCCAAGGCCCGAGTGCTTGAAACTCTCCACGTTGTTCAACTCTTTAAATTGAAAGCGTGAAAAATTACTTCATCTCGTAGAAATTTGTCTCAGAAACCAACAACAATTGGTGCACTGAAAGGCCACTTGATTATTTCGGTGATTGCGTCTCAGTGATTTAAAAGTTATTATTGAACAGCACTGAATCATGTTGGCTCAAGGCACTAGTTACCTATGCAATCCCATTGATTGATTTCTGAATGAATGCTAACAAAAGAACTTTTAGCGCGATACACATGATTGAATTACGCAATTGTAAAATTTTCATTTATTGGAGTATAGTTACTCAGGACGTGTCAACTAAAGTATGGTCCAATGACTATCTTATTGAAAAGCTACATGTGTTTGAAGTTTAACGTGCCCCCCAGAAAATAACGCGAATTTTTCAGGTCTGTAGTAATGAGATCAGGGATAAACGTGACGTAAATTTTTTGGCCGCCAGCCGTTTCTCTGGAGAACCTATGTATATCAGGAGAACTGCCAACTTGGCAAAGCTGATTCGAATTCCTGTCGCAATCAGAGGAGTAAAAGAGTCGACTTTATTCTAGCTGCGTGGCACAGTCTCACACGTCAATCAGTATCTAGAATATCTAGAGGCGTCTGCAAGCTTATTCAAGTTCGAAAAAAAATTGGTTTTTTTTTTTTTTTTTTCAAAAATTAAACACTGTATTCGGATAATTATTTTATTTATTTATGAGTGCATTATTAATGGCATAGTCGTGACGTCAATTTTTTATGCTTACTCAATAATTACAATAATAAATACAAATTAATCTGAAAAAATAATCACTTAACTTAATGAACTTAATATTTGAGTGTTAAAAGCGAACACGATAAGATAAACAATATTAAAGCATACAAAAACCCCAGACAGTTAAATAACGAACACCTGATAATGGATTCAGTAATGATCTGAAAATAACAAATGAATCCCTGAAAGAAGGGATGGAGACAGTTGAGATAAGGTTAATGAACAGTGAGAAATTACTTCAATGAGTACACCTATTTCTCCTGCTCTATGGGATATTATTGATGAAATCGTGAAAACAGAAAATG
The DNA here is from genome assembly GCA_029891345.1 of Dryococelus australis. Classification (NCBI taxonomy): domain Eukaryota; kingdom Metazoa; phylum Arthropoda; class Insecta; order Phasmatodea; family Phasmatidae; genus Dryococelus; species Dryococelus australis. The sequence goes on along the minus strand of CM057001.1, from coordinate 10,019,663 downwards.
TATTTATTCGGTAAGATGAGGTGTCTAAACCTCCGACACCCCTTCCTTATAAACAGCCCAGCCTAGGGTGGGTTTGCCGTACGCTAGTTGTTATAGGCTATTCACGGTAAAGTGAGCACTTTTGAACGCCCTCTCATTTGGAATAACAGTCAATAAATAAATTTTATTTTAGCCTGCGACGTTAACTTCCTAGTGCAATGGAATCTACACACTGTGTTTATTATTTACATGGGAGTATTTATTTAAAAGGGTAGTTAAAGGATAAAACATGGCTGAAATAAAAACGTAACTAGGGCCTCAGAAGTGCTCACTACAGTGAACAGCCTATAGGCAAAAGGGTGGGGAGTGCCTCACGGCATGGTGTGGACCAAGCCTATTACTGTAACAACACACCGCCAATCAGTGACGGGGTACTAGCGCTGTCCTGTTGACACCGCCGGGAAGTGCCAACTTCGGTCCCGACCGACTGCTCTAGGGTGGGTTTATTCAAGGGCCGCAATGATGCAGTTGTTAGGCAACCCGCCTCACACCTGTGCGAACCGGGCTTAATTACCGGCGGGGCGGATATCACACCCAACACCGAGGGTGTTTTCACACCCCGGATTTTCCAATTAGGGAAACGTGGTGAATGTCGCTATTAGGTTTCATCGTGGTGCTCCCTTTTCCCTTACCATTGCATTCCGTCGCTGCTCCACAGACACTTCGCCGCGTTATTGAAGACCTCTACTGTTGAATCCCTCCGAACTATCTCTCTCTCTCTCTGTTTCTCTATTTTCCCTCCCAAGTAATTTTCCATCCCCATTCTTGCTAAGTGCCAGGACCTTGACACAACTGAAAACTTTAGCAGTTAAATTTCACGTTCCCGGCCCTTTTACAAAATTGCCGATACGCGACACTAACGTGACGTTAAAAGTTTGAGCAGTTGAAAATATTTTATTTTGATATCGAAAAAATGTGAATTTACTTATATAAATCATTATTAGAGACCTAGAAACTTCGCGGATTCATTCGGCAACAAGTTAGACTCCACAATCCTATGTGCACTCGAGTCTCAGGTATTGGCCGATGAGTGATGCAGTTCTACCCAGGACCGGGTAGCACGGGAGTCCCTCATTGTTTTCTTCCAGGTTAGTTATTGGCTGGAGTTCGTCCAGGGCGTAGCTTACAAACTGCGGACCAATGGAAAAGGAAGTCAAATGCATGTGTGTTGAAGTCTAACTTGTCCTCGAACTGAAATAAAAACATACACCTGTTACTGATAATAATATTATTGAACTAAAGTGAATATAACTTTTAGTTCTTACCGAATACTCTCCACAGTTATATTCTTTTTATATAAAAACCAAGATATTTAAATAAAATGAAATATTTTAATTATAAAATTAAAATAATTAATTGGTCGACTAATAACATTTTGATCTAACTACTGAGTCTCGTGATATACACAAGCCCGAACTTCTCTCGCCATACGAGCCTGTGGATATTACGACGATGGCCTTCGAAAAAACAGCAACACACTACCTCGCTTCAAAGAGATCGTCCTGCAATTTCGCCTCGCATCTGTGTGTGTGTGTGCATGTGTGTGCGTGTGTACACTCTGAAGCTCGTAAAATGTCGCATCTCTACAAGCCCGAATTTCTTTGAAGTCACGCTTCGGCTAATTTCGGCGGCGTACAGCTAAAATCACCGAAATTGCAACCCATCCCTGAACGTTCACTTGAACAACTGGATTTATATAGACACTAGAATAATTATGTTGGCCACCGCTTCTCGAACTTTGCCACAGCTCTAAAATAAAGCAAACTGTCATTAAGAGCGAGTTCTTTATTAAATTGCGTAAAGAGCAATGGATGAATTTCTTAAATGACCCTTTAAAAAAATAATAAAAAACATGCTATGCATTGATGAGAGTCTGAGATCTATTACCTTCCGCACTGCACTTCTTAGCCTGCAAGTTCGATCTTGTGGTTCGATCTTGCTAGTTTTCTGTAATACACTATTATTCTGAATTGCTGGTCAAGATGATGTATGATCGTACCTTGCTCTAAATGGGTTGGAAAACTTAATATAACTTATGAGCTAAAACTTTTATCAAGGGAGAACCACGTTTCCGAAAATCGAGATTTTATAAGTATTCTACTTGAAAATATTTGATACTACTTGAAATGAAATAACAAGTGTTTAATGTGTATCGCTACTAAGACTACATATTACGAGTACAATGCTGTCTAATAAATTGCTGCAGATATAATTTACTACAAACATTAGAAATAATTAATCAAAAGCGTTTTTTAAATTTTGTATATCTGCACATTCCTCGTTGATATACTACTACAGTTCATTTAATTTGTTTCCCAACAGTAAACGTAAAAACTTGTCAGCTTGTTTTCCACATTGTAGTAGCTCGAAGTGGGTCGGATTAATAAAAAACCATAACTTAAATTATTTAACAGCATAAAATATCAGAAGTGACCACATGGCGTGGAGTTTTCTACAACAGCCTAGTAGTGTAGCTGGTGATAGTCAAGTAATAGTGTTGTCTAGCTTAGTGATGGTTCCCCTAAATCGAGTACATGTTGACTTGAAAAGAAGCGTTTGTGGTATCGGGTTTATTTTTATGTCAAGAAATAAGCCATGTCAGTTGTCAGTAATACCGAACATTATGTTTTCCCTTAATTTTTATTATGTTAGTGACAATAATTGCGAACAGAAATCGCCAAACAGGAAACAGGAAAGAATAAGAATACTTGAGCGTAGATAATGTCAGCCACTCCTGTGACCTCGGTTTCAAGTCTTGAGCACATAGCAAATCCCTTCATCGATTCAATAGTCGCTTCAAATAAAATTAATGTGGGATGCCATTTAATAACCATTAATTTTCCTACATCTTATGTGATTTAATACATGCCGATTTCAGTTACTTAAAACTTGAACGAATTGAAGTAATAAATGGTGGATGTTATGTAATTTTTCTTAGCGTCACGAAACAGGACATGATGGTTCGTTGATAAAAAAAACGCAAAAACCAATACTATTCCCTTTTCCACTTTTGTGTTTTTGTTTATGGGTTACCACATCCCCGTAGTGACTCAAAATTTCAAAATAAAAAGGAAGTAAGTTCTTGAGGACTGAATATGTATATCACAATACAAGGATAAATAATAATATCCTTAATTTCCTGTCACATTTTGTTGCCGATCAATCGTTGTATCCAGCAGACTACGGTTATTAATTTTCTCCTGTATTTAATTTGATCATTTCTTTAATTATTTCAATTATTATTCCTTATTTTAGTAATATATTTTGTTATGGATTGGGTATAATATTGTTTCATGTTGTGCAAGATTAAATGTTTATAGTATTATAACTGCTGGTTAACTAATTATAAAAAAGTTTGCAAAGCGATTTTGATGTGTGTCCTGAACTTGTACCTTTTAAGCAATAGAAAAGCATTGATATTTTGATGACGTCAGTTTTAACCTGACCGAAGCGGGATTGGTCTTTAGAATCGACTGTAGCTGTAGCGATGTAGCTGTAGCGATGTGTCATGTAATGTGCTTGAAATTTTACCTTACCTGTGATTCGTTCACGGTTTTTCTTGCACGACACACAAACGCGCTCTGTTGATTTTCAAGTACTTCGAGGCCGGTGGAAGAGTTTGAAGTTTATTTATCGCAAACGAAACCTCAGTTTTAATGGTGGCATAAAAAATTTAAACGACGGAATTATTGCTCCTTGAAAGATCACACTCACTTCAGAATTTCAGAACTGGACGAAGTAAAAAAAAGTTATGAGATTCTTGCAGAAACACTTAACAACGCCTTCATGTGACAGTAAAAGTGCCTTAAAATTAGGATGACAAAATATTATTTGTCCTGAATCTTCCCATTTTTTGTTATCTCGTTAGGACGAGTTTGTGGCACTGTAACATTACCACCATTTCTTGATATTTTAGTAAGCCACAAAGACAATTTTAACTTCGTGTCTATAAGTAAAAATGCGTTGTTTAAAAAATTGTATAATTGCAACTATTATCTTATAAAATATAAAATATGCCCAAGAGTTTTCGTTTAATATTGTTTTCAAGCCTCATTTCACTTCTACTTTCTCTGTTAATCCTTCAGTTTATTTGCTGCCATGACAACGTATAAACTGATGCACTGTGCAACTTTCTTCTTTTAGCGATGGTAATTTTGTTTAAGAATGGGGCGGTTTGACACTCTGTCCCTTCCTTATCTCGCTTTGTCCTATACTGTATCCATTCCAAGGTGGCAGCAGAGATAAACATTGCCAGTGATGAAGTCACAGTGATTGGCTGGCTCGTGGGCTCATAGTATGACTGCGGCGGAAAATAGTTCCGGTAGTGATATTTTGTAAATTTGGAGGTCTGTCGTATTAATTGTTATCAATAGTTGTATCCTGTGGTGTTTTATGATATTAAAATGATCTGTGTGCATGCTACAGTAAGTGTGATTGCTGCTTGGAAATATTTTCATTTGTTGTTTTGTTTCGGCTTAAAACGCACCAAGTATGCAGTTTTGTGCAAGATGGCGGACACGCGCGGAGGCGGCGGGGGTCGGGCTGTAGGGTTACCATGTGTCGGAGAACATAAAAGAGATAAGCTTATACATAATGTTCAGTGACTCAGTGCCCAAACCTCAGGCATAGTTTCTTTAAACCAGTAGAAATACAAAAGCTCTATGCACTTATATTTGGAAACGTATTTTTACATCAAATAATTGTGTTCAAAGTTGCGCCGTCCAACGCCTGGAGAAGAAGACGGCGCAATCACTCGTGGAGGACAAGGTCATTGGAAGTATACGCTGTTCACGGTGAAGTGAAAACTTTCAAAGGCTCTTCCAACAGCCATTAACCACCACAGTCCAGGTATTGCATTTTGATGGCGGTGAAGTGTATACACTGTGTTTATTGGTCACACTGCAATGCTTATATTAAAAAGCAGCCGGAAGATGGAAATTGGATGAAAGGAAAAATTTAGAAGGTCCTTAAGAAGTGCTCACTTTACCGTGAACTGTATCTAGGCGCACGACGATGCATATGTAATACTTTAGTGTCGCGCGCCTAAGACCAATTCAATTTGCCGTGCATGCATGATCGCACCACACATTGTTATCCAGGTGTTGTACGCAGTGTTGTGTGCAGCAACAGGCGTGCTAGCCTGATTGTGAGAGGAAGTGTAACGAAGCCTTGAGGGCTTGAAACAAATCCCCCCCCCCCTCCCTGGCAGGGCTGGTTGTTACTAAACACGGGCCAATATCACTGCTGGAAACACGGCTAACGAGGTCTTTGTCGTCCAGACACTGCACCAGGAAGACGTCCCCTGGCAGGGCTGGTTGTTACTAAACACGGGCCAATATCACGGCTGGAAACACGGCTAACGAGGTCTTTGTCGTGGAGACACTGCACCAGGAAGACGTCCCCTGGCAGGGCTGGTTGTTACTAAACACGGGCCAATATCACGGCTGGAAACACGGCTAACGAGGTCTTTGTCGTGGAGACACTGCACCAGGAAGACGTCCCCTGGCAGGGCTGGTTGTTACTAAACACGGGCCAATATCACGGCTGGAAACAAGGCTAACGAGGTCTTAGTCGTGGAGACACTGCACCAGGAAGACGTTCCCTGGCAGGGCTGGCTGTTACTAAACACGGGCCAATATCACGGCTGGAAACAAGGCTAACGAGGTCTTTGTCGTGGAGACACTGCACCAGGAAGACGTCCCCTGGCAGGGCTGGTTGTTACTAAACACGGGCCAATATCACTGCTGGAAACAAGGCTAACGAGGTCTTTGTCGTGGAGACACTGCACCAGGAAGACGTCCCCTGGCAGGGCTGGTTGTTACTAAACACGGGCCAATATCACGGCTGGAAACACGGCTAACGAGGTCTTTGTCGTGGAGACACTGCACCAGGAAGACGTCCCCTGGCAGGGCTGGTTGTTACTAAACACGGGCCAATATCACTGCTGGAAACAAGGCTAACGAGGTCTTTGTCGTGGAGACACTGCACCAGGAAGACGCCTATAGATAGGAGCGTGCCATCCGCCGACATGCGTCTAGTCATCAGTCTACGGCATCATGAACTAGGTGACGACGTTCCTTATGGACTCTTTAGTATGGCGTGGCTTTAAAGTAATTAAGTAACTAATTAACAATAACAATATTCATTAACACAATGGTGCCAATTAATATAATGAGAGCTCCTCCGAGTTCATAACTGACTAAAAGGTTGTAAACGAGATGTAAATTATATGATTTCACTACAAAGACGATAAAGAGATAAATGGTGTTCACCATTGAGTTACGCCTAACTCCAACTTGTAGGTTTTTGTAAGCTAAAAATTGTAAACCTTTTATAGAACGCAACAGCAGCTACTTTGAACAAAATTATTTGGAAATAAAATACGTTTCCGGAAATAAAAGTGTATAGGAATTTTTTATGTGTTACTATTGGCCTAAAGAAACTATTTTTGGGCACTGAGTTTGCGAACATTCTGTTTAGAGCAGGTAGAAAACAGTGACAATTAATATATTTCATACATAGCGTAAAAAACTCTCCATTACGAATGTGTAACTAAATGAAACATTGCTTTTGTAGTGTTTAAATGAAGGTGTGAACATGAGAGCTGACTGCGCACGATGAATTTGTTGGTGGCCAGGTGCCTGGACAGACGCAGTAATACAAGCTGCCGCCTTGGAGTGAGGGCAGTATTGCTTGTCCCAGTGGCCTTGGCGAGGGGGTGGGGGGGTGGGGGAGGTTCCGAGTTGTTCAGCCATATTTACTCTTTAAAAAATACATTTACAGTTACCTGTTAGTAAAATAAAAAAATTTGGTAAACAAAACGGTTAAATAACTACTAAAAATAATTAAATATGAAATACAAGTATCCTCGTCTACTATTGTTCTTGAACTGATAAACTCTTATAAGCCCTGTTTTACCAACGAAGGGAACTCGCCACATACCCACATTCTCCTCAGATAAATTTCTGCCTTCGCCACTTGTCTTGTGTGTTTTTACGTGACCATTTCTTCTGGTTTGCCAATTATAGGCTGTTTACGGTAAAATGAACACTTTTAAAAGCCCTGCTTAAGATCTACTTGTATGCATATTGTGTATTCTTCCGCCTTATGTAAAATTAACATTGCCACGGGCTTCGTCACTTCATTCAGGCGTCGATCAAGTGCAACTGTGAAATTATCACAAAAGAAAATATTTTGCAAATTGCTCATTAAATGTAACACTTTGATGCATTACAAAAACAGAAAGTAAAATAAATAAAGAAGTTATCACAAATGGTTACCTGACACTTTTTATTTGACGTTAAGAAATGGAACTACTTTCCATTCATCGTTACCAAATTTATTGGCGCATGTCACTCAGTTCACTCGTTAAAATATATGCCTGTAGGGGCAGTGATTTTAAAAGTGCTCACTTTATCGCGAACAGCCTTTAATGCCCTGGTGCTCACGGTCACAGTTCTCAGGCAAAGCTAACTTCATTCCCGCTTGGTTTCCGTATTTTAATTTTAGAGCGTAAAGATTTAATCCTCGCCAGAGTGGAGGTTCAGTTTGCAGACTGCCTCCTCCTGACTTGTTGATTAGGGGGCACGGGGTTGGATCCCAGGCAGCAGCAGTTGCTGGTTTTAGAAAGTCTTGTCCAGGCGCGAGTGAGTATGGGAACTTACTCATCCTTCCTTCCAGCGAGTACTGGAGTATTCTCCTGGCGTTAAGGGTAGCCAGATAATACTGGATACTCCAGTTCCTTCTAGAACTGACACATTTCGTGCTGCCCCACTTCGTTATTACTTCGTTTGTTGGTTGTTAGGCATGGCTTGGCTTCTTGTCGATAGCCTAGGTTGTTAGGCATGGCTTGGCTTCTTGTCGATAGCCTAGGTTGTTAGGCATGGCTTGGCTTCTTGTCGATAGCCTAGGTTGTTAGGCATGGCTTGGCTTCTTGTCGATAGCCTAGGTTGTTAGGCATGGCTTGGCTTCTTGTCGATAGCCTAGGTTGTTAGGCATGGCTTGGCTTCTTGTCGATAGCCTAGGTTGTTAGGCATGGCTTGGCTTCTTGTCGATAGCCTAGGTTGTTAGGCATGGCTTGTCTTCTTGTCGATAGCCTAGGTCGTTAGGGACTGAGCTAGCTGCTCAGATAAGCAGGAACGAGGAGGGGAATCGGCCAAGACCTGGGATAAGGAATAGTTCCGAAGTAGCTTCTTACAGTCCGTTCATGATTACCTCCAACTTTCCTGAAACCCTGCTAAAGTTCTACTTGTATGAGATTCCTCCGCCCCTTGAAAACAAAGCTTAACCAAGTCTAGAAATTTACGAGACTGCGCACCGCGTTCCTCCACTCTCTGTGTTGTATTGTTTCCACAGGAACTATTTCTCATTACCATCAAACCTGTTTTCTCTTTTTTATTCGTAGTAATTTAAAAAGAAATATTATATTTTATAGATAAGATATTCGTTTAAAAATGTAAACGAATTAAAAAGTAATATCGTTTAAAGTTAACAGAAGTATTAAAAAATTTTGTGATACACCGCATATCTAGAGAATAACAAGACAAGTCGTACATTGGGTGATTTTTCAGAAGTTTGATTCAAAAACTGTTAAAAAACCGCGAATAGACTATATAGAGACCTGAAGAATTCGCGTTTCCATTTCGGGTCAAGCTAGAATTCAAAAAGTAGTAGGTTTAATTTACCTTTGTAATTGATCCGTGCGTTATTTGACACCACCTGGAGAAATTTGAGCCAATAATAAACATGTAACAAAATGCAGGTTATATGATCGCCTTCCGCTATAACAAGAACCACCTATGCGTATTTTATATTGGCTCGATTGTACATAGAACTGTGGAGTCTATGCTACTGGTAATTGAACTCGCGAATTTTTCAGTTCTCTAACTACAGTCGGGAACTACTGAATCTGATACAAGTATTAGATACTTCGTATCAAATATAATTCCGTATCAGTGTCAGTTCGGAAAAGTTAGAGAAAACAGCTGTAACGAGCCATCTGTACACTGGAGTGACCGCTGGAAGAATCTCCAGCCATGCAGAGTGAAACTCGTCTGGAGTAGAGAGCTGATCTCGGGGGCGTCGATTATAGGCTGCGGGTCAGGGCGCATGAGTGTGGGACTGGACCGTCGATATCCATCATAGCTTGCGGCGGCGATGGGTTGATCCTCTCTCTCTCTCTCTCTCTCTCTTACACACACGCGCGCAGTGCCAAGCCTCTCGCTCAAGTGCATGCGAACAACGATGCAGTATGTAGGGCGACAGCTCTTACGGCACGCAGCAGCAATGTTAGACGACAAATCAAATCACGTTGTTTTTTAACATTTAATTCGAATGGAACAGTGGAACTATATTCAGAATTTAACTGGCCCTGACAATTGCCTTTCATGACGAACAAATAACAGTGCGAGAAAAAAACACCACGCAATAAAAAGAGTGAACAAAAAAAAAAAAACAATAATTGTGCATTGGATACGTACGGCTTCAAGTCTCGTCGACAATGAGATCACTAGAGACTGAGCAAATAGTCCCACAGAAGCAAGAACAGGGAGGGAATCGATAATGGCGTGTAGTAATGAAGCATCCCAGCATTCGTCTGGAGTGATTTCGGAAACTGCGGGAGATCGATATCAGGATGGCCGGGTGGGTATCGAGTTATGGTCCTCCGAAATGCGAACCCAGTGGTTTCCCACTGCAGCGCTTCGCTTGGTTTTTTGCACTGGATATAACAAGCTACTTATATTTATTATTTTTATTGTGGTAATTCTAGTAGTTTCTTAGTTCTTGTGTATTTTTTATGTTCGTGTTTATGAGCGATGTGGTTGTGTGCAGAGGTCGTGGGGAGATGTTTGCTGCAGTCAATGAATTCTTGCGAGCTGTAGCTCAAACACTTTGTTTTACGCCGCACTTAAGTATAGGCTATTCACGGTTAGCTGAGCACTTTTGAAATCAACCGTTGAAAAATGTAATTTACCCTACGTACATATATTTTAAACAAGTGCACTGACTGACTTTTTCCCGATAAAGTTGGTTACATCGGAGGGAAAGTAGTTAAAAATCCAAACGTTCTATTAAAGGTGTTATAACGTTTTTGAATACTGAATTTATGTATTTATCTGTATGTTTTTTAATGCATACAAGTGTAATAAATGAGCAAATTTGTAATCAATTTACTTTTCTAATAATTTAACAGCTTCACTTGACTGAAACAAGAACAGAGTGTTCAGGTCCAGGGTAGTGTTAATTTTGCACGAGGAGGAAGGATACAGCAGGGGTTTAAAAGTGCTCAGTATACCCTCAACAGTCTGCATACAGATTTATGGCTTAAGATATAGCTCGCCAAAAATACATCGTTTTCTCAGCAAGGTGGAAAAAAACCTTTTCCTATCATTATAATGCCTTGATTCCCCCCCCCCCCCCCCATGATGGCTTCTAAAAACCCCCTAGACGTCACATGTGTTGGCGTTAATTTTTGTAACACACTTAATTTTTGGTAATCCTGATTACGAATTTTATATTGCTGACTGGTATGCTACGCAAGGTTAAGGGAACCTTCCACTGCTGTATTGTATTTTATTCTGGTTTTTCTAGCTCGTTTATAATTTCTAAAAATAAAATGCTGAATGTATCCCTGTACTGCTGTGCGGGGTCAATATTGCTGTAGTTGGGCACTAGCTACTTTCGGAATTTTATTTTTTTTAAACATAAACATGGTCGAAAAAAATCAATAATCCAATACGGCAGGGGAAGGTCCCTTTTAAATGTTTCAATCCCGACGTGATTCCTTGGAAGATGGAAGCATGATGTAGTTTACTACCCGGGAGCAAAGAAGTGCACTTTGGCAAGGACCGAGGAACCGTCGCGTGCTAAAGAAGATGGCGACGGAGCAACGAACCCTTGGTGTGCGAACTGAGTTCGTCATGTAGGCCCATCCTTCATGTGTGGTAGAAGACTTCTCTTGGCACGGCCGCGCAGATGCACCCGGCGCGTATTTGCGCAATTATCTCTCTCTCTCTCTCTCTCTCATGGTGTGATATATACGACTTGTGCGCGTCGGCCTGGCCCGGAAACGTGTCCTGACTTAGTTGACTTAGACCAGACCTTACCCGGCTACACACAGATCCAGGCCAACGCCCGGCTGCCTTTTTTTTTAGGTCAGGCACTCTACACTTCGCCCTCTATTTAATTACGTGCTGCAGTTCTCACGGTCGTGAGCTCCAGTTAACGCGCGCGGTCCAGCTTTATGGGGGGGGGGGAGTGACCCACCTCGCCCTCCCCTCCTCCCAGACAGACAAACTCACTGCCTCCCCCCTCAGAGTAGCGTTGGAATTATTGTCACCGGCGAGACCTGGTTGGCGTCACAGCCCCTCCCCCTCCTCCCGTACTGTAGAAGCCGACAAATGTAGAGGATGCGTAAGAAATATTCTGGGAATTAGGACCCTCAGAATAAACGTGGGATTTATCGAAAATTTTGGGTGATGGCCTGCGACCCCATAAATACTGCAGCGGTCCAACGGCCAGCAGTCTTGGTCTGAGCCTTAGGGCTGAGTGCGGTAATCGAGACATCGGTGAAGACGGACGACGCCGGGAGATCACGAGGATGGCGGCGGCCGGTGTGTTTGTGGTGTGGATGGACGAGAGGGTGTGAAACCCGACGAGTGAAGCTTACTGAGCGCGAAGGCGCTCGGAGAGCTCTAGAACGTTGCGGACTGGTGGTACATGGACTAAACTGAGGTGGGACTGAGTGAACATGTAGTACGGATTTTATTGTAAATATTTTAATTGTCAAATATGGGTATGTAATTTATAATGGAATAGTTTTTTATCCATTGTCTATTGGGACTGATTTATAATTATTTAATTACGTTAAATCGTTTGAGGTAATTGTAAATTTGATTGATTGAAGTCATTAATTGTAAACAAGTGATATCCATTTATTGTGAGATGCTGAGTCGAGAAATCGTTGTTTGTAGTTATTGTAAATAAAATTAGGAAACTATAATTAACTCTTATTTAAATAAGACCTTCATCCCTATAACGAACCTGGTTTAGCCCACTGACTTTTGAGAGTGGAATTGTAATAGTATTTTTGTGACCGTGTGAGTTAACCGCAAGTCTGGGTTATGGTTACCTAACACAACCATATACTGAAATGAAAACGACACTTATAGCCAATTAAATAGGAGGAGTACTATTGTTCGTGTAACATGCAATCGCGTGACAGGTCTCTTGGGATCCTTCAGTACACAAACGAGCGGTAACCAATATGGCTGCAGACCATTAGTGATGGAAGCAAGTCTGTAAAGAGAATAACGAGGCCTCCTGTGTGATATTGGTTACAGTCTTCGTAAACTATTTTTGTTAACGAAAAGTGTATTAATACGTTATTATTATTATTATTATCATTATTAATGTTATTTTATTTGTAATGTGGCATGATGTGCCCTTAGAAAGGAATCTAGCCGAACAACAAATTTTCACAAAGATACATAAAAGTATTCGTTAGGATCTTATGGTTGGTAAATAAACATTAAACGAGGCATAACGTCGATGTGTGTTCACTATAGGTATATAGTTACGATGTTTTTCGTGTTATTTCTATTGTTTTTTAAATTTTAAAGTGTTAATTTTTACATTCGAATGCGTTTATTTTTACGAATTATTATCACCTTAACACGGATATTTCCTTAGTCTTAAATCTTCTAGTTAAATGAAAAATCCCGAAAATGTTATAAAGTTACGTGTTAAGTACTTATAAACATGTTTTGCATACTCTCCCATTGCGTCTGTATACCGTGAATTTTCTTAGATTGGCAAAATGTAAAGTCAAACTTTATTGATGGAGCAGGATGCTTGGCAGGTTGGTAACATTACAGTCGAGGTGTCTGTGCGTCACAGTACCGGAACTCGCACACCTAGTTTTATGACAGTTGCCCACCTGCTAGGAAGAAGTGAGGTGTTTGAAGGTTGGCAACGTTACAGTCGAGGTGTCTGTGCGTCACAGTACCGGAACTCGCACACCTAGTTTTATGACAGTTGCCCACCTGCTAGGAAGAAGTGAGGTGTTTGAAGGTTGGCAACGTTACAGTCGAGGTGTCTGCGCGCCAGAACTCGTCCACAAGTAATGTCGAGTGTAAGCGTCACGTGACACGATCAAATATTTCACTCAATTCAATTTATTGAATGCAGAAATCGTTTCACATGCGAACTAGTCATATGTATTCTATAAAAATTGGAATGTAAACTTGAAAGCTTTGAAATACATTTGACACCGTTAAATAAAAGTTGAACTATTTTAATTACAAAAAAAAAACTATTTTCATCACAACAGATAACTGAACATCATGTGCTTTAACTGCTTTATAAACTAGTCCTTGATAGTGAAAACAAAGGACGTTAAGAAAAAAAACAATTTACAGGCCCTAGTCGCTTGAGGTGTAATGGTGTGCTTCAGATAGAGAAATGCTTATTTCTTAGAAAGCCTCAATGAGGAAACGGCATATAAACAGCTTTTCGACTGGTATGATTCATATCGTATGAATAATTCTGATTGTGGATAAAAATTGAATTCAAGGGAATTTAGAACATGTCCGAAACGGAAATCTTTTGAAAGATTTGAACCATTCGATTTCTTGAAAACTAAAATTGCCGTGTTTGGGACGTCGACGTGATTTCATATGTTGTTCAAGAATTGAATTCATTAAAAAATTGAATATATTAAATTTAGTTTGAAGCAAAATTTTATCGTGTGAAATAGCGGTATTGAAAGTTACCCATCTCCGAGGTGTTCTAAATCTTAGTTAGTAAAATACGTGACTGTATTCCTTGAAAAGGTGTTTTTTTTTTTTTAGAATGATGACGCAATACAACAATTTTTGCGTTTGGAAAAAACCCGTTATGCTGCCGCGTCAATAAATGTAACAGAAGAAAAAGACAGCGTCAACGCATATTATTACCACTAGGTTGTTTGATTAGCGATATGGTTTCTAGTGGTTACAAACATCCGTTCTGAAGCGACTTAGATACGTTCACATACCTTTAATTAAAGGACATCCCACACCGCACCACAAAGAGCATATTTAGGAGTCCCAAATAAACGCACATTACTGTCCGCATGTTATTGATTTTTTTTCCAGCTCATCTTTACTTTACAAACCTACAGCCGCCGCGATTTCTCGAAGTTTTCAGGTACATCCTGTGTTGTGACGATACGTTTTCTGAAATTCTATCACCGCCTTGCAAATGTATGCAGTAAAACGGAAAGAGCTGAAGTAAAATTATGTATTTAAGTTTTAGAACTTGTTGCAAAGGAAAGCGTCAAGTGAAATAGTCGTGTAATATCGCAGCTAAGTATGATGATTCTTTTTTTGCAATGCTTAGTTTGGTTAAACTCGGTCAGTAGATAAAATACGCTCACAAACTGGTCTCAAGTTGAAACAAATTTGGATTAAATTTAAAACGTAGTGCTTTAAACTAACAGATCTTCATGCCTTAAAGAAAACTATATAAAAAAAAATCCTCCCACTTGCAGCCGTAGCGGGCTTTACTCTTCGAGAAGGTGTACTACCTAAAATGAAATCATCAGGATTTCAAGAACGAAAGTTCACTTATAGACAGTTACAGTCCCTATAAAACTCACGAAATTCCCGTCTGTCCAACCATCGGCAGATTAAAAACAAATGTGAACATTATTATGCTCACCGCGATCACTATTAACGCTGCAATCAAACGCACGGAGAAGGTTAGCCGCAGCGACTGACCTCGTACTTCGGGTGTGGACGCTGGTCGGGTTGACATCTGCGCAGTTTCCAGGGCGTCATCAAGACACACCTACCTCGTCGATCTGCAGCAGGGCGATACGTGCGATTCCCCACGTAGTCGACTGAGAACACTGCACACGGAGGCCTTGACTGGACATCTTCGAGGCAGCGGCATTCTACGAGTTACGGGCTGTTCACGAAAAAGTGGCGCACTTTTGAAATCAACCTTTGAAATATGTCACTGTTCCTGCCTGCATATATATATATATATATATATATATATATATATATATATATATATATATATATATATATATATATATATATATATATATATATATATATATATATATATATATATATATATATATATATATATATAACGAGCCACTTAGTGACATGATCCCAGCAAAGTTGGTAACGATGGATGGAAAGTAATTTAATATCTTAACGTCGAACAAAAAATGTCAGGTAACTATTTGTGATATATTTAATTATTTCTTCCGCTTTCTGTATGAAAACGACTGTTGGGAAAATTCTCTGGCCGTAACTACATCTATTTTAGCGGAAACAGGCATGGTCACAGTAAAGTTGGCAGCACTTCAGGGGAACTAGTTATATACCTTAACGTCGTATTAAAGGTGTGTTGCTTAAATTACTAACCACTATATTTATTACGTTTCATTTTTGCGTGTTTTACGCACATAAATAGTAACAGTTGAAATTTGTGTAAGTTCCAAAAATTATCACTTTAGCACAACGTACGCATGGATAAAGTGATCGCGTCAATGGCACAACTGATTTTAGATACACTGAACAGGTACAGAATGGAGAGAATAGTACATCATATGCAGGACTTTCAATCGTTATCATTTGACAGCGAACAGTCTATATAACGATTTTTTAATTATGCATTTACAGGTACAAATGGTACAGGAAGAGAATGAAATTGTATGAATTAAATACCGATGTTTTGGGTGTATCCAAACAGTTGCAATGCAGAAACTGTGTTGAAAAATAAGCAAAACCGATAAGCACTTCGGTAGACAGGAATTCAAGACTTGTTACCGGTCGGACAATAATTACTGCATCGTCTTCTAATAATGATTATAATGTTTGACAATGTTGACAGTGCACAATTTAAGAAAAGAAAGTGTGAATATTCTCCAGCCACCCAACTTACTTAGTATGTCTTAATAATTTATGAAATGCTCGTCATAGTGCGTGTGTGGCCGACGTTGAATTTACCTACACGTAATAGTTTTTCTTTTTCAAGTTTCTAATTTCATGTACTGATTGTAATTAACACTTTATTTGTACCTTTTCTGGTTTTGTTATTTTGTTTTCCACTTGCGTTCCAGTTGAAAAAAGGAGTATGCCTTGGAAAGAAGTTATCTTATGTGAAATGGTGATCAGTTTTCACGAAGCTCTGTTACTTTTTTACTGCTGCAAAATTATATATATATTACATGTTCATGTATTTATCGTCTTAGACATTAGAACATGTAGTGTTACTAATGTTGTAGAGTTGAGACAGACGTGAACAGGCTTAGACGTCTCTACAACTTGTGCGACACTTGTGGTTCATTGTAATGATGTGTGTGCATGTTATCTCTTTGTAATGATTTGTGTGCATGTTATCTCTTTGTAATGATGCGTGTGCATGTTATCTCTTTGTAATGATGTGTGTGCAGGTTATCTCTTTGTAATGATGTGTGTGCATGTTATCTCTTTGTAATGATGTGTGTGCAGGTTATCTCTTTGTAATGATGTGTGTGCATGTTATCTCTTTGTAATGATGTGTGTGCAGGTTATCTCTTTGTAATGATGTGTGTGCAGGTTATCTCTTTCCATTTAATAAAATTAAGCATATATTTTTCCTTCCCGCTGGGTTTTATTGGTTGCAATTTTCACTTTTGTCCACAGGTATGTACATAAGCTGGATCCAGAAGCATGGAAGGTATTTTGGGTACTATTCTGGCGGAAATAGAAGAAAATGTTACTCTGACGAGACCGGTACGATCAATAAGCTTGGTGAGTTCAGAAATGTTTCTGAATCCTTGAAAGAATTCCTCACCTTGATTAAGTTACTTTGTGTGAAGTGTCTGACTTCGCATAAGTATTATTTTTTTTTGTAGAGATAAATACGTCCTTAATTTGGTTGGAAGTAAGTTATATGACTCTTTTGTTCTTTACATTTCCGGGTAATACAGCATGTTTTCGATCAAATCATTTAATTTGGGAGACGAACGTTTCTGGTGACAAGTTCAAATTTAACAAAAACTGTTGAAAGTTACTCGATAAATACAACGGAAGACCTGAGTCAGTATATAAATACAATTATTTTGATTAGTGATTTTCATAGTGTCTTCTACTAGAGCTATAATTATTTTAGTCATTGATTTAGGAAGCCGTCGTGAGATATTTTACGGAACAATGTATTGACATTGTTAAGTATTAAGTATTTGGTTTTTAAATATTAGCCACCTGTCACAAAAGTGTTATCGATCCTTCTGGTTGATTTGGAAATGTTTTAAAGTGTTTCTTCTTGGGGAGGCGGAGGAGGAATGTGAAATTTGAGCGGCTCATAACAGCTGAAGTCTGTAGTACTGATAGGGATAAAGTGAGATGGGGATGGAGCAATGACGACATGCACGAGTGGGGAAGACGGGAGAATTCCGAGAAAACTGACCGTGCTACAGCAACGTCAGCTGCGTTCCCCACATGCGGAACTGAGTTCAGTTCGCCTGTGAGAGGGGCGTGTGTCCTGACCATCGCACCCTCGTGGCCTCCGAGGAGGAGGAGGAGGGGGGAGAAGCTTTTATTAATTGGACAGCTGCATTTTTTAAAAAGTGATAAATAATAACTTGCAACCCTGCTCAGCTAATTTAACTTTCCTTTGTTCCGTAGTTCTTAATTTGTAATATCTAATTTTTACAATCTGTTATTCACACAAAATATTGATTGAAAAGGATGGGCGTCATCAAAAGGAAACGTACGTGTATTTTTCGCCCGTTGACTATTATGAAATTATCTTAATTCCTTAATTCCACAGAGGCTAATCAGTGCTTAGTCTACTGCGTGATTGATTGCTAAGAGTATTTATATTACGGAACTGCACTAGTCTTTGCCTATAATTTGGGTGGAAAACTTAGAATAGGGAAACAATCCCCAGGGCAGCCGATTGGGATCGAACCTACGCTTTACCTAACGTGTCAGTTTTGCTGTAGTTCTACCATTTACGCTATGTGAAAATAGCAAATATATAAAAAAAACATCCAGCTGTAAAACACACATTCAACCATTGCACCATTTCAGAAAATGCCAGTTTATTATTGTTTTTATGCTATTAGAAAATACATAATAATATAAGGAGTATTAAGTAAATGTATTGTCATATGCATGTGTCATTTTGTAGCAAACCATTTTCTGTCATGTCATATCGTATGTCATATATCATATCGTATAATTTCGTATATCAGCCTACTGTTGTACACATGTTGCAAATATGTGTTCGATGCTTATTACGTAGCATTGTGACCCCCGTTTCTTCAGAAAGGCGACACGTATTCTAGGCTGTCAATGAACGATAATTCCAAGTTTTGCAGTTACTTTTCTCAGTGTGTAAGACAGCCAACACGATACTCTCTCCTCGTACATTTGATACCATTTCGGTCTGCGAGACCACCATTAACTATTTGAATAATCTCCTTTTCGTATAATTGAATATTTATTTCGTCCGTGAAATTTTTATGGCGCAGAATTGCAGTAGGAGATCAAACTGAATTTCACAAATATAGAAGCCGCAATATTAGCGTGGAAGGAGTCAGGGAATGGTATTTATTCAGCAGTTGGTAGCTAATTTATTCATCAGTTGGTAGCTAATTTATTTGAAAGAAATGTCACTTGGAAGGAAACAGGAAGGAGGCAAATTTGTTTCCCTGTTTTTTTTTTTTAAATTTCCTTTGCGTCACGTGCTTGCTTGGGGTCTATAGAGAGTCTCACTCTTCGATATCAGTATGCGGTGTAATGGACATTCACTCTCTCTTTCCAATACATGGTTTCTGTCGGAAACTCTGGCCTTGTTCCTGCGTTCACTGTTGCCTAATGTGTTATCTTTCAGCCTTTAAAAAAATGCCATTTTCGTTGCGAGTGCGCCATGCAATCACAATTATAAGGTTTATCGCAGGCTTCAGTTTCAAAGGAGCCGCTTAGCTTTGCGTCTCAGGATTAGTTTCCTTTAAGAGATGGCAGGGAGGTAAACAGATAAAAATTATCTTAATCAGACCGTTTCCTTCACCGCCCATTTGTTTCTCAGCTTGCCAGTTACGTCTCAAAGCTGAAGCAATCTGGCAGCAGTGAGCGCCATAAGCCCTGTACTGCATTCTAAGCGTGGGATGGACTATAGTTCTGCTCAATTCTCCGAGTCACTTCGAAAACGGTGTTATACAGCGGGCAGTTATGAGTGAGCACCTTATACAAGGTCAAATCTGATGGTGTACGCTGAATCGGCGCCTCGACAGCTGTTATCTTATCGCCTGGTCTTGTTCAAGAGATTTACGATAATCCAGTGTATTATAGGAGGGAATTGCGCTCATGACGCGATAACCATGCCAAACAAAACAGAATGCGTGCACGTTATCTCGTGTTCCGAAAATACCCAACACGGAAACCCCCTTAAGAGGGGGGGGGGAGGCGGTCGGGCGGGAACTATGGCAACATTACACACACTACGTGAGTGGGATGGACCCCACGCATATTTTGTGGAATAGTTGTCTGCGCGAATACGCGTATCTCGGTAAATGAATGTTCTGCAAATACGACCTTTTTGCCATAAGAGATCAAAACCCATTATCTATGCCCCTATCTTTTTACATTTGTCATATTAAGTATATTATCGGAGGAAAAAAATCGTGAAAATGGTCAAATATCGCATTTTTAAAGCTTGACTCTGCTGTTTCCTTAAGGGGAATGGTGCACGAAAACAGTATATTCAGATAATTTTTGTCACGACTTTTTTTACAGAGGATTTTTCGAAATTGTTGCTCGACAAGGCGTAGATACCAATTTTGAACACCTTATGTTGTTACAAGTTCACTGCGTTCGTTATTCTCGGAGCACTGATTGAAGAAAAGGAAAAAAATATTTCTCTTCTTCCATCATTGCTCTGAGAATAATGAAGGCAGTGAATATCTAACAACGTAAAAATATGCTGAAAATTATTATTTACGTCTTGTCGAGCCAAAAACGTCGGAAACTCTCTGGAAAACGACTTATAACGAAAATCGGGTAAATATGCTGCTTTCATACACCATTCCCCTTAAGCGGCAAGAGAAAAGTACAAAGATACGGGCGTAGTTTTATCTGCGGTATTTCATCGCGTGTAATAAAACCCCTATGTTACAGATCTAATTTGCACATTACAGCACTGCACGCCTTGCGCGTAGGAGCGATGAGGCTCTAGAAGTGCGTGTTAGTGTCGCCCGTATCGCTCCCTCGCTTCTTGACCTTGGACGCGGGGGTCCATCCCACTCTTAAGAGCCAGGTAGGCGGGGGCCTTAATATACCGCTGTTTGAAGGTCGTGGCCAGCCTCACGTGCACTAACAAGACTAGCCATACCTGCGGCTAGTTGACTAACAAGACTAGTGACCTGCGGCTAGTTGACTAACAAGACACCTGCGGCTAGTTGACTAACAAGACTAGTGACCTGCGGCTAGTTGACTAACAAGACACCTGCGGCTAGTTTTCGTCATGATCATTACACTATCAATTCGAATCAGTGATATGAATAAGCGAAATGACGGTCACTGAGTGTCAGTTGATAAGCTACAGCTGACAGGCGAATCAAACAAATTAACTGGGAGCAAGTTATTTATAGCAGCGGCATTCTTGACATTCAGTGGGAAATCACACATAAATCAGTGAAATTCAACCACTATATTAATTAGTTATCTGGCATTGATTATCAGTTGCTGAATTCTCACTGTTTTCACTTATTTGGCTCAATTCCCGCTGATTAAAGTTTAGAGTGTAACTTAGCAATATCTTTCGCGGGACAAATATCCTTGCTTAACAAAAAATGGAATCAAATTGTCGCGTTAGTGTATGGAATTTTTAAAATTGAGGCAGTGTTAATAAATCGTTGACTCTGTGGTACACTGGCATCGTGTTGAAATATGTCAGTTTGCTGCCAGAAAATAAGGTGAATTTTGCATGTGTCTACTTGTGGATGCAGTATTTTCAAGTGATGTAACAAAAAAAGAAGAAAAATCGCAGCGAATCAGTGATGCGTGTTTGTTCTCGATGGGATTTGCCGCTGCCAACTTGCCGGCCGAGTGCACCTTGGCAGTTCCTCGCACATCGTGTGAGTGGCTAGTCATGTCCCGCTCAGACCTCATCGCCTGCTCTATGTCGCTAGTGACAGCTCGCTGGTACACTGTAGAGTAGTGCTGTTTGTTATATCCGTGCGTCATGCTCTTTTGTCGAACAAAACAACAAATAAATACGACTTCGGCAGAAACGTGTGGTTTTCAATATCGACGACAGCTACTATTGCCTGGCTGAGTGGTGAATCCCTAAGCCTGTAGGGATTTTTTTTATAACCACAAGGGATTTAGGGGTGTATAAATATTAATACATAGCCACAAACGTAGGGCTTGTTCGAGCTAATCATTTTCCGAACAAATTTTTTACAGGGGTAACTGCCGAAAGTAAAAACAAAAAAAATGTATCAGAATTATTTAATTTTCATTTTGGTGTAGGTACGGACAGATAATATTCCAAAGTAAAACATTCAAATCATTCAACTTCTTCAAAAATTTTATCCATACTGCGTAACTTTTTTTAAATAGAAAATTGTACGTGAAGAGTATTGCGAAATTTATTAATTTCCTCTTAAGGTACACATTAAAATTCAGGAACACAAAACTAACCTTTATATGAGGGTTTTTTTCAACCCGTTCGCTCACACATTAACTTCCGAGTTAAGGTTTTGCGATCACGTAATTTTTTTGGTACAGTCCGTTCGCGGTTACTTCCAACTTTACTGAAGTCTTGCCAAAGTTCTACTTCCAGGATATTCCTCCGCCTCATGCAAACAAAGCTTACCCAAGTATAGAAAATTACACCAAAGGGACTATTCACCTCATTCGTGCGCACTCAGTGTAATAACATTTTGCACGAGAACTATTTAATCATCAACACACGTATTCACTCACTATTTTTATTCATATTAATTATAAACGAAATATTATAATGTATAGATAAAATATAAGTAACATTTCAACATAGCCAAAAATAAGGTACCTTTACGTTAACAGAAGTATAAAACGCTTGTAATACACGATTAATTTCGAAAATAACCGGAACACATATTATGTGGGGTGATTTCGCAAAAGTTAGATACAAAGCGTGTGAAGAAACCGTTGAATAGACTATATCCGCTGTACTTGTGTTCAGCTCTTGTCTTGCAAAGTGCTGCGTGATCGATGATAAATACTGGCGTTTAGATGTGTAGAAAATACAACACAAATCAAATTAAAGGCTGTTTACGATAAAGTGAGCACTTTTGAAATGAACCTTAGAAAAAAGTCACTCCCCCTGCCTGCATATATCATAGCGGGCGCACTTGGTGACATACGCCCACTAAAGTTGGTAACGATGGATGGTAATAGTTCCATATATTAACGTCAAATTAAAAGTGCCAGGTAAACAGCTGTGATAACTTATATTATTTATCTCGCTTTGTACTATTTTAACGTGTCGATGTGTAAAAAAGAACACATTTGTAGAATATTCTTTCTTTTAATAAATTCAGAGTTTCACATGACTGACGCATGAATAAAGTGGCGAGGCCCATGGCAGTGTTAATTTAGCATGAGGCGGAAGAATACACAGCGTGGCATACAAGTAGATCTTAAGCAGGGCTTTCAACACTGTAAAAAATAATGGGACAATTACCTGACAAGTGTAAGGTAATATTCGCAAATTTGTGTGGGAAACATTGTTTCCCTCACGTATTAGGTAGAATTACCGTACTCTGGAGTAAAATTCACATACATGGTAGTGAAAAATCCCATAAATGAATGAGAAAATTCCATTACGACGCGTGCATCTCTTCAGCAGTGTCTCAACAGCTAAGTGGGAGGACAGGCGGGCGAAACTATCCTCTAATACACTAATATTCAATTATATTGCCATGTTGTGGTGTAATGGATAGCACATCGCCTATCGTGATAGAGGTCCATGGTACGCGCCCACCCACCAGCAAGTGTTGAGGATTTTAGAGTTGAGGTTTCGATCGTCAGAGGATATAGGTAATAAAAAAAAAATTAGGAGTATAATACCCGTGTGGTTTTAAATATAACTTTACTATAAAATGTAGTTACTTGTAAGGGATTTGGCCCTTACGTTTGTCTGGTACGTTTTCCGTACGATTAGGAAATAATACGTTACTTGTTATGTAAATATACCCCACATTTCACAAGTAATTTTACCTTACATGTAGAGGTAATTAGCTTCCCTTACATGTAAGGGAATTTTACCTCAATTTTTTTACAGTGAAAAGTGTTAATTTTACTGTGAACAACCTATAGCCACAAGAAAGACACTCTATGTACTGGGCACTGACGCCTTGACACAGTACAGTGCCGCTCATAAGCATCATTCGCGTGAAACATTTCCACGATCGTAGGGGCGGCGCTGGTGTAGCGGATAGACTGCTCTCCTCCCAGCGGAGCGAACCGGGTTCCATTCCAAGAGGGATCCCCCCACCCCCGCATTTTCGCATGTGGGAATCCGTGCCGCTGGTCGGAGGATTTTCTCGGGGTTCTCCCGTTTGTCCCGCCTCCTGGATTCCGGGGCTGCTCTATACTCACCTCGCTACTACACCCTCCCTCATCGGCTCCGAAGACCTCTATGTTAAGAGCGTAGGTGGCTCCACTACACTTCACTCCATTCGTAGTACAGTCGTTATGTCTGTGCTACTGCGTAAGCCTTATGTCACAACACACGTGGGCATTTAATGCAATTAATCTTAAAAAAGTTATAAACACCAGTATGACGGGGGAAGGCTTCTCTTAAGCTGGGCTTACAATAAAAACTGATGCGTTATTAACTATGCAGTAAGCACTGTTTTAATTCTTAATTCTAGCCAATGGGAACAGGCGATAAACCTGCCATGTTTACTTTTGTTTCCTAACCTAATCGTAGACTATATCACAACCACATTTATGCAGATCATAATTCAAAGCCTGTATTTTCTATCAGAGAAGCTAATTTTTGTAAACAAATATAATCGTAAACTTGTGCACACACGCCTTTTTACTTTTTTTTAATTTTAAATTACTGTAAATAAAAGTTCCCCGCCAACACATCGATTGCTCTGTTCTGATTGGTCGTCGCCTGATGCTGGAATCACAATAGCGCCACAGATTCGACACAACAGAAATTCGCGTTAATGTGAACACTAGATTTTACCTCCTCGCAATTAACATTATATATACATATAGCTAGTATATACTAATCTCTTTTACGGTGGCCATTAATGTTTTCATTATTTTCTAATTTGCAATCCTTTCAAAAAATTCTTTCCATGTCCGTTGATATTTTGAGCGTAAAAATGTGGCTGTAATTACATATAGGCATTAAAATGCGTTGCTTTGATTATTAGTACGGTAAATAATAGCGCACGTAAAATTTTAGCACAAAAAATATGGTGGCTTAGACAGTTTTACAGATGTCACGCCCGCGACGCGAATAAATTAGAAATATTTTCTATCCGGAAATCTTGTCGCGCGAGCTATTTACGTTGCGTTGACGTCACAGAAGTCTCGATCCAAATTGGCTGGAAAATTATTTTATTCGCATCGCGTCTGTCGCACTATTGTGATTCCAGCTTGGCAACTATTTCTTATAGCGCTTAAGGAAATCCCAACAACGCACCATTGGAAACCATTACATACCCTTCCACACAGTCGTTTCTTCTGCACACATCTTAACGCGTAATGTAATGTTCAATTTCTCTGTTTTAAACGTACGCAGCTATAAGCGTGGATATGAGTGTGTCCGCCATAGACTAAAGATGAGGTAGACCGCTTATTCGTCTTCTGCGCATGTATCCAACATTGACCTACATGCAGCCTCAGGCGTTAACTTTTCAGTGTGGTGAAATGTTATACCCTGTGTTTATTAGTCACATGGTAATGTTTATATAAAAAAAGTTGTGGAAAGGTAGAAATTTGTTGAAAGGAAAAATGTAGCAGGGCCTTAAAAAGTGCTCACTTTACCGTGAATAGCCTATAAGCATTTAGTCCACATTCATTAAAACAATTTTATATGATTCTGGCAGAGGTGCGCGATTGATGACAGAACTGCGATATATATCATGCGTATCACATAATTCCCTGACATTTAGCTAACTTGTATGAAATTCCCTTACATTTTCCTGATTTCCCTGACAGTTTTCAAATTCCCTGTTTTCCAGGTTTTCCAGACCTGTGGCAACCCTGGCTAAAGATGAGGTAGACCAATCTCGCTGGCTGCGCACAACCAATCACCGTTAAAAAGTGCTTACTTTACCGTGAATAGCCTATAGGCATTTTTCTTTGCAATCTATGTAGTGAGCAATTTTGTAAGATCTGAGAAGTATTTTGGTGTAAAAAATTGTTATAATGCAAAGAAGTCAATCCTTATAAAAAAATTTTTTTTTTTAGAAAAATGTCAGGAAAAAAAAATTCTTTTTGTCTTGAAATCAGGGGAATGTTAGGCAATTTTGCAATGTAGAAAAGTTGGCAACCCTGTTAGTGTATGGTTCCGCCGGCGACGATGCTGGGGGCTGCCGACTCTCTTCTCCACGTCACGGCCCGGCCTGGGAGCCGTGCAGCAGCGAGGGCAACGACACTGCATGCAAATGAAGGCTATGCACGTGATTAGGCGCACGTGGCCGCCATGCCGCGCCGCGGGCTGCGTTCCGAAACTCGTCGAGCTCGCACCGGCGCGGCGCAGCGAACCAGGGTTGCCAGATTACGCGATTTGTCACCGTTCGGGCTATTTCAAGGCCAGATATGCGACCAAAATATCCGAAATTGCTACTATCGCAATTTGGCCGATTTTTGGAGTAATTTACGTAGTAGTGATGTATTTGTGATTGTAAGCTAAATAATCGGATCTCATAAGTAAGATTTGATTTTGGTACCGCTGATCACTGCAGATGCATTCCAAGAGGTACTCATGACGGACTCTTGATACTCGCTACTGCTCATTGCTGTTAGTGTATCGATGAATAGAATATCACTACATCGTTTATACTTTTAACATTTATATATAGATATATTTTTAATTGTGTGTAATTTTTTTTTTAAATCAAAGCAATTAGTGTTTAATGCATATAAAATTCTACATGAATAATTTACATTCTATTATAATAATTCAGTTAGTATAAAACGTATGAAAACTGGGTGACATTGGGCGACAAAATATTGGCTATTTAGGCGACTTCATCAAAAACAATCTGGAAACCCTGCGCCGAACCGCCATCACTCCACGACCCCTAGCTCGCGTGCGCTTTTTCCTATCTGGCGTTGTGCTTACCCTAATTTCTTCTGTCCTAAAGTTACCCTAAACGAAATTAGGTTAAACGATGGTAGACCAAACGAAATTAGGATAATAGTAGTTTAACGGAGAACCCCGAGAAAACCCGCTGACCAGCGTCATCGTCGGGCACGATTCCCACTACTGCACCGCGGCCCTACAACAACAAAACATTTGCTGTAACTAGGAGGATAAACGTACCCTGTGATTGCAGAAGTGGCAGGCCGCTAAATTACTGTCACTGTTTATTAATATTCAGTTTATGTTCGAATAAGTATGAGATAAGGAATATATGACGTCCTAATGTCCATGTCCTAGTGTAGTTATTTCAGCCCGAAGATACGTGAAGGCCATACAGTGCGGGACAGTTGGCTACTCTGGTAGGAATAATCGTTCGTGCAGGCAACTACGGTTTGGAAACTTATCACAATATTTATTTGCATTAATTTTAATTTTTAAAATTATTTTTTTTATAACAACGAAGTTTTCCGTATATATGCTCTGGAAAAGTATTTAAACGTATTATTGTCTTCCGTTACTTCCGACTTTGTCGTTAACAACAGAACATAAAAGCCTCGGAATTATCATATGCTTAAAACCGACGTGTGAAATACGTGATATGAATATTCAATTTTTAAAATTGATTTCCATGCGTAACAGATATTTAGTGTATTTCTTCTGTTATATAAAAAATGTTTTTTTTTTCGTAGTGAAGATTAATATCATTTAAAAACAAAACTCTTTTCGCCTTGCTTGAAACTCATTAGAAATGACAAATAATTATTTTCCATGCTTGGAAATATTGACGGTACATATTTAAAATAAAAACGTGAACCTAAAGGCGACGCGATTGGTGAAATATTTGGTTCCGTATACGTTTCAGCTGTTCGCAATATGTGCTCCCTGTCAAGATGCAAATGCTGGAAAACAGAATTACAACCATTTGGATATTAAATTTGCTCTGCCGTGCGAATAACTTCAATTATTTTCCCCTGCGCGCGACTGCCTAGCAGGCGTTTCAGCCTAATGGGCGGAGAATTGGAGAGGCACGTATGGTAATTAAATACAACAGCGTTGCTTCGACTGGAACCAGGGTTGAGTACAGCATTTTGAAATATACCAAATACGAGTTATAGGCTGTTCACGGTAAAATGAGCACTTTTGGAGCCCTGCTCCTTGCTACCATGAGACGCGTAACTTTAGTAATGTGTCGGCCAAATGGAACTGTGGAATTATTAAGAAAGTAAATACTTTACAAATATGCTTATTTTCCTCTTCGCTGCGTAAGAGAAAACCAAAGTGAAATAAATAATTTTAAGTTATCACAAATGGTTACCTAACAATTTTTATTCGACGTAAAGATATGGAACTACTTTCCATCCATCGTTACCAACTTTACTGGGCGAATGTCACTCAGTGCGCCCTTTAAAATATAGGCCTGTACATGCCGGGGAAAATTTCTAAAGTGTTCACTTTATCGTGAACAGCCTTTAGCCGTGCTAACTGCATGACGGAGCGATGTCTCTTGCATGTTGCGTGAATTTAATTTACCAGTTTGGTCGAGAATTTAAATTAAACTCGAATCACGCACAGTGTGGAAAAGATTTGCTTGTAACTATGCGCCTGCGCACCTAACTCCAGCTTTTCTCAAGAACAAATGTTGATAGTGTAAATAAATAAAATATTGCAATTTTAACGTCACACAATCCTAACACAGGCGGCCAATAAAACTTTGTTAGTAAAGGCTATTCACAGTATAAAGTGAGCACTTTTGAAAGCCCTCTCGTTTGGAATAATAGCCAATTAATATGCTTTTCTTTCAGCCCTAAACGTAAACTTACGAGTACGGTGGAATATATGACCTATGTTTATTAATTACGTGGCAATATTTATTTAAAAAGGTGGTTAAAGGATACAAAATGGCTAAAAGGAAAAAAGTAACTAGGCCCTCAAAAGTACTCACTTTACCGTGAACAGGCCATAATGTCCTACATTAATATGAACAAAAAAAAAGAAGAAAAAAAAGGAACAGAGAGCTGCCAACAGACGAAACAAGGAAATGGGAAATTCAGCAGAGTTTTTTTTTTTTTAGGAAGTGTAGAGAGGAGCTATGACTTAAATATAGATTCGGGACGTGCCTAATGAAACAAGGCCCTCACGAATCCGATCGGCTTAGAGTATTAGGAGTTAAACGTCCCTAATGCTGGAGAATCAGACTCCCAGGGGATGAGTCCCGCAGAAACAGGGCCTTCGTCAAGGGGGGAAGGCGAGTGGGAGTGAGGAGTGGGGGTTCTACCCTACTTCTCTCTCTTTACCTTAAGGGGTCCGCCTGCCTACCCGGCGCCCGAACTACGCTGCAGCGTGTTCGAAATACAGGGTATTTGTTTACGAAACTATTAAACGTGCGTCCAGTGCGCTAGTGTACGAAAACAAGGAACACTTCATACAATGTCTGTCGGTTACTTACAAGATGTCCCGCACATTAGAAACACCATTTAGGAGCACTCGAAACGGTTTTTCAAAGCGCTGTATCTGAAAATATACGCGTTATATACACACAGAAGTAGCCAAGGGGCAAGCATTGAACCTTCCTACAGACTTTCTGCCAGTAAAATGACAGTCCCACAGGTACACGCTGGCAGCGCGACGAGAACACTGCATCGCGCCAGTTCAGAGCCCTGCGCTTAGAGGCGATTGTGCACTTGTACCGGGTTGTCGCATGTGGGAACCGTGCAGAACGATGCCGCTGGTCGGCGGGTTTTCTCGGGGATCTCCCGTCCACCCTCCCCCTTTTCATTCCGGCGCTGCTCCATACTCACCTCAATCACCCTCGTCGGCCCTGAAGACCTGGCTGTTAAGAGCCGCCCAAATCCTTTCACTGACCCGTCAGCAACATGTAGGGACTCGGTTCGCCAATCAGCAGCTACTTGCTAGATGACAGCCCAGTCAGTAGGTAACCTCGCTCAGTGGACAGCAACTAACAGCCAATCAGAGGCAAGGCTCGTTCTCACATCCCCGCGCAGCCATTCAGCCAATAGGAATGCCTACCTCAAAGGATACCGATCCACCACTGTTCCGCCTCTGTCTACGTATCTATTCTATGTCCTCGCTTCACGATGGTGTTAATAGAGTGAGTGGAGAGATGTGGGTGGTCTGGTGGGCCGAGAGGCGGGAGGAAACGGGAAACCCGCCGACCAGCGGCATCGTCTGACACGATTCCCAATCCGGGGAGCGACACCCGGTGGGAATGGAACCCGGTTCGCCCAGGTGGGTGTGAGGCGAGTAGTCTGTCCACTGCGCCACCGCGGCCCCGGTGTCGGAGGACGAGAAGTTATCGACCGTGGGGAAGATGGCTCGGCGTGTCGGCTAATTCAACTGGAAGGAAGGAAGGAAGAGACTCTCGCAAACTGAGCTCGCCCAGCCATCGCGTGCCAGCACTGTGTGTCGGCCATGAACGACCCCACCCTCAGCCCCTGTGCAGGGCTGCCACTCTGCCACACGCGCCTGTCGCTGCCAACCTCTGCGCCAGCCTGCCACACTCGCACAAGCCACGTATCGGTAGAGTCAACGAGCTTATACGTATCAGAAACGTCTCTCAATGCAAAGCAGTAGAAAGCGTATTTTTTCGCCCAGTGCAAATGTGCCAATGTCAAAACAAAAAAAAAAAAATATGTTGACGAGTTGGTACTACTACACGTGGCCAGTTTTCTGTATACCATTTCAATAGTCTTAATTCCAACCATTTTAATAATAATGTGTTCAATATTCACATTTACAATATGTAGAATTACACCCAAAAATAAACGACCACTGTTAACAGTCAAGTATCTGTACACAACGCCAAAAGTTGCTAAAACAATTAACTAGCTCACATCATCGACAATGCACGGCCATACATGTAATGCTCACATCACCACCAACATTGTAAAAAGAAATGTGGATTTATATAAATCATTGTACTTTAGTCTTTACAATTGAATCAATATAACTATATTTTTATTTTCAATTCCGTTGACAAATATTCATAAAACGATAAGCAGTTTATTTACACTATATCAAAAAATTCAAATATTTTCCGCTTTTAAATTGCCGATATTGCACTGGGCAATTAAACAAAATCGATTCGGAAAGAAATTAAAGCGTTCTGTTTACTTCTATCCAGTGTCTAGCGGTTGGGTAGAGTCCTGAAAAATTCGCGAGTTCGTTGACCAGCAGTTTAGACCCTACAGTCTTATGTACAAATTTGCCGATGTCTAGAGACCTGCAAAATTCGCGTTATTAATTGGGGACATGTTAAACTTGAAACACATGTACCTTTGCAACACGTTTGTCATTGGACCATACTTTATGTGACACACCCTGGGTGACTGCACCAATAAAGGAACACTTCACAACTGTGTGTAGTGTATCACGTGTAGTTCAGTCAGAGAGGGAGTGTCTTCACATTTATGCAGCAGCCAGTGTAGAAACGACGCATGCTCTAGTGCATACAGTACTGTGAAATTCAGCCTGATGCCAAATAATAACGCGAATTTTGCATGTCCCTATGACGATGTTAACTGTGCATTGGTTGTCTGCTGTCACAGTGGAAGGCGGCGATTGGGCCAGCGCTCTCCAGGGCGTGTCAAACACCGTGTGGACCAATGGCTAATGTTCACACATGTTTTGAGTTTTAATTTGTCCCAAAATAAATCCGCTAATTCTTCAGGTCTCCACGTACAGGCTGTTCAAGGCAAAGTGAGTACTTTTGAGGCTCTAGTTACTTTTTTATATATCAGTCATTTTTTATCCCTTCGCCACTTTTTAAAATAAATATTGGGATGTAAATAAGAAACGCAGTGCACATTTTTCACCGAACTCGAAAGTTAACGTCTAAGGTCTGAAATATAGTTATTAACTATTATTCAAAATGAGAGGGCTTCAAAAAGTCTCACTACCGTGATTAGCCTATCACCCCGGGCGAGGAGATGCTGTTCGATTCCTGCCTGGTCCGGCCGTGATTTCTCTTCTTCTAGGGTGTCGGAAAGAGGTTGGGGTAAGGGGAACATTTGCCCCCCCCCCTTTTTCCAAGGAGTCTTACAAGGGAGTGCGCCACAAGAATACATTTAAAATTTATATTTTATTTATTGTAATTTTTTTTTTTTTTTTTTTTTTTAACATAATTTTCGACGGTAAATTTAATTGAATATTTTTGCGAATAAATTTTCATTTCCCCCGATTTTCACCCCGTCTAGTTAATACAATAATCTCAGTACCTCTGAGGCGAAACTCCTCGGGTCCGGTACATTACTGCAAGCCATAATTATTACGTTTTCTTGTGACGTAACAATTTGTCCATTATGACTGAGTCATAGACTAAAACAAGAACCAAAACTTGTTGATAAAACTTAGTAGAAAACTATCCTCATAAAAAATACTACTCCCCCAGCGATGAGTGCAGTCTAGCCTGAGCCGGCTTACAAAATGGTTACTCGCCTCGGACAAAACAATGAATTGCAACATTTAAAAAAATGAATTATACTTTCTCTTAATGCTTATAAAAATAACTCCAAATTATGCGGGAGTAAAAACTCCGTTTCAAAATAATACGTAGGTACTGAAAATGTAGAACAATTATAATATTTAATAGTAATGTTTATAATAGTAGGTCTCTATGTAGAGACCTGCGAAATTCGCGTTATCATTAGAAGACAGAATAGACTCCAAGCACCTGTACGTTTGAATTGTTCTTGTCATGAGACTACAGTAGGTTTGACATGCCGTGGTCGGCCTGGAACAAATAGGAAACAAATAACGACAAAATAGCCATTCGCGTCCCGCGTAGTCAAAACGGACCGTGGCTCCTCGCTTTCGCAGAAGCCAGTAAACAAATGGCACCGACTCTAATGTATATAGGACGGTGAAATCTAACGTGCTGCCAAAAAATAACGCGAACTTTGCATGTCTCTAGGTATAAGTATGAATTGGAAAATTCCAAGTTATAATTCAAACACATATACATTTGTATTATGTTAGTAATTGGTTCATCCTGTATTAGGCACGTCCAGGTGAACTCTGAGCCAATAACAGACGCTGAAGGAAACAAGCACGGAGCGCCATAACACCTGGTCGGAGGTAGAACTGGCTGTGCACTCTGGGGCAGCAGCCAATGGACAGAAAGCTCCAGAGGCTCTCAAGTACAAAGGACAGTCGCTGAAGGAAACAAGCACGGAGCGCCATAACACCTGGTCGGAGGTAGAACTGGCTGTGCACTCTGGGGCAGCAGCCAATGGACAGAAAGCTCCAGAGGCTCTCAAGTACAAAGGACAGTCGCTGAAGGAAACAAGCACGGAGCGCCATAACACCTGGTCGGAGGTAGAACTGGCTGTGCACTCTGGGGCAGCAGCCAATGGACAGAAAGCTCCAGAGGCTCTCAAGTACAAAGGACAGTCGAGTCTAACCCACAGGTGGTGTAAAAAAGCGAAATATTCCTCTCCCTAGGTATAAGTATTTTCTGTCAAAATATGTGACTAGGAAGCAGTACAATAATAATTTAATGCAAATAACATTTGGTTGGGGGGGGGGGTGCATTTCGCAGCACCAGGGGTGCTAAATTCTTTCCAAGACTTTAAAACTCGTTTGGTTACACAGTAATTTCGGAGCCGAATTTTAGAAATCGTGTAAAATTTTTAGGTGCTCTATACTTGTGTCTAGAGTACTTATAGCAACCAATGAACGAAGTGCTTAGTGCTGAAAAACGTTAGCGTCAGTCATTCATAAATGAGATGTGTGGTAACGTTCACCAATCAGATCATTCGCCGGGAAGACATTGGGTACTGATGCCCCGCTGTGAACAGTGAGTTAGTGAATAGATTTGGGCGGCTCTTAACATTGAGGTTTTGAGAGCCAATGAGGCGAGTATTGATCAGCGCCGGAATGGAGGGGCGGAGGAATTGGAGATCCCCGCCGACCAGCGGCATCTTTCGACACGATTCCCACATGCGAGAATCGAGCCCGGTTCGCCTACGTGGGAGGCGAGGAGTCTAACCACTACACCACCGTGGCCCCGCTGCGTACAGCACCGATCTAAATACCCTTCATGCACAACATGTTGACGATCGTGGACTTGGTGACTGAACGGGCATACTTCCGACGCCACTGTGCTCCGTGGTTCCCCGGTCAGTTTGTGCCGGTACATACTCCTGGTCGGCGGGTTTTCTCGGGGATCTCCCGTTTTCCTTACCTTGCATCTCGGCGCTGCTCCGTATCTCAGAGTGCCTCGCCCTCGTCAGCACTCACACAAGCGCAGAAGTGTAGCAGCATCCGCGAACTCCAGTAAACTGCACACGCCATCGACCTAATGGGACGCCACTCGCCAATCAGAGCCCGGTAACCTGCCCGCCAGCAGGTCGGCCAGCCAATACGGAAGCTCTTTCGCAGTACGCAGTGGCCAATTAGACACAACGCAAAGTCTCACCCAGCCAACCAGACCAAAGAACGGGGTACGCCCCATGGACTAAATATGAGGTAAAGGCTGTTCACGATAAAGTGAGCACTTTTGAAATCAACCCTTGAAAAATGCCACTACACTGTCCCTACCTGCGTGTATTTCTAACGCTCACATGTAGTGGCGTGCGCACGGTAAATATGGTAACAACGGAGGGAAATTACTTGCATGTACCAAAGTTGAATTAAAAGTGTTCGGTAAATATTAAATTAATACTACACCTATTTTTAAAATTGTGTTACAAACTGGTTAAAGGAAGTATGCACACATCTTAAAGCACTTGTTTACTAAACAATGATCTAACCTCAGTTTCAATCCGTGCCGTTCTTGCTATAGTCTGTTCATAGTTTATTCACACTTTTGAATCAAACATTTGTAAAAACACCCAATTTACGACATGTCTGGTTCTTCCCTAAATGTGTCATGTATCACAAGCTTTTTCTACTTATGTTAACTTATAAGTACGTTATATTTTTATAAAATGTAAGTTTTACATATATAATCTACTAATTATGTATTTCACTTAACTAATATGAATGACAGAGAAAATGTGTGCATTGGTAATGGCAAGCAAGAAATGCTTCTTATACAAAATATTATTCCACTGACTGCGCACGAATGAGGTGCGCTGGCCCTCTGGTGTAATTTTCTAAGCTTTGTTTGTATGAGGCGGAGGAATATCCTGGAAGTAGAACTTTAGCTGGGCTACAGACAAGTTTGAAGAAACCGTGGCTGGAGTGTCGTATTGGTAGGAAAGCAGTTCAGTGTTGGGACACGGAGATTGGTCGTACGCAGCCAGCGAGCTCTGTCTACCTCATCTTTAGTCCATGGCACGCCCATGTCAAACCGCGATGCCATTGTGTATCTGTGTAGAGGGTTGTCGGTGTTTGTAACGGGAATGATCACTTGCCAGAGTTCACTTGCTAAACGAACCCCACACATCTGTTCACGGTAATGTTAGCACCTACACATATTTTAATGAACACGTTCAGTTACATTTCATTGTGGCCTCGGACTTTTGGTTTTGGGTATGGTGAATGTGTTCATTACTCACATGGCATGGTTTACATTAACAAGTGGTGGAAGGATACAAATTGGTTAAAAGAAAAATGTAACTAAGGCTTCAAAAGAGCTCACTTTATCGTGAACGGCCTATAGAAAAGTTAGCAACCACGGAGGGACCGTATTTCCACGTCTTAGAGTTGAATTACAAGGGTTTGGTAAATATTTATGATTATTAAAATTATACATTTTACTTATTGTTTATTTTTAATGTATATAAGTGAAAAAAACAATATTAAACTTGTGTAAGATTTACAGTTCTAATAATTACACAGTTTCACTTGCCGAAGCATGAGTAAAGTGAGCAGGCCCACGACAATGCTAATTTAACGTATGGTGACAGAATGCTCAATGTGAATACAAGTAGATCTTAAGTAGGACTTTCAAAAGTACTGAGTTTAACGTGAACAGCGTATACGTGCGGGGTGGACGAATGATTGCATAGAGTAAAGGGGTGGGCGTGGTTGCCTTGGTTGCGTGCCCCGTGACGTGGCGACCTCGCATCACGTGCGCCCCTCCAGGGAGGGATGGAGGGGAGGGAGAATTGCATTGCGCATGCGCGGAGGGTTAGTTACCCCGCGAGAGCGAGCGACCCTGTACTCGGCTTGGGCGGGCAGTCGGGCGCGAGTTCTGTGTGGGGGCGGTGTAAGAGCTGTCCGTCACACCGCCGTCCAGAGGTCACCATGGGCGACACTTCCCCGGCCGCCGCCCCCGACCTCAAGGTGAGTCGGCAACACTGCCGTCCCTCGCTATAGTCTATCCCACACAGCAAGTAAGGACACAAGAATCCACACTTCCATGTTGTAACGATCTTCTTATTATAAAGTCTTTTCCAAGGGTGGGAGGTGCCTGGATTAATACCAACAGCAGACACGAATTATGAACAGTAATCACCTGGTATAATAATACAATAATATCAGATTCTAATTATTATTTTGTGATAAATACGCTTGATTGAAGTAGTTAATAAACACGTCATGCTCAATGTTTAGTAAAATAACATATTTTCAAATAATTAATATTTATTCATTTATTTTTCTTGAGGGTATAGTCGGGTAGCATTTATCACATGTTCACGGCTTGCATTATACCTGAGCGGTTATAGAACGAAGTTTTTTAATTGCCTCATTAGAATCTACTTGACTAACAACATTTAGTTCCCAAATTATGTTTTCCGCAATAATTAAATATACCTGTGCTATTTGTGTTAGCTCTGTTACCTCGAAATGTGACCAACAAAATGTAATACATCTTGCAAAAGCAGTGCAAAAAATTACGGATTAAATATTTCTACTCGTTTTAGTAAGTTATAAAATCGGCACCTAAACGATATGTAGGTTGAATCAGTATGTTTGAGAAAAAAACACTCATAGTTTTGAATCAAAACCGAACTATTCCTTAGTTATTAATTCTAGTAGTAAAATGTCTATGTTGGTATTTCTACAGGTACTACTTTAAATAATGCTATTATAAGCCCAATCTACTGTCACTTCCCTGGTCCAGCCATGAATCAAACATTTGAAAAATCACCACATGTATGACGTGCAATGTTGTTTCCTATACACATCATATGTAGAGATATACAGAAGTTGCGACATTTTTTTTTATTGGAAGCACGTTAGATTTCACCGCCCTATATACATTAGAGTCGGTGCCATTTGTTTACTGGCTTCTGCGAAAGCGAGGAGCCACGGTCCGTTTTGACTACGCGGGACGCGAATGGCTATTTTGTCGTTATTTGTTTCCGATTTGTTCAAGGCCGACCACGGCATGTCAAACCTACTGTAGTCTCATGACAAGAACAATTCAAACACACAGGTGCTTGGCGTCTATTCTGTCTTCTAATGATATCGTGAATTTCACAGGTCTCTAGTCATATGTCGCAAGCGTTTTATACTTTCTGTTAACATAAATTTATCTTACTTTTGGTTAAATTGAACTTTTAACTATATTTTATTTATAAATAAAATTTATTATTTTACTAACACGAATGAAAACCGAGAGAAAGTAGCTGTGTTGGCAATACCCTACTTACGAAGTAATATGAACATTCAATCTTTCATTCCGTTTTTCCGTCTTTCATTTCGTTTTCATGTAATCAAGGAGACGCTCTGTTTGAAGGTATAAACTGCATATAATGTGGTGAGGAGAGTGCATTCATATATACTATTCATTGTAACAATCCTAACAGTGTCAATTAAACGAAAAACAAGGGCACACAATTTAAAATTACACGCTTTCGATAAATAAATATAAGACATCTTACCTGGCAGCTCGACTTGTTAGCGCAGATGGTGAGGTAAAGGCCTATCAGCGAAGTGTAATGGGTGAGTGAGCTCAATCCCAGCCGCCTCAAAAACTGTCTTTTTTTTAATCACTATAAATTGCTCAATATAAATAAAAAACTATCGTGAATAGGTTTTTTTTCTCGTAATTATTTGGCTAAATTCAATAAAAACAATATTTAATTCGCCAGTGCAGTTGGCCGTCACTTATTCAATCAGTGAAATTGTTTCACGTCACTTATTCAATCAGTGAAATTGTTTCACGTTACTAATTCAATCAGTGAAATTGTTTCACGTCACTTATTCAATCAGTGAAATTGTTTCACGTCACTTATTCAATCAGTGAAATTGTTTCACGTTACTAATTCAATCGGTGAAATTGTTTCACGTCACTAATTCAATCAGTGAAATTGTTTCACGTCACTTATTCAATCAGTGAAATTGTTTCACGTCACTTATCCAATCAGTGAAATTGTTTCACGTCACTAATTCAATCAGTGAAATATTTTTCCACTGAAACAATCAGAAGGTTTTCCACTTATTCTAAGTGAAGCCATTTTCACTGATTCGAGTAGTTAAAATTCGCATCAGTTGAAAACTACTGATTCGCAGTGAAATTCGAGTGTAGGAGTGGTAGTAACATTAATTCCTTCTGTTCACATAGGAAACTCACGAATTTAATTGAAATGTATGAGGAAGTTGAAAGGCATGAGTTAAGAAGCTGAATAGGCATTTACTTGTACGGAGGAAGGAAAAGCACTTGCTGAAACATCATCGAATCCGCGCCCTCGCTCTGTGGTCGGGCGTGGCTACAACTACCAGACACGCTCCATTGACACACAAAGTAGTCGAATCATGTTGTTTAACTATTAAGGCGTGTTCCTTGCCTCGTAGCCCTAGCACCATCAACCTCTCTTTGAAACAAGGACAAATTAATTAACGAAATTAAATAAATCAATAATATTAAATAAATTGAATATAGGGATAGGAAAATTCGCGAGTTCAATGACTTGTAGTCTAGACTTTACAATCCTGTGTACACTAGAGCCTCATATGTTTGTTCATTAGTAGAAGGGAAGTTCTAGCTCACTCTTTATTTTCATCGAAATTTCGAGGCTTTTTTCTTCATCAAGTTTTTTTATGCTAAATGTAGGCTCTAAAAATTTTAAAACATGAGCAATTTTCCTCAAAAATCATGCAAACTTAAGCAAAATTTTCAATTTTACCAAAAATTCAGTGTCAATTTGTGCCACTTTAAAAACATGAAAATTTTAGCAAAATA
This sequence comes from Dryococelus australis, assembly GCA_029891345.1. Lineage (NCBI taxonomy): Eukaryota > Metazoa > Arthropoda > Insecta > Phasmatodea > Phasmatidae > Dryococelus > Dryococelus australis. The sequence continues at coordinate 9,981,160 of CM057001.1, read as the reverse complement.
CACTCAAATTTCTCACCTTCCAAGCAATTTTTCACGCTTTCTAGAAACATCAATTTTACAAGCGAGCAATCTAAATCAGGCAAATTTGTGTTAAAATAAAATAAATAGATGGAAATTAATATAATTCAATTAATTTTATTACATTAATACAATATCACGCATAGTTTTTCAATTTTTCACTTCTTTTAAACCTTTATATGCCACAAAAACTTGTTTCTCACCTATAAATTTTAAAACATTTTCATCAATAATCTTTGCATAGCGATCTGGTAAAGTAATTTTATACCTATCGTCTACAATACAATTAATTTTTTTTACCGAATTTAAATTCATAAATTCGTTAATCTGGGACTTCATATCGGCAAGAAAGAAACCTTACTTTACTTTCCACTACACACTTTCAATTACTTTACAAACAACCTAATTTACCATTTTCTGCATTTTACACTAATTTTGTATCCCCATTGTCCTAAATTTTTCTGTATTGTTCCAACTACTTTTCTGTAGTGTTTATAAAATTTTTTACTCTTGAATGGAGGGTGAAACAAAGATGTCTAGCACTAATAAAAAGTATTCCGTTGCCGAATTACTTGGAAATAAAATTAAACCAACCAACGAAAGATTTTGGTTGTGACTACTTACAGAAAATTTAAACAACAATAATCTTGTAACAAATATTGGAGATATCATCTACACAGATGGAGAACAAAAATTAAAAGAATTTTAACCATTAACAGAAAGATTTTACGATAACATTATGATTGTTAAAATAACAAGTTTTTTTTTTTAGATTGGGAAGGAAAAATGAAAAGTAAGCAATTTATTGTAAAAAAAAAAAGTAGCTTGCGGATGTTTTAACAGTTTTTTAAGATCTAAATTTTCTAAATTTAATTTTCAAGACATTGAGTTAAAGCAAAAATTCCATACTTATTAGATTCCGATGTGCAAACAATTAAAGGCGTTAAGCAAATTATACAAGCAGATATAGGAAATACTGGGAAAAAATATAAAAATCCAATTTCTATTCCTTATAAAATATAGTTAGCGGATGTAAAGTTAGAAACATTATTATCAGAGTTACCAGAAGTTTTAAAATAACTTAGAGAAAAACACTATTATTTATTGGATTTTGATATAACACAAGATTTTGCGGATATTTTTAATAAAAAAAGAGATTTGTACCTACTTAATAAATAATATTTAATTTTTGTACGCAATGAGAATGTAAAAAAGAATGTAATTTAGTAGTTAGTAACAATAATTCTGTTGTAAAGGATTGTTTAACATCGATAAATTCTAATTCTAGAGTTAAGATGTACAATAAATTTATTTGCCAATTAACAAGTCCAGGAGTTAACAAAACACTTGGAAGCCATATTATAGATTTTCAAAATTGTCCAGATAGAAGATTAAAAGAAACATTTGCTTTTACATTAGCAAAAGAAAATAGAATTACAAGAATAGAAGCAACTATCTATAATTATATTAACAAAGATTTCCAAGAAGAGCAAGAATTCGACCTATTAAAAGATTGCTTAAAGTTTATAAAAAATTGTACAAACAATTTCCAAATTCCGTCATTTTATTCTGTATCGTTTTCTAAAATGTGAGAAAAATTAGCAGATTCTTTACAGAATAGTTGTTGCGTTTTTTAAAAATAATCTTCCGCAATATGTATATTGAGGAAATAAAAGTACAAAAAAAATAACTGGGATACAAATTAAGATACCAGAAAGAACAGATAATAAAGAACAAAGGAAAAAATTAGTCAACTATGTTCTATCTGCATTTATTTTTAATTTATTACCAATTAACTACATAGAAACTACAGAAGATATGGAGAATGCAAATATTGTATCTAGAAACCATAAATGCTACATTAAAACTGGAGAAACATATTTTTCTAAATCCAATACTTTGTTTTCTGTACTTCCTAAGGTAGTTAATATCGAAGATACAGGGGTAAAAAAAAAATAGAAATCTTATGGCAATAGTTTTACAAAAAAAAGGACAACTACTTCCTTATACTATTACAGAAATTAATACTATTAATGGTCCTTATCTGCTGTCGACTAAGAAAAGGGCAGAATTAGAAGAAATTAGTATCCAAAAAAGAAAATTGAACTATTTAGAGAAAACTAAAAGTATACGAGAAGAATATAAAAGTGTGCTAGAGAAAGAGCAAAAAATTAAAGAAACTGAATAAGAAATTGTTAATTATTTTAGTAAACGCTGGAAAGATTCAGATATAAAAAACAGTCATAAACTCTTGGCATTTGTGGTAAACAATAAAGGAAAATACATTTATGTAGGTGCACATTGCGAAAATAATGGAGTTAAACATGTTTATTACTTTAAAGAAAAATTTAAAATGCTTCCTCCGTACAAGTAAATGCCTATTCAGCTTCTTAACTCATGCCTTTCAACTTCCTCATACATTTCAATTAAGTTCGTGAGTTTCCTATGTGAACAGAAGGAATTAATGTTACTACCACTCCTACACTCGAATTTCACTGCGGATCAGTAGTTTTCAACTGATGCGAATTTTAAGTACTCGAATTAGTGAAAATGGCTTCACTTAGAATAAGTGGAAAACCTTCTGATTGTTTCAGTGGAAAAAATTTCACTGATTGAATTAGTAACGTGAAACAATTTCACTGATTGAATAAGTGACGTGAAACAATTTCACTGATTGACTAAGTGACGTGAAACAATTTCACTGATTGAATTAGTGACGTGAAACAATTTCACTGATTGAATTAGTAACGTGAAACAATTTCACTGATTGAATAAGTGACGTGAAACAATTTCACTGATTGAATTAGTAACGTGAAACAATTTCACTGATTGAATTAGTAACGTGAAACAATTTCACTGATTGAATAAGTGACGGCTGACTGCAGTAGTGAATTAAATATTGTTTTTATTGAATTTAGCCAAATAATTACGAGGAAAAAAACCTATTCACGATAGTTTTCTATTTATATTGAACAATTTATAGTAATTTAAAAAAAAGACAGTTTTTGAGGCTGCTGGGATTGAGCTCACTCACCCATTACACTTCGCTGATAGGCCTTTACCTCACCATCTGCGCTAACAAGTCGAGCTGCCAGGCAAGATGAAGAATATATGTCTTATATTTATTTATCGAAAGCGTGTAATTTTAAATTGTGTGCCCTTGTTTTTCGTTTAATTGACACGGTTAGGATTGTTACAATGAATAGTATATATGAATGCACTCTCCTCACCACATTATATGCAGTTTATACCTTCAAACAGAGCGTCTCCTTGATTACATGAAAACGAAATGAAAGACGTAAAAACGGAATGAAAGATTGAATGTTCATATTACTTCGTAAGTAGGGTATTGCCAACACAGCTACTTTATCTTGGTTTTCATTCGTGTTAGTAAAATAATATATTTTATTTATAAATAAAATATAGTTAAAAGTTCAATTTAACCAAAAGTAAGATAAATTTATGTTAACAGAAAGTATAAAACGCTTGCGACATATGACTAGAGACCTGTGAAATTCACGATATCATTAGAAGACAGAATAGACTCCAAGCACCTGTGTGTTTGAATTGTTCTTGTCATGGGACTACAGTAGGTTTGACATGCCGTGGTCGGCCTTGAACAAATAGGAAACAAATAACGACAAAATAGCCATTCGCGTCCCGCGTAGTCAAAACGGACCGTGGCTCCTCGCTTTCGCAGAAACCAGTAAACAAATGGCACCGACTCTAATGTATATAGGGCGGTGAAATCTAACGTGCTGCCAATAAATAAAAATAACGCTTATTCTGCATGGCTCTACAAATGACTAGAGCCGCGAATATTTCGCGGATTGATGTGGCAGCAGGCTAGATTCCACAGTCCTCTATACACTGGAGACGCTATAATTTGTTTATTGGTTACTGCGATCAAGTGAGGTCTTCGTACAGGACTGTTCAACACTCACTCCTCATAGTATTGCTTCCTGCTAACTACTGGTTCACTGTTGAACGAGGCGTGCTTATATAACTGCCGTCCAAACAATGGAAGGAGGAAAGACCAAGTATTTGATGTCTACCTCGCCACCAAATGAATTCGTGAAATACTCGTGCCTCTACATATAACGTGTCTGATTGAATTTTGAATGTAGACGATATATTCGGAGCTGCAATGCCAAACTGTATCCCTCGATTTTGTCATCGGATTTTCTGGATTACCTCCTACTATTGTTGCAAATTTAAAGACGTATTCACGTCAAAAAAAAGTTTTACTCAGTTGGCAGCACAAATATTTACTGCCGTCTGCTCCTGCTAGTTTATCCAGCCTGTATCGTGAACTCCACCTGGCGACGACGGCTGTCTGGCAGTTACCACACTTGCAGAGTGTGGTCTGGACGCTAACCCCCGCCAGGCGATACCATAATATTTACAGTCGTGAGGTGAGAACCGTTTGTTTTTATTGACGTGGGCTTCGTTTGAGGCCCCAGCTGGGTGCCTGAACTTTCCTGGCAGGTTTACTTCTAAACAAACACCCATCCGTTCTCGTGTAATCGGACAGAAGACCTCGAGTTCTGTTGAGTGGCCTATCATCCTCCCCGCTTGTCCGTGCTGGTGTTTGGGAATAACTCGCCTATTCTCCTGCCTCCATTAATTCAGTGGCGTACGCATGGTGGGAGGACTGGGTTTTGGGGGAGGGGTGGGGTGATCGCCTCCCCCAAGAATCCGAATTTTTTGATATAGTCCATTCGCGGTTACTTCCAAATTTTCTGAAACCCCGCTAAAGTTCTACTTTCAGGAAATTCTTCCGCCTCATGAAAACTGACCTTAATCAAGTACAGAAAATTACATCGAAGGGACAGCGTACTGCATTCGTGCATACTCGCTGTAGTAATATTTTCCATAAGAATTATTTCTTATAGGCTGTTCACCGTACCATGAGCACTTTTGAAAGCACTGCTTAGGATCTACTTGTACACGCGTTGCGTATTCCTCCATTCCACCGCCTTATGTAAAATTAACATTGTCCTGGACCTCGTCACTTTATTCATGCGTCGGTCAGGTGAAAAGCGAAATGATATATTTAAGTTATTACAAATGGTTACCTAACACTTTTTATACGATGTTAATTTATGGAACTAATTTTTATCTAACGTTACCATCTTAAACGGGCGAGTGTCACTAAGTGCGCCAGTTTAAATATATGCAGGTAGCGGCAGTAACTTTTTGTAAGGTTGATTTCAAAATGCTCACTTTATCGTGAACAACCTTTACTAGGCATTGCCAACAAAGCTGTTTTCTCCCGGTCTTTATACATATTAATTATAAATTAAATATAATTTACAGGTGAAATATAATTAAAAGTTCAAATTAACAAAAAATAAGAATATTTTACGTTGTCAGAATTTTAAAAAAACCCGTATGATATATGACATATTAAGGAAACAACCAAACACATAATACATGGGGTGATTTTTCCAAAGTTTGATTTAAAAATTGTGTAGAAACCGCGGATAGACTCTAGTTATCGCAGTAGGCCTATGATGGTGTAGGATTGGGAAGTACCTTTCGATAGTTAACATGTTATGCCAGATAAATGTAATTTTACACAGTTTGGTTTAAAAAGAACACAGTCTCAGGAACACACATTGTTTTGTCATGAAATAACGTTAATTACTGGTGGGTTCCAACCCTGGAATTAAAAAATACCCCGTGTGAAAGAACCATACATCTCCGCTTTATAGGTGGCCATTACCAACTTTCTAATTTTGATAGAAATATTCTCCCCTTTCCTCATAAACACTTCCCTCGCACTTTCGATCTCCCCCTCCACAAAATGAGACTACGTATACGTAGGGATAGGAAAATGTCTCTAGTTCAATGACCTGTAGGCTAGACTCCTCATTTGTCTGCACACTGGAGCCTCAGCTGTGAGTTCATTGGTTGTTGACCCGCACCTTGCAGTTATGAGATTCACAAGGTGTTTCCTTGCAAGTCTGCTATTGGCGCAGAGGCATGCAGGGCGGGCTAATAAACTGTGATCCAATTGCGAAGAAGACTTCACTGTATATGTGTTTGACGTCTATCTTGTCCCGAAATGAATTCGCGAAATTTTCCTATCCCTACGTATATGCCAGTGCACTCGCCGTACAGATATAACAGTCTAGCCCACTTAACTCACTTTAAACTCTATTTGTGATTTCGAGCAGTAGAATATTATTCGCTAAACGTTCAGATGAGCTGACACCGATTTGCTGAGTACTCAAAATAACTGGGTTGTCTTTAGGAGGGAGATACCCGCCATCTTGGATATACATCTCCAAAAGATCTGGATGTAAATTTATTCGAAAATTACAATCCCGTCACTAATAACTTTACAATATTTTGACGTTAGCTGTAAACCATTAAAATGGTCCTAATGATTCATTGTAACACTAATTACGATGACAAATAATTAAGGCCACCTATTTATCGCGAAAAGATTTGTGCACAGGCTATGCTTCATCTTCGTACGTACCCTTGCAAATTTCTTTCAGCTGTTGGCCATATGACCTTGCGAGAAGACTAGCGACCTGAAGAATTCGCGGATTCATTTCGGAACAAGCTAAAACACGTGTGTTTATATAACTTTAGCCATTGGTTCACACGTTGTTTGACACCTCCTGGAGAACGCTGGCCCAATCGCCACCCTCCCCTGGTACATCAGACAGCCAATGTGCACTTGATATCTGCATATTTGGGGAGACTGTAGAGTCTAGACTGTAGGCCATCGAACTCGCAAATTTTTCAGTTCTTTAGACAATATTTATACTCAACTGGGCAAATCACGCCCAAGTTACCCGACACTGAACGCCGGTGATTGGCTGGCAGTCACGTAATAAGCTTGCGAGTTGACATCCTCCAACCACGAAATAGATTCCGAACGAACGTATTTCGCTGTACAACTAGTCGTTGAATCTTTTCGCGAAAAAATAGGTGTATTTTTTGTACGTATGTTGGACGTGGCGGAGGTCTGGTGTTCTCGTCATTTAGTAAATTTCGGTTCATACTACTGCAAACTAAAAACTAAACTACCGAAAACGTGGAGCTGCGGTGGCTGAGCGGCTAGACTGCTTGCCTCCAACCATGGTGAACCTGGCTCAATCCCCGACCGGGTTACTCCAGATTTTTATGATATTATTTTAAGGTTGGATTTATGAAGTTCTTCGATCAGTTAGAAATAATGGAAAACACACACTGGAAGCCAAAGCACCCTGACATAATTTTCTTTTTTTTTTTAAGTAAAAAAAAGAACCTGAAACATTGAAACGTACATAGCAACAAAAGCAGAATTCTCCGAATTTGCCAAAAAGTGAACTAAGAAGCTGTTCGTAAGTTACTTTATGAAAAATTAAATAAAACCTTGCCTGACACATAAATGCGGATAATCCTGCTACCGTACTATGTGTTTAAAAGTTTCGTTTCAATTTTTTTTTCTCCCTGTTGTTGTTTCTTCGCTTTTTTGCCAATCTGATTTAATTAACTCCATGCCGACCCTGTTTCACGCGGAATTAACGAACGTGAGTTTGCTATTTTTAGACGATACACGCGTCATTTCCTTCGCCTGCATGGCGAGTAATGTTACAGATCGGGATTTTTCTCTCCACAAAGCCTCCGCAATCTCTTCGGACTAATTGGGAACACAAAGAACTGGCCTTAAGCTTTTCTCTCTGTTCTGTTGAATTGTATCCTTATCTTCCTCTTTATTCTTTCTTTTGTGACGCCAGCTAGCTTTCTTCGCAAATTTTCCGCCTACTCACTTTCTCTGCCCTCGCAGTGTTTTTTCCGACCGCCGCAAAAATAACCCTTTCTTTTTCTGCTTTGTTCTTTCACTGAGCTTTTCGTTTCTTATTGCCGTTTTCCTTCCTTCGCGCGCGTTTGGAACTTAATAATCAGTTAGCGCTGAATAGAATTCTTTCGCAATATCTGCACTAACTTCAGCGTGCAAACAGTATGTTATGTAATTCAATTGCGGCGGTTTACTTTTAAATGAGATTGTAATTTTAATACAAACTTTTTTTTCTCCCCATGTTCATGTAGCATTCTGGAAGTTTTCAAAAATGTTGCCGTAATATATTAATAACATCATTATAGCTGTACAATAAAGCCGTTGATATAGCATTAATAACAATTGAAAATATACTGAATGAATTTGTGTTCTGTAAGTCGCAACACATCCAATTACTGGCACCATGCGTGTAACATAAGAATTTAAAAAAATTTAAGTTCGCATAAATGTTGGCAAAGGCTAGAATTTTAGGGGAAAAAAATGCATCAAGTAACGCAAAAAAAAAAAAATAAATAGGTTTTCACGAATGTATTTGTAATGAATTAAGCGGTTAAATTCACTAAAATTCTGAATATTTAGACCTAAACCAAAGTATTGCTGTAAACGTAGCAAAACTTTCACACTCCTGCTCCACTTGAGAGTTCGTTGATATCTGTATATTTTAGGGTTATTATCTATGGTATTTTTATCAAACAAATTTGCTGATTGAATGGATGCCTGTTTCTTGTACTTAAAATGACAGAGATTTCTGTTCTGGTGGCAAAAATTATATCTATTTCATTTGAATGATTAATATTCCGTGTTTAGAGAAGTATGATTTCCTTACACGTTTCTCAATATATATATATATATATATATATATATATATATATATATATATATATATATATTCCTCTTCTGTTACTGAGTTTACTACGTCCGAAATAACTACACATGACAGTAAATAAACAAATATAATTTCTCCTGAGGTCATACGCCCACGAGACTTCAGTCCATTACCGACTGGAAGAGGCTTTATGAAACGAACCTTTGAAAAATCACCCTAGGCATAATATGTCAACTTGTTTCAATTACTTGTATTCCACAAATATATAACACTGTGATTAACTCCAAAGTACTGTATTATTGAATAAATGAAACTTTTATTATATCTTCTATAACTTGTAACATTTATTTCGTATTAAATACGAATTAAAAACAGCGAGAACAGCAGTGTATCGGCAATGGCTAATAAGAAATAGTTCTCAGTTCAAATATTGTTTCAACATAGTTTTTAGGTATGCTGTTTGTAAATTAAATATTGCCATTAGTAGCACGGGTCCTACTTTTCTTTTGATTAATAGGATTAGCCCTTTGATATCAAAAGGGTTAATCCATTAATCCGATTTTAATCCGATCGAAAAAGTTTGATATAATTTCTTTGATGATTTTTTAAATTTTGTGTATGGATATACTTTATTTTCTTTCTTTCTTTTTGGATGGGGAGGGGGTAACAGGAGCTCTGTACGATGTTGACGGTGCGGTGTGGTAAAGGCGACTGACCAGAGTGGTGGGTTGCAATGTGTTGTATAGATGTTGAGTCGAGTGCAAGAGTATGCTAAGGGTAATTTTTCTTATTTTCTCTAGTTTTGACGTGTTCATATGGATATTGGTCGTAGACATTGGTGTTAGATAGGCGACTGTGAAAGATACGTCCTGTACGTAAAGTATTGGATAATATCATCATAATAAACGAACGAACACACAAGTACGTAACTATCACTAAACAAAATCCAGCTAGCGAGTATGAAATTACACAAGGCAGAGTGTTTAAACGAAATATATTTCAAACAAGTTATACGTATGAATAAAATACACTCATCGAATCGCTAATTTCAAAAGATCACAACTAAGTGAATAGTAAGTGTAACTACGGGAGTCTTAAACGTAACGTGATTTACTACCTCGAGCTTAGAAATATTATTTACATGAGAGAGAAGTATAATGAACGAGCATAACTATGTGAATATGACAATTACGTGAGTATGGAAATAACGATCTGCAACAAAATGTCCCTATAAATTAAACGAACAAGATATATATACATATATGATGCCTCTCGGACATACCTTACACGTCCGTCTGACTGTGAGATAGGCGAGGAGGAACGAAATACACACGTAAAAAGAAATTAATTGATTAACACGCGTAGTAAAATTGCACCTTTGCCAAAACACATCTGTTCGGCTGCGAGAAGGAATGACATTAGTATATGATTTGCGGAGACTTATAAGCTGTTACATGGAGCATGGCAGACGTCCGGCCACCTCGGAGGTCACTTGATGAATGAGTGGATGGTATGATGTACACCTGCTGATATACGTGGAGCTTGAAGGCGAGTAGAAATTTACGACTACCAGAAAATCTACCAAGCTACTATTAACAACTTGATTCGTCCTACAAGTATGTGAATATATAAGAGTGAATTATTAAAAAAAATTAAGGACGTACTACAAATTTTTTTCCGTAAAGTCTGTGAAATAGAGCGCCTAAAAATAAAGAAAGAAAATAAAGTGTACCCATACACAAAATGAAATATAAAAGAATTTCATCAAAGAAATTTCATCAAACTTTATCATCAAATTTCTTTTATAAACGCATCCGATTTGATCGGATTAGAATTAAGGATTATATTTTGGTCGGATTAAACTCGGATTAATGGATTAACCCTTTTGGTATTGATTTTATATCAAATGGTTAATCCGGTAAATCAAAAGTGAAGTAGGACCCATACTAATGCTATTGAAATATTTCAATATTTATGTAGCCCCGATAGAAACATATATCATTGTTGCACTTCAAAATAACAGCGCAAAATAACGTGCATAGGCTGTAGTGACGTAATGTTTGTTTTTTCGACCAACGAAACTGTCGGCTGGGAGCAGCTTATCACTCTCACTCTCCCTCGCTCTTGGGAAATTTCCCGTCGCTAGTAATCTGAATTATACGTGTTTAAAATTGTAGCATTTTCATACTTATTACATGAAATGATGATTTTTGAATTTCGAATTTACAACTGAAATGAGATTTTAATGTTTGAATACTTAATTTATACATTTAGCATTTAGAAGCAAACGGTGGATGGCTTGCAAATCGTAAGGGTGGCAGACATGTTGAATGGCTACATGACGAGGCGTTTTGTTGCTGTGTGCTCAAGGAAGTATTGATTTCTATTTCTCCGAAAAATACTTCTAATTACCACATCACGTTTGTAGACATGTGTTTTTTAAACCTACCTAGGCAAGTTACGATGTGATAAATAAACCTGTGTTTCCACGGCAGTAATAAATATAATGTGATGTGTGTTTCGTTAACCACTGTGTGTAATGGAGTGACGTTGCTGCATGGTGGTCGTTATTACGTTGACCCTGTGTGTGTGTGTGTGATTTCAAATATTTGATGTGCACTATTTATACATTTTAACTGTGAACTGTTTTTATGACGAAGTTAATTATTTACATCCACATCTGTTTATTTAACACAATGTTGTACCTTTGCCCTAGGTGTTCGAAACACAATCGTGAATCGCGATTTGCCAGTCCCAGTAAAATACTAAGCTCAGCACAATAAATTCCAATAAATCTAATAAACAGTGAGTAGCAATACATAGAAATATGTGCGGAATAAAAGTTATCGTAGGCTTATTTGTGTTCATGTTCACCGCTATCTTTTAAGTTTATGTGACAAAAATGAGCAACATGAGTTGCGTATTTGCATTTAATGTGCCTTTTTCGTTTGACTTGTTGCTTCTTCGTTTTAATATTTATCCCAACTGAGGCCGTCCTTTTAAAGAATAACCCAACACATATCAATAACAAAAGGATAAATACTACAGACTACAGTCCTTTACCTCGCAGGTGTAACAGTGTTGAACACAGTCGCTGCAAAATACTAACGTGCATTACTTGTAATGTGCTATGTCGTGGAAAACAAATACGTTAATGTAAAATAACCGTAAGAACTGTCATCAATTCAGGCATTTTTAAAAATTCATAAAGCTAACATAAATAATGTTAGAGGCCTAAACTGTGAATATTCGTACGGAATGGTTTTTGGAATATGACAGAATTCTTTGAGAAGCTGTAAACAATAAACATCACATTTGACAGGTATAAAAGTAGAAGTCACGTTTCAATGTATATTTTTAAGTGTAGCGAAAGTATACGAACACATGTACACACACAATGGCATGTAAACATTGATTTTGACAGATGCTACATGGCAGTCACATGGCAATGGCTTTTTTTTTTTTTTTTTTGCAGAAGGATACGAAACGTGCCTGCAAGTAGACATTTAGCAGGGCCCCGAGAAAGTTTCTTCCAGTGAGGAATGGACTATAGATAGAATCATTTAAAGACTGTACTATGTTTGGTTCACCTTCTTGTGCAAGTCGTTGGTTTACATATGCGTTTTATACTTTTATGTAGTTCCCGTACATTTATTTATCTTGATAGTGTTAATTTGAAAGTATAAAACAGATTTTAATTCTGTATTATTGATTTGTTTGGTTTGTAAAATCTTTGTGTGTCGTGGAGGAAATGAGTGACTGGCATGCTGCAAAATTCAAGTACCACTATTGTGTGTATGGTATGGTCTGTGACGGCTATTCCTGCACATCGAACGAATATCAAACCGACAATGCCATATGAAGTTGAGAAAATGTTGGCCGTTTGGGATGGCTTACCTTCACTGCGATGGGCTCCACGCCTCACCACCGCTGGGCGGGCGTGCTGGTCTGCAAGTATGGGTGCCGCGGGGCCGTACCGCCCATGAAATCTATGACTGCCTCCCCCTCCCTCGTACGACACCGTACCACGTGACGCCATCCTGCCAGTCACGCGCCACCAGGGTGCCCCTTCCAGGACTTTAGATATCGACGGAGTGAAGATCATTTTGTAATGTTGTAGATGATTTCAAATAAAATATAAATACAGGTATCTCGCCCAGATTCGGAAAGACAACACACAGGGTTTTCACTTGGGCAGGAACTGCTGTTCCATCAACACGTTAAAGGGGGAGGAGGGGGGTGCATCCTGTCATTTTAGATAAGTATGATTTAAAGCAAAATAATAATGCGTAACCTGAATATAGCTGGAAAGAGATGTAATCCTGTAAAAATGTAGATTTTGGGGGAAGTTTCAACAGAATTATTTGTGATATATTTTTACACTAAATGTAATCAGTGGGAAAACTATATTTTTGTATAACGTTTATTGATTTTAAAATTGTGGGGGGAAACTATGTAAATGGTTATATTTCGATATAAAAACCAAGGCAACGAATAATTTTCAAATCTTTTCACTGGAAACAACCCAAATCCTTTTTTTGACATCATTTGGGGGCTATCAGCTGTTTTCCAACTTAAAACACCTACATTCAGGAAGCAGTTGAGACAAGGACCTCGTCCTGTATGTGTTGGCAAACACCGTCACACTACATGGGACTTGAGTACAAGAGGGTGTTCACCTTCTTGTTCAGGTAAAGATGCCCGTCTGTGTCAGGCTTAAAATTGTAATTTGTTTTTCCTATTTTCACTTGTTCTTGTCGCCTTGAATACACGTACTTAAACAATAGCCTTTTCAATGATTTTTAAGCAAAAGGTGGAATTTCCCAGAATATTAATTTGAAGAGATACGCGAAAACGCGCAAACGACAAATGTACAGAAAGAATACCGGACAACTAACTCTCAAGAATATGGAGGTGAAACAGCCATTAATTAAGGGTGTTGTACCCCGAAAAATTAATCATTTTCTAATTGTACCAAACATTGTTTACCTTGAAGGCATTCTATGTGATGAAATTTTCTTCGAATAGAAAATTTTTACACTTGGTATTTTTTTGAATAATTTGATGTCAAATACAAAATTCTTCTGTTTCGTTGCAACCATCATGCATGAACGGTTATTTGGTGGTTACATATTTGCCAAGCAGTAGCCCACGGCGTTAGTTTACATGCTGAAAATTTTTTCATCTGCACAAGTTAGTGTTTGTTATTATGGCTGCAACAAAACAGAAGAATTTGGTATTTCACATCAGATTGTTCAAAAAATATAAAGTGTAAAAATGTTTTATTCGAGGAAAATGTCTCCACATACAATGCGTACGAGTTGAGTAATGTTAGGTATAATTATAAAATAATTCGTTTTTTTTTGGGGGGGGGGGGGGGTCTAACACCCTTAATCTAGTCGCATATGCCAGTAAAATGGCTTAACCGACCAGCGGCATGTCGGGACGTCGTGAAGTTGACTTGAGGGGTTTGGGCTGATCCTAAAAACAAGGTATTGAGAGCCGATGAGGGTGAAATTAGGTGAGAATGGAACAGCGCCGGAATGCAAGGGTGGGTGAAACGGGAGATCCTCGAGAAAAAACCCGAGGACCAGCGACTTAGTCCGGCACGATTCTCACTTGCGAAAATCCGGGGAGTGACCCAACCTGGGAGGCGAGCAGTCTAACCGCTCAACCAACTCGGCCCCGACTAATACGAAATTTGGCCATCGGACTATCTTCTGGAATCACCAGACCTGGGCTGTGTTCGATTTCGATGCAATGTGCCCTTGATCACTTACCCTTGATCCCTTCCCGTTTCACGAGCCCTTGTTCCCTTCCATAGATATATTACTTAAGTGAATTCGGACGCTTGTGTACGTTTCCACCTCGAGTTTTACTGTGTAGAATTTCGCTCCACACGAGTTTCATCTGTTTTTGTGACGTTTGCAAGTGTTCTCTGCGGCCGGTGCAGAGTTGTAAACACAAAACAAACACAAACAAATGAAACATTTCAACCAATTGCGAATCGAAAACCATCCAGGGCTCGAGAAGGGCGAGTTGCTCGTGTCCGTGGCTGAAGGGGACATTCTAGGGTGCATAATGTGCCCTTGCTGCGAATTCGGACAGTGGCAATGAGAGGTCACATCCGGGATGCACTTTTCAAGGGCAAGGAGCAAGATAGAGGCCGTTAGCTGGCAATTTGGAACACAGGCCTGGTGACAAGGTCAGGAGGTTGGCAACGCCGCGGAGACTTGCCCGCAGGGCAGACAGACGCAGGCCGGCGCTGCAGCGACCTTGAGCGTGCGACGTGTGATGCGTCGCGCGGGAAAGGGGCGGGGAGATACATATTTTTTCCCTACCAACATCTGGAGCGGCTCGTGACTCGTGGCGCAAGTAGCGGACCGAACACGACAAGTCAAGTCAGTTATCGCCGAGCGCCGCGTAGTGTAGGATGTGAAGTGTCGGCTGTTGTCGGCGAACCTACCCAGTGCGTCGAGCAGGCGGCGTGGCAAGGGATGGCGGTCGATATGGGCGAGGTGAGCTGGCCGAGGATCTACAGCAGGGGTTTACAAACTTTAGTTTAACACTAGGGACACCTGCATTTCACGAAAATATTTCCGCCCAAGATAGATTTCATTAATGTACTGACACTGTAGCAGAGCTCCTTTGCCTATGGTTGCATGACTTAGTGAGAAGACGTTCTTACTTGACCGGCCAGTAAGAATGAAGTTACATACATTAATGGAAGCGTGTGATTCGCGGGCAGATACCTAAGACGCATAGCAAATAAATCATCCAATCACGAACATGAATCTCAACTAAAGTGTTTTGTAATACAACTATAGTCCATTCCCCATTGGAAGTAACTTTCTCGGAGCTCTGCAAAATATCTACTTGCTTATTATCTATGCTTATTGAACACAAGTGGTGGTGAACAAATCAATCAATGAGACGGATGAGCTTGCATATTTTTATGATTGGTTGAATAAAAGAAATTGCACAACGTAAATCGCTGGCAATATCGAGTTTGCTTCTTTCTTTTTGGCGCCCGCGCCCCCCTTAGCATGTCATCATGCCTCTCTTGAGGAGCGCCCCCCCCCCCCCCCCGACCATTTTGAAAATCAATTATCTACATGCTGTTCACGGTAAAGTGAGCACTTTTGACTCCCTAGTTACTTTTTCCTTTCAGAAATTTTTTATCTTTTCACCACCTTTTCAAATAATTGTTGTCTTGTAAGCTATAAACAAAGCATGTATATTATAGAACACTCTGAAGTTTCGTCTAGGTCTAAAATATAATATCTTTGTTGGCTATTATTTCAAATGAGAGCGCTTTCAAAAGTGTTCACTTTACCGTGAATAGTCTATACACACCTTTCTCTCTCTCTCTTTTTTTTTTTGCCGAGAAGTTCGGTAGCTGTAGTCGATATGCGGTTTTGATATTATATATTTATTGCATTTGCAAGTGTAAAAAAATCGAAATACAAAAGCTGCAATTATTTCGCCCGTATGAATGCTTGCAGGTCGGTGAGTTATAAGGTGTCAGTGTTTTATTTTCGTCGTATGTTTAAAAGTTTCCGTTTATTTGACTTTATTAGTGTTGTTTTGGTGACTTGTGTAAGAGAACAGGCCCCATTTACGAGACGAATTTTTTAATACGAAAGTAAGAGAAAGTTACCCGAATTCCCGAGAAAGATAACGAGTGTAAAAATATTTGTCCGGTCTAGGCCTGCAGATATTGTTTATCCGGCTCTGATTGCGTATGTGTATGTGTGTGTGCTGTGTGCTGCAGGGAGGGTCCTGTGTTCTGTGTGTGTGTACTGTGTGCGGCCGGGTCCTTCTGGCTGTGTGTGCAGGGAGGGGCTGTGTTCTGTGTGTGTGTGCTGTAGGGAGGGTTCTGTGTGTGCTGTGTGCTGCGGAGTGTTCTGTGTGTGCGTGTGTGTGCTGTGTGCTGCAGGGAGGGTCCTGTGTTCTGTATGTGCGTGTGTGTGCTGTGTGCTGCAGGAGGTCCTGTGTGTTCTGTGTGTGTGTACTGTGTGCGGGCCGTGGTCCTGCTGTGTGTGGCAGGGAGGGTCCTGTGTTCTGTGTGCGTGTGCGTGTGTATGCGTTGCTGCAGGGAGGGTCTGTGTTCTGTTGTGCGTGTGTTGCTGCAGGGAAGGCCCTGTCACAGCTCGACATCTCGAGTAGCTCGTTCCCCCGTTACTTGTGCTCTCTTGAACCAAACCTCTGAAAAGAAAAATATCCTGACCGTTAATATACACATCTTTAGCTAGGGACACCCGAATTTCTCGAAAAGATTTCCGCGCATGCTGTGTTTCAATACCTTACGTGTATATCAGTCGTGTTTCTTGGTGATAAAACCTTTTCTTACTTGGCTGGCCAATAAGACTTAGGCTACTCGTGTAGTGTGTGTGTGTGTGATTCGCGAGCTGACATCTGAGACTCTAAACGCGTAAGTCATCCAGTCAAGAAAGTGGATTTGAGCTAAAGTGTAATGAAACTCAATTGACCATTAAATCTTTTCGCCAAAATAGAGTGACCGTATCTTTATCTTTTTCAGGTGTCACAAATACTACTTCACGCCTCAAAAAATGTTTTGCCCCGCCGGGAATCCTCATCGTCAGTTACACTGGGTTGCCAACGGTCCAAGAGACAGTGGTGCGGAATGAAAACACACTTAATGTTCAGAATACAAATGCCAGATTTGACACATGTCTTTTTGTAATGCCTCTGTTGTCCCTGCGAACACCATTCATTTGCAACCAATTATATGTTGTTCACGGCAAACTGAGAACTTTTGAAAGCCTTCTCATTTGAAATAATAGTCAATAAACACATACTACTTTAGCCATAGACGTTAAATTCCTGAGTGCGGTAGAATATACACACTTTGTTCATTGCTTACATGGCGATACTTATTTAAAAAGGTAGTTAGAAGATAAGAAACGGCCGAAAGGAAAAAGTAACAACCAGATCCCCAAAAGTGCTCACTTCACAGTGAACAGTCTGTAGTATTGAGTAATAGCTGTGTCGAGTGTTGGGTAGATTGTGTAATTATTGGTTAGTGTAGTTGTCGTTACATACCCAGGAAGAACAGTGACATTTACACTGTCACACTACATATGAACACTCGTTTAATTGCCATACACTAAATACATTCGATAAACAAGATATAACACTTGGGAATGAAATCAACTTTCTACCTTACTACTGTGTATAAAAGGATAGCGTGTGTAACTCACATGTTATTAATTGAAAATGCCAGTTAGGAAATTAGAACTGTGTTAAGTGCAAGTAAAAAAATGCAAACTCCTTACCAGAAAATTTGAAATCTCTTACGTAGTTTACTCAGTCTGAAATAGGAGTTAAATATCTTCAATTACCCGCCATCATTACAGAAATTACCTAAGCTTTAAAAAATCCGAAAATTAATTACGAGAAAAAAAATGATGTTGCTTTATATTGGTCAAAAATGAAAAATGAAAATGTTTCTTGACGGTTTGCAAGCCATTTTTGGGTACATGCGCAGAATTACACCTCATCTTTACTCTCTAACCAAAGTAAATGTTGCGTTCCGTGACTTACCGTGAATTTCATCGCAGGATTACTTTACAAAAGAAATGCTTGCTGTAAGCACTGCGATAATTAGCTTTTCGAGAAAATCTTGTACGACGTGACTCTTATAAACCAGTTATTAGAATGTCTGTACAGATTCATTCTTTTGTCGATCGTAGGGAACATTGTCAGAGTGGAGGTTTCACAACGGGGGGGGGGGGGGGGGGGGGGATCAAATTCTTACATTGTGAATATTGCGTTGTTCATTTCGTTAAATAGGAGGTTCCATGTACTAAAAGTGTGTCCCTCCTTAATTTAACTGTTCGCCAATGTGGTTATGGCTATTTCAACTGCTGCCAATAAGCTTATGTATTTTTAAGGGCGTTTTTTTTATGTCGGCTGTGAATATTTTTTCAGCAAAGAACTTAAAATATAATTTCAAACGAAATGTTTATTATTACATTACAGCATTTATATAGGTTTACTGAGGTAAAAAAAATCATATTACATGTTATGCTTATTTTGGTTATATAGTAGTTGATATTCCCGCCACCAGAGTGTACGCTAGGTTTATATTTGTAGAGTAACCTATATAAAAATATGTATAGGTACATATAGGTCGCTCTATATTTGTGTACAGGTGTGCCATGTGCTACCACGGCAGTGAATGTCTATAGTTTTGAAGTGAAAATGCTGTAAATATGTTTCACGATGTGTATGAGTTAGGAAATGACACGTTTACAACACTAACTGTGATTGTCTGTAGACTTCATTTCGCAGCGTTTGTGTAGTTATGGCCTCGATGTTGGGCGTAGAGTGGCCAGTAGACTTTAAAGGCTGTTCACGATAAAGTGAGCACTTTTGAAATCAACCTTAGAAAAAAGTCACTGCCCTGCCTGCATATGTTTGAACGGGCGCACTGAATGATATGCGCCCAGTAAAGTTGGTAATGATGGATGGGAAATAGTTCCACATCTTAACGTAAAAAAATATATTGTTATGTAACCATTTGTGCTAATTGAAATCATTTCTTTTCGTCTCGGTTTTTTAATGCGTCTTAAGTATAAGAATGAGCAGATTTGTAACATTTTTACTTTTCTAATAATTCTCCACAGTTTCACTTGACCGACGCTTGAATAAAGTGATGAGGCCATGACAATGTTATTTTACATAAGGCGGCGGAGGGATATACAACGTCCGTACAAGTAGATCTCAGGCAGGGCTTTCAAAAGTGCTCATTTTACCGTGAACAGCCTATACATAACGCAACTCGGCGCGCGGCGAATGTGAAGGGAGCACAGTTGCTGCTCTGCGCTGTCTCTTTGAATAACCAGTTGTGTAGTCACGTGCTTCGGCCGCAGGTCTAGCTTTCTACAACTTCAACTGCACTGCCGGCCATCCGCCAGACAGCGGCAGCCAAGATCCGCTCCCTCTGCGTGCATGCGCGCTCTTGTCCTTCACACAGACACGTCTTCTGTGCATCTTTCCACTACCCCGAAGGAACACAGCTGTCAAAGTCACATGGTCGACAATTATGAATGCGTTTGTTTATATCATAATTTTTAAATGACAGGCACTATTATATTAACTAAATACTCTTACCAATTTGAATTTAATCGAGATACATTAAAAAGCACTTGTTTACTGAACAGTACTCTTAAGCTCAAATCCAATCCACGTCATTTTCACTAGTTGTGTTGGCAGGTGAGCAGTTCAATATTGGGACACGGAGATTGGTTGTGCGCAGCCAGCGAGTTCGGTCGATCTACCTCACAGGCGTAAACACCGATGTCTGTGCCGGCGCCGATACCGATTTTATCGGTACGTGTATACCCGCCCTTTTAGTCTATGGTTGTCCAAGGTTTTTGTAGAAGATGGTTTAGGGGAGGTGGGTTAACGGTAGGTTAGCAATTAAAATACATAAACAAAGCTCACAGATCATAAAAGTAGAACATTCATATGATCAGAATTCTTTATCGAAATCACAATTTAATAATTACGTATTATTTTTAGCTAATAACATTTTTGCGACGGGTCTGGCGTCAGTTGGCAGTGTTGGTAAATAATGGATTTTCTTAACAGATTGTGATATTGTGTTGAAAACGGACTTCAAATATTTAAAAGTTTTGCTTTTCTTTGTAATTTTTGCTTTTGCGATAGTAGACATGTGGAAAAGATTTCAAAATGTCTGCTTATAAGCTGTCACCTGTTCTTTCCTCTAAGCATAATTGTTCTTCCATTTTAAATAAAAGACTTTGTTGAAAATTGTATTCTCTGCTCTGATGGGCTGTTGTTCCATGCGCCCGCACAAGAAATGAAATATAACTCAGTCCGCCTGTGTGTACGGTGTCAAGAACACGGCATGTTATATATAACCTGTTCACGGTAAGGTGGGCATTTTTTTAAGACTTCTAAATTTTTCCATCTTCCTGCTGCTTTTTGTATAAACATTGTAATGTGACCAATAAATACAGTGTGTATTTTTCACCACCCTCAAAATTTAATGCCCGAGGCTGCAATTAAGATATATTTATTAGTGGTTATTGCCTGTTGGGAGGACCTTAAAAAGTGCTCACTTTACCGCGAACAGCCTATACTCGTAGTTGTGAATCAATAAGTTCGAAAATATGGCGGTTAATTCTTGTGCACACAATCCGTTGGTCTGTGGTTACTGTTGTTCTTTCATATGTGAACCAAGCTTAAGCCTTCCCCTTCCTCCTCACTCTACCATAACGAGAGACAGGTGTTTTACGCGAAAAGATTTCAAGACAAGATGTACTCCAAAACTCTTTTGTTTATATGCATCTTCGTGGTTGGAAGATTTTAAATGTCACGTGACTCAAGCGTGTGTCCACGAATCACGGACGTTCACTATCGCAGTGCTTTATTACGATTGACCCAGTCAAATAAGGACATGTCTTCTCAAGTAGACACGCGGCCAATAACCAAAGGAAGTTGTGATTATGGAC
Organism: Dryococelus australis; assembly: GCA_029891345.1. NCBI lineage: Eukaryota > Metazoa > Arthropoda > Insecta > Phasmatodea > Phasmatidae > Dryococelus > Dryococelus australis. The sequence goes on along the minus strand of CM057001.1, from coordinate 9,960,009 downwards.
GTAGGATATTAAAGTCTAGTATGGCAATAAATATCTTCACGAAAAACGCCTGCCCCTAACCATAACACCTTTTGTACGTCTGCCAAAACTCCTTGTCACTAGTGGACTTGTAAAAAAATATTTTTTTTTGTAACTAGTTGACATAAGTTTTCTTTGGGTGAAATATTCTATATTTACAACACATTATTTAAGAAAACCACACAAAATTTTTTAATGTAGTTTATTTTTCATAATAAGTTTGAAGTGTACAACACCTACTTTTTGAAATGCAACATAAGTTTCACTGTACCCGGTAAGACTGTTGGCGGGTGAAATTATGTGGAGCGGGTTGTAGCCGACGAAGGGAGAGTTACAGGCTCTTCACGACAAACTCAGCACTTTTGAAAGCTCTGCTTAGCATCTACTTGTACGCACATTGAGTATTATTCCACCATATGTAAAATTAACATTGTCATCGGTTTCGACAGTTTAGTCATGCCTCAGTCAATGGAAACTCTAAAATTATTAGGAAAGTACGTATTTTACGAATTTGCTAATTCTTACACTGTATGAATACAAAAAAAAAAAAACAAAGCCGTAGAAATAATTTGAGTAATCACAAATGTTTACTTTAATATTTCTAATTCAAATTAAGATATGGAACTACTTTTCCCCCTGTCGTTACCAACTTTACTGGGCGCTAAAATATATTTGCACGTAGGGGCAGTGACAGTTATTAAAAAAAGTGCTCGTAAAAACCACGAACAGCCTATAGTAAGAATGAAGCTGAAGCCTGTATGCCTGCTTATTGCAAGTAGAGCGGAATCACATATATGAGAACACCAGGATGTTCCTTTCTTTTTCTACTCCTGGTCGGCCGATATGGCCAGGGAAAGTGAGGCTTGTCTTGCTCACAAAGAAACGGAAACATTAACAACGGCCATTATTGCATGCACATCTACCTACTTTCCTTTACCTATTGGCTATGTAAGTTTATTTTTTTATTCTGTAGTATGTCATCCTTCCCGATGACACTGTAGTATTTAGAACCCGATATTGTAATTAAAATTAAACTGGTTCTCGTGTCCAATCTTTATCCCCTCCCCCTCCCCTAAGTCCCTTCATACTCTTCATCCTTCCTTCCCGCTTCCAGCTTCTACCTTTGTAATCAACAGTAGAAGTCTGTAGCGCGAGTTTGGGCTGTAGGGACTTCGGTTTACTATGAAAATCGTGTACACGACGAACGTGTAAATCCATGCCCGCCTAACTACGTCTATGCACACAAGAAGTGGAAATATACCAAGTACAACGGTGCGAACCTGGCTACATTACTGAGACTGGGCACACATGGATGCAATTTGAGGCATGGTTAGCTCCCATTATAACTATATACATGTCCCAGGCTACTGTAGTGAAACATGGAAAGGACCGACATATACACTGTCAAAACATCAGTGGAAATGAACTACAAAACTGTACGTAGTTTAGGTACCTACGTCTGTAGTCTATTCGCGGTCATTTCCAACATTTCTGAAGCCCTGCTCAAGTTCTACTTTCAGAATATTCCTCCGCCTCATGCAAAGAAAGCTCAACCAAGTCTAGAAAATTATACAAAGAGGACAACATACTGCGTCTGTGCGCACTCCGTTCAATACGTTTCTGCACGAGAACTATTTCTTACTAAGCATTACCAACACACCTAATTACTCTCTTTTTATTCCTATTGTTACAATTTTCTCATGAGTCAGTGGGCTAAACCAGGTTCTTTAAGGGATGGACGTCTTAATTAAATAAAAGAGTTAATTATATGTTCCTAATTTTATTTACAATAACTGCAAACAAAATTCTCTCGGCCCAACCTCTCACAATAAATTAATATCACTTGCTGTTTACAATTAATGAATTCAGTACATGCAATTTACAGTTACCTCAAAGAAATTAATCTAATAAATGAACTAAAATCAGTCACAGTAGAGAGAGTATCAAAACCTAATGAATTACTTTATAGATTGTATGTCCATATTTGACAGTTCCAGCAATTACAATAAAATCCGTATCATAATATTCTTACAGTCGCACCTCAGTTTAGTCCATGTCCTATCAGTCCACCGTGTTCTAGAGTTCTCCGAGTGCACTCACGCACAGTAGCCTTCACTCGTCGGGTTTCACCCCCTCTCGTCTGTTCACACCACAAGCACCTCGCCTGCCGTCGTCTCGCAATCTCCCGTCGACGTCTGTCCTCTTCGCCGATGTCCCTCGCCGCACTCGACTTCCTCTGGGGTACCGCACTCGACAAAACACTTCTACCAACAGACTCCAACCCTTGGACCGCTGCAGTATTTATATTGCTGTAGGCCATCGCCCAGAAATTTCTCTAAATGCCGCATTGCACTGAGTATTGTAGTTCCCAGAATATTCTTGCGCATCTTCTAAACTCGTCGGTTTCTCCACCAAGGGGAGGAGGAGGGGCTGTGACGCCAGCCAGGTCACCGCTGTCAATTATTCCGCCGGCGAGCGGGTCTGCCGGGAAGGGGGGGGGAGGATAAAGGTGGGGTCCCCCCCCCCCCCCACAGAGCCGGACCGCGCATGGAGGTTTTGCGTCAGTCGGCGCGTAACAATATTAATTACAAATCAAGTAATATAATTTATGTATAAAATTAAGCAATAGTTCAATTTAATCAAAAATAAGATATACTTTTATGGTAACGGAAGTATAAAATGCTTATAATACATAACATTAAGAAGGAACCAAACAAATCATACATAGGACGATTTTTCAAAAGGTTTGATTCAAAAGATGTGAAGAAACTGCAAGTAGATTGTATTAGGAATATTCTACAGCAACTGAGGAAAGTGCGGAAGATTAAAAAAAAATCTAACAAAAATGCTGGTCTGAAATGCTGTAAAGACTGGCCGGAGGACTACCCAATTTTTTTAAAACAGCCACAGCCATATTTAACAGCCACATCCATATTTAACAGCCACAGCCATATTTAACAGCCACAGCCATATTTAACAGCCACAGCCATATTTAACAGCCACAGCCATATTTAACAGCCACATCCATATTTAACAGCCACAGCCATATTTAACAGCCACAGCCATATTTAACAGCCGCAGCCATATTTAACAGCCACAACCATATTTAACAGCCACAGCCATATTTAACAGCCACAGCCATATTTAACAGCCACAGCCATATTTAACAGCCACAGCCATATTTAACAGCCGCAGCCATATTTAACAGCCACAACCATATTTAACAGCCGTGCTTTGGGAGTCAAACAAGTATCTGAACCGCGAAGATTGACTTCGTACTTCGCTTTGTTACAAATAATGTGTTCATGACGCCGCATTTTCACTCTTCCGTTTTATGTCCATTATTTTGATAATCTAAATGTAAGCGAGACACAATGAGTGTTACTCGAAGTGTGTCAGAATAGCTACGAGGAAATGTGAACTGCTGTCTAGTTGGTTGGAGTAAATGCAAAAGCATTTTGACTATAGAAAAATTCGTAATACAGCTTAGTCAATAATTAGGGGCCTGAAAAAATCTAATTATTATCTGGAAACTCAATTTGTTTCGTGCGTTTATACCTGTACTTTCAGTGGGATATTTCTACATGCAAGAGTATCTGTGTATCTTGCAGTCATTACATCAGGCTCTGAAGGACGAGTTACTTGACTTTTAGCTAGTCTAGGAATTGAGATAGGTACTTTATTTTCATTGATAATGTGCCGTGCAAATATGATGAGGATCATTCCCATTCCATGCTTGCTTTAGTCCATTTTCAGATCAAATGGTTACATCAAAGTGGTCACTGACAACTTGTACTTGTGTCTTGTCTTTCACGATGCTCCTCAGTGAATAGTTTCCACTACAAGCTTTCGCCACAGTAGGTGGGAATCGCTTGTGTTCATCATACGAAGTCGTGACCTTAAAATGGCTGAGTTCCTCAATGATCGACATTTTCCTTACAAACAAGAGGAACTAACTCTAAGTTGCACTGGGGAATAGTTTCTAAACAACTTGCAACTATACTGCCAATGATATGTGATGCCAGAGCTGATATATTGAGACCGTATTGGAGGGACAAGTGTGTTTAAGTACATTCTAATTTTACAGAGTCGATGTATTTGATAATACTATTTTCCTGGTAGGTTTTATGCAAAAAGTAACTCCATTTTCTCTCTCCTCGACCTGAAAACATAACGAATGATATACTCCACGCTAATATTGCTTCGGAATACAACTGTCAGTTTTTTTGGTGTCAATATTAGACGCCATCTTGAATTACTTATATTGCTCAACTTCTGCGGCTTGGCATCAAGCTCATCTGAAATCTACATACCAAAAGTTATCCAAACCACTCATAATATTTTATTCACACTTCAAATGGAACCCACACTAGGGTGTCGAGTTGGCTCGACATCTTATAAGTTGTTCACGGTAAACTGAGCACTTTTGAGCAAATAATAAACATGCGACAAAATGCACGTCAAATCACCGCCTTCCGCTGTAACAAAAGCGACCAGTGCGTACGTATTTGACATTCGCTTGATTGTACATGGAACTGTGGAGTCTAGACTGCTCGTCATTGAACTGGCAATTTTCAGGTCTCTAGTTACTGATATGTTAATTATTACTACTTTAAGCAGAAAAAAATACGCTACAGTAAATCAATTGTGTCCACAAATTTAACTGTGACACTTGAGTGCGACATCAAGACATAGAATTACTTTACTTAATTTAGCTGACCTCTTAACTGAGAGAAATGCCATTCAGTATGTCCATTGAAAGACACACACTGCAGTTACAGAACGGGATTTTTTTTTCAGAGGTTGGTACACTGTGCTGTGCAGACACGCCGGAAGTACGTGCAGATAAACGCGACGGAGTTGGGCTAGGAGTTATAAATAGAGCAGTTATCAACCTAATTCGATCCACCTGATTTCTTCGACGGTACGATTTTTTTCCTCGCGACGGACACGAAACTCAGTTGTCAGAGGTAAATCTAGCATGTTTGAGAAAGCAATTGCTACGAAATATTAATTTTAGCTGTTAGCTATATTTTTAACTTCAGAATTATTACTTTGCAATTTTTTAGTTTTTTTAAAATATTTATAAGTGGTATTGTTCTTGCTGTGAGATTTCCCTCTTGCTAAAGGCTTACATGAGGCAATTGAGTTATAAATAGAGCCCCGAGTATTTCGCCGATTGATTTTGCAACAGGCTAGACGTGGCAATCCTCTATACACTGGAGACACTATAGTTCGTTTATTGGTAACTGCGATCAAGTGAGGCCTTTGTACAGCACTGTTCAACACTCACTCACACTACTGCTTCCTGCTTACTACTGGCTCGCAGAGGCGTGTTTAAACAAGTGCCGTCCAATCACAATGGAAGGAGAAAAGACCAAGTGTTTGAAGTCTAACTCGCTACCGAATGAACTCGAAATACGACGTGAAGCGACGCGATGACTGAGACGGGCGATTATTTTTGACGTCTTCGGAGCGACAGTGAAATATTTCTGTAGACGTGAGAGCGAGGAGATTTGATGCGCGCGAGGGCAACTGATATGTGACGGCTGTCCAGTGTTGGATTCTTTCCAACATCCTTGGGAAGAGCGAAAAGTGAACGTCGACGCTTGGTGCGGCGGACTGTCTGTCTTGGTCGCAGAATGTGTCAGTTCTGTTCCTTTGAAGTTTTGGGCTGTGCTCAAGTGAAACAACAGCCAGCGTGCGTTTCGAAATTTTTGTTTCTTCATAACGGAAACGGAAGTCGATATCTTGCTGCCCATTCGGAAATTTGGTTATTGAAACATAAATGTGGTCGATGTAAATTGTCAAAGTCAGAAAGAATCGATGTGAGAAGCCCTGATATTCCTCCGCCTTATATAAACTTAACCAAGTCTAGAAAATTACACCGCAGTCGTGCGCAGTCATTTTAATTTAATAACATTTTATATAACAACTATTTCTTAAGCATTGTCAATACACATGTTTTCTCCCTGTTTTTGTCCGTGTTCATTATAAATGAAGTTTATAATTTGTAAGTCTAAGTTTAATTTAACCAAAAATATTGTTCTTTTATTTCAACACAAGTATAGAATGATTGTGATATGGCATATTATGGAAACAACCCCATGCACGTCATACATGGGGAGATTTTTCAAAAGTTTGTATGTAAAAGTGTGAAGGCAACAGCGAATAGACTTACAGCGGTCTTGCATCAACAGAAGTAATGAAGTGCAAGTACGTGCTCGAATTGCAGTGGCCTTATTGGCACGTACGAGGTCACAATTGTTCTCTGGTTCATTAAGGCTGGTCACTTACCGTCTCTGCGTAAGTGGCGGAAAAACACTACCCATATGCGTTCCTCCAGGTTGCCCTTGTTCCTAGAGACCTGAAGAATTCGCGGATTCGTTTGGGTCAAGCCAGAATACGAAAACTCTTACGTTCACGTTACTGTTGCAATTGTTCCACGCAATAATTAACATCTCCTGGAGAACTCTGAACCAATAAGAAATACGCCACAGAATGAAAACGCAACCATCGCCTTCTACTGTGACAGCAAGCAATCGGTGAGGATTGTTTATCTGTATTATTGTACAGAAGACTGTGGAGTCTAACCCTGCAGGTCACTGAACTCTGGTCTCTACGTTATTCCGCGAGCTCCAACCGCACACGACACCAAAATGGCGTCGTCCGCCAGAAACATTTCGGAAATTAGCCATTAGCCAATCAGTGCCTGGTAACTTGCTCGCTGGCTGGCAGCCTAGCCAATAGGAAAGCTCACTCACCGCGCGGTAGCCAATCAGACACGAACACTTTTTCTCACAGTCACGCACAGCCAATCAGATAATTGGCACGCCATTTCGTTTCTGTAATGTTGGCAGTTCCGCGTAGCAATATGGCGTCTCGAGTGCCCGTAGAGCGGGCAACAGCGTGACTCGTCTGTCAGTTTGTATCGTATTTAAAAAATACATCAGTTCACGTAAGAAAAATTAGGTAGTTAATTTTTTTTTAACGTTTTAATCAATCAAACTAGTCTCTATGTACCAACCTTTCAGCAAGTTTTACATATGAAATTTGCTACAACCTTGTCTTGGCAAGCGGGAAGCATAATTCAACACGAGGCCACGGTGGTTGAGTGGTTAACCTACTCGCTTCCCCCCAAGGCGAACCGGGTTTAATCCCCGGCCGGGTCACCGGATTTTCGTTGGTCGGCGGGTTTTCTCGGGTATCTCCCGTTTCCTCCGCCCCTTCATTCCGGCTCTGCTCCATATTCACTTCAATCACCCTCATCGGCTCTCAAGACCTCGCTGTTAAGAGCTGTCCAAATCTCTTCACTCTTAATTCAAGACAGTTGCAATCTCATCATTGGCAGGTATGTGCTAGTCATTTGAAGTCTTGCGAATCAAGCTTGTGAATTTCCTGCGATACAAGCTTGCCCGGCAAGTTAAATTCAAATCAAAGGTGCTGTCATGCTATCTCGGTATAGGAAACTCTTGTGCGGGTTTATTAAATGTTATGATACATCTGAAGTTACGATCACAGACACTTGTAAATTGTGATAATTTATCTGCGAATTCTGGGCAGCAAAATTTATTTTCGCATAAACGTTCTGTTCTTTCTTTTCCAAGAATATCATTTTATACTCGCATTTTTTTTCTTCGCTTGTGAAAAGAAAAATCTGGGATCATGCAGCGTGTCAGCAGATTGTGTTTCAATCGGAAGCTGTATTTAGACACGTGCCGTTGTTAAAAGGCATTCTCGCGAGGTCCGAGAGTTCAAGGTAATCACCTTTTCAAAGTTCGAGCTACCGCAGATGTTTATTTTTTGTTTGATCCACATCCTCGGTTGCTAATGTTTCTGTGAATGAAGAAGAATCATTAGTAGAGACCTGCAAATTTTGCGTTATTATTTAGCGGCAGACTAAACTCCAAAATGCTGTGTGTTCTATTGACTGTTATCATTGGCAGACAACTTGTGAGACTCCTCCCAAGGACACTTTGAGCCAATAGGAAATGCTCAAAGGTTGAGCAACCAATCTGCAGTAAAGCCGTCACACAGGTAAATGACCTTTTATGATGGCCAGTAACAAATGAAATTACGAATTGCCCTCAAGTAGGCACAGGGAAGTGAAGTCTATCATGTTACCAAATAATAACGCGAATTTTGCAGGTCTCTATTTATAAGTAGATATTCGAGAATTTCGCTAGTCCATTTCTAGACAAGTTGGAATCCACACACTTCTACGTTCGTGTTATTTTTGTAATTCGTCGACGTGTTGTTTCACACCTCTTGGAGATAAGTGTGCCAGTAACAAACGAGCAATAAATTGTGCGCCCAACCACCGTCTTTTACTACCACAAAAAGCAACCAATAAATAGTTGATATCTGTATGAGAGTATGTGACTGTGAAGTCTGGCCTGCAGGTCATTGAACTCGCGAATTCCTCAGGTCTCTAGTTATAAGTAGGGTCACCTGTTTTCCGCTAAAAGATTCATGCGCAGACTAGATTTCAACTTCGTGTCTTCACACTTGCAAATTTCCTTTGGCTACTGGATGCGTGTCTATATGTGAAAATATTTGTAACTCGACTGGGCCAATCTTTTTTTAGGGTTGTTAAGAATGCTTCAACAAATTATGAACGTCCACTTCAAAATAAATATGAAACCTGACAGGGGCGTGAAAGTAATCAATTGTTCTTTTACAAAAAGATGGGAATATTCTGATGTTTCAGAAACGTATATGTAATGTATAGGGATAGAAAAATTTCGCGAGTTCAACGACCTGTAGACTAGACTCCTCAGTCCTCTGCATACTGGAGCCTCAGCTATGTGTTCATTGGCTGTTGCCCCGCACCTGGCGGTTATGGGATTCACAAGGTGTTTCTTTGCAAGCATGCTATTGGCTCAGAGGTGTGCAGGGCGGGTCTAATAAATTGTGATCCAATTGCGAAGAAGATTGCACTGTGTATGTGTTTGATGTCTATCTTGTCCCGAAATGAACTCGCGAAATTTTCCTATCCCTAGTTATGTAGCTGTTTATTTTATCGTCTAGACACTCGGGAATCTCGCGGATTCATTCGGCAACAAGTTAGACTCCACAATCCTATGTGCACTCGAGTCTCAGGTATTGGCTGATGAGTGATGCAGTTCTACCCAGGACCGGGTAGCACGGGAGTCCCTCATTGTTTTCTTGGAGGTTAGTTATTGGCTGGAGTTCGTCCAGGGCGTAGCTTACAAACTGCGGGCCAATGGAAAAGAAAGTCAAATGCACGTGTGCTTCAAGTCTAACTTGTCCTCAAATGAATTCGCGCAATTTCCGGGCCTCTATTAATGTCTAACCGTCGCCATCAAAACAAAAATGGCAACTAAGTGAGGAAATAAAATTATTTTATTTAATTTATAGTTTTCTGTAAAACTTAACAATACGATCCATAAATCTATACTTGTTTTAAAATCTATGCTGACTGAAACTCGTGCGTTTAAAAATTTTGCACCTATAAATTTTATTTGATTTTTGTATGATATTTATTCCTATTTGTAAATGCACCTTACTTACAATTATTGGCTTCCTAAATGACAAGAAAGGAACACTAATAAACAGAAACAAGAAATTAAATAAAATTCGATTGTCTTTTGTAAAATTTCCACTGAATAAAAGCGTTCAGATGGTTTCCATGTCCGGCACGATCTCTTATTAAATAATTATTCAGTTTATAACTGACAATTGCAAGATTTCTGGCAGGTGGTTGAAGACACTGAAGTAGCATATCCCCATGCAGATTTGACCAATCACTGCACATACAGAGACCCACATGTTAAATCTCCGGCGTACGTAAAGGCTATATTTAGTGGTTTAAGATATTGTAAACCAAACCAACGAACGACAAATTGACCTCACACGCCATGTTGAATGACTGTTTCCTAGCATATTCCAGTTGTTTGGGTATACATTACGCTGTACAACAAACATAACTTTTTTAAAATAATTATGGCGTAAGGCGTAGGTGATTGGTGCAGCATTTTTTTTTAATTATCAGTAGATTCTTGTCGTTTCAGAGTAACCAGATAACGCGTGGGTAAAATTTGGCAACGAATTTTGAGGGCATTTGTGATATACGAACTTGCTATGATAAGAAATATTTCATTATTTCATTGAAAAAAAAAAAGTTTTGGCACATAAATGGGAAGTTCAAGATGGTGGATGAGACCTACTGTTAAGGCGTAGTAAGGACTTAATTTTACCCGCATAAAGTCGATTAAAAATGAGGATGGGACAAATTCAGACAATGTATAACTTGTTAGTTCCATAAACGAATGTTTTTTTCCCTCTGATGCTACGTACTCATTGTAAATTGGTTCTTTTGCGTCGTTTTATTACAAGGCCATGCGTTATGCTTTGTTTGAACTGAGGCGCATAAAACTACTACAGTGTAATTAACGATATGAAACTCTAGATAACAGTCGCTATCGGATGGAGTGCGAACAGTACTGTAAGAAAGTTTCCATTCTCACAAGTACTCGTCTTATGTCTTGCGGTCTCGTGTTAATGAAATGTGTACACTAGTCTTAACGCGTCGAAACAAACACTACAAAATGTTGCATATAAATAGTTTCTTGTCACTACGTAACAGGATCTTGTACGGCAGTCGTTAATATTTCCATTGCTTTATTATTTTTATGTTTAATCAACAATTTCTTTCTATTCACGCCTATACTCTTTCCGTGAAAATATGGTATAGTCCATTTGCGGTTTCTGCACTCTTTTTGAATAAAACCTCTGAAAACTCACACCATATATAACGTACTTGATTTATTTCCTAAATATTTCATGTATCGAAAGCAATATATACCTCTGTTAACAAGAACGTATCTAATCTTTCGTTAAACTGAAGTTTCGTCTGTATTTTATTTATAAATTATATTATTTCATGTATAATAAATGCGAGTAAAAACAGCGGGAAAACATGTGTGTTGGTAGCGCCTAGTAAGGAATACTTCTCATGCGAAACATCGTTACTACTGAGTGCGCACGAGTTCGGTGTGTTGTCCTTTGGTGTAATTTTCTAGACTTAGTTAAACTTTGACTTCACGAGGCGGAGGAATATCTTGGAAGTAGAACTTTAACAGGGCTTTAGAAAAGTATGCAGTAACCGTGAATGGATTAGGGTTCAAATGAGAAAATAATTTGTGGCGGAACTTTGCGGAAGGGGAGGTAGAGAAGAGCTCTCCCGAGCGCTCGCCGCAGGAGGGGAGGGAAACCACGAGATACTTCTGACGTCATACACGTCAACTTGATATAGGCTGTGCTAACAGTTACTTCCAACTTTTCTGAAGCCCTGCTAAAGTTCTAATTGCAGCATATTCCTCCGCCTCGTGCAAACTAAGCCCAACCAAGTAAAGATTACTCTACTCAGGTTGGGGAGCCTAATGTTTATAGTTTTCCAACAAAGAATTTTCGCCGCTAGGTGAGCGCTAGTGCCGCATGTGTACCGGATTTCCATATTTTCTACATTAAAAAACAAAATAATCGCGATAACCGTAAATAAATTATAAAATAACTTCGTAAACTATTTCTCTTTTATTACTCACGTAGCTTAAAATTGTAATTACAAGTGACCTGTTTGGAAGACTAGCGCTTACCTAGTGGCGCAAATTTTCCCTATCCCAAACTGTCCCATAAGAAAACTCGTTCTGTTCCTAACCTGAGTAGAACCAACCTTAACACATTGAGGTCTACACATATTTACTGGCACATAAGACAAATTAGAAGTGAGTCACCTATATCCACTACTGCAAGAACACCGGTTCTGTTGGTATCTGTGTTAGAACTCACCATCGTCCTATTGGTCCATACCAACCGGATCCCACCCGTACTTTATAGCGTTCATTATTGGCCGGCCATCGACCAATGAAGAGCCGAGCTGATATTGACCCAATCAAAATGTCCTTTAACGTACAGAAGGATTTACAATAAATGTTGTCCCTTTGTGTGGTTATAAAAGAAATAAGTGGTATCGTTAACAATATAATTGTTACTGCGCTGTGGTGTTCTTGTGAGGTCGTGTTAAACACTAGCCGAACAAAGACTGCACATCCATGCGAGTTTTGTTCTGAACAAAAAATAAATTTTAAAATTAGCTTTGCTCGAGCTTCACTCGAGCATAGTCTACAAAATGTTAACCAAGTACAGAATATTTGAACCAAAGAGACACCGCACAGTATTCGTGCGCACTCATGGTAATATTAATTTGCATAAGAACCATTTCTTACGAGGCGTTACCAACACACATATTTTGTCCCTGTTTTTATTTATATTAATTATAAATTAATGTTTATAATGTATAGACAGAATATAGGTAAAAGTTTCATTTAGCTAAAAGTAAACTACTCTCATGTTTACACGTGTGTAAAACGCTTGTAAAACGCGATATATTTAGGAAACAACCGAACACGCCATACATAGAGTGGTTTTTCAAAGGTTTGATTAAAAATGGTTCGTGGCTGTGTTGGGGACACGGCCGTTTGTTTTGCGTGAATACGTCTATGTTGACGCGCTCGGACGCCTTGATGTTTATTTTACGTTCCCGGTACCGCTTCACACGATCATATGGAGTTTTATGGGTATCACTGGATTCCTTTTGAGATACTCTATCTAACCGTAAACGATTTCTGTATTACGACTTGGCTTTTTGACGAGTATAGGCAGCAATTATGTTAAGTTTTCTTAATTTTTTTAATTAAACGCATACAATTTCACCAGACCCACGCCACACAAATGTTTTTATACACGCAATCCATTGATCTTGACGAGAGCTGTCGCTTGAAACTTAAACGAGCGTCGTAGCTTCTCCTAGTCAAAAGTTATACTATGCGGAAGTCATGAGACGCGGCGAAACAAACTCAAAATTGCCCCCCCCCCCCCCGACGCGAGATGCTTCGCAGTCTTCACTCAACGTAACATATTCGTTGCTCCCTTGGCAGTCGGGTGGTGTAATTGAATTTAGAGTGTAGATGATAGATTCGAGCTGCAATGTCAAACTGTATCCCCCGATTTTGTTATCATCGGATTTTCTGGATTGTCTCCTTCTATGGTCGCAAATTAAAAAACGTATTCACGTCAAACAGTGTGGAGAAACTGCGAATGGACTATGTGAATATCGAGCAAGGATTTTTTTTCCTAAGCTACCCTAGTTCTAAGTGTTAGATGTACGTCTGAGGCAGGAACACGAGCTAATTGCGTCTCAGGGCGAACCCCTTACGCCTACAGGAAGGGAAATCATGCAAGGAGATATGCATATCGCAACAGAGAGGGATTGGGCAGCCATGGCCAGTGATCAGGGCCATGACTACCTCCCTAAGTGTTCTTATAGTTAAAACTACAACTAAGAAGGGACTTGGAAAAACCGGCATAGACACCGTAAAAACCCAGCCGACAGGAAAGAATTCAAAATTACTGCATGCATTAATCTGAAATGCTACAGGATGGAGATTGTTTGTCAACATGCTTGGTTAGTAGAGATGAAAACTAGTAGTGAGGGGACAGGTACTATAGGCTGTTCACGGTAAAGTGTGCACTTTTTAAGGATCTCTCAACAGGCTTTAACCGCTAATAATATATCCTATTGCGGCCTGCGGCATTAAATTTTGAGGGTGGTGAAATGTATACACTGTATTTATTGGTCACATTGCAATGTTTATATTAAAAAGCAACAGGAATATGGACATTGAATGAAATGAAAGATTTAGAAGGGCCTCAAAAAGTGCTGACTTTACAGTGAACGGGTCTGGCCCGCGCCGCTGCCTGCCCGGTTTTCAACCCCCCCCCCCCCCCCCCCCTTATGTTCGCGCCCTCCTGGAGCCACGATCCAGCCGGTACTAACCGGCCGCCACTTGTTCGCAGTATCGGGACACGAGCCGCTGTCCCACCGCAACACAGATCTTCGCCTGCCACCTCAACTTTCTCTTACTGCAATCCGAGATCTTAGCTCGGTTATACGCACACCAATATTCACCTAATTAATCGATTTTCTTCGATCGATCTAGATCATCGAGGCTCAGAATATCGATGCGGGTGAAATATCGGACGGAAAAAAGATCGCTTTGCAACTTACTGATTTGCAATCTTTTCTCACAGACTATAGATGAGGTAGACCGCTTATTCGTCTTCTGCGCATGTACCCTACGTTGATCTACCCCAAAAGAACACAACTGTCAAAGTCACATGGTCAACTGTGATGAACGTGTTTGTTCGTATCTTAGTTTTGAAATGACAATCACTATTATATTAATAAAATACTTTTACTAGTTTGAATTTTATCAAAAAGCATTGCAGATTGGTTAGATGAAATATAAAAACACCTCAAAAGCACTTGTTTACTAAACAGTGTTCTAACCTCAAACCCAAACCACGCCATTTTTGTTAGACGTGTTGGCAGAAAAGTAGTTCGGTGTTGGGACATGGATATCTGTCTACCAGCGAGATCTGTCTACCTCATCTTTAGTCTATAGTACATTCACGACTGGAACAGACTCATGAAAATCAACTTTCGAGAGAAAAAAAACTTTAGCCATTAACTGCATTCATAGCTAGTAAAGAAAAGTGGTGAGTGTGGTACTGTACCTGCTAGCTATGAATGCAGCTAATGGCTAAGGTTTTTTTTTTGAAAGTTAATTTTCATAAGTCTGTTCCAGTCGTGAATGGTCTGTATGATATTTCTCTGGTCAGTTGTATAACGTCAGCATAGTTGCCACTCATCTGGAAAACAGGGAAATGTCACGTAATTTCGAACACATTGGCTAAATGTCAGGCAATTCTGTGATATGCCTGCTATATTTGGCAGTTCTATCATCAATCGTGCACCAGTACCAGATTCATATAACATTTTTTATTGATTGTGGACAAAGTGTTTTAAGCATTTTTCTTTGCAATTTATATAGGGAGAAATTTTGTAAGTTCAGAGAAGTATTTTGGTGTAAAAGTGTGTTACAGTGCAAAGGCGTCAATCCTCATAGAAAAAAATATGTTAGCAAAACATTAGGGAAAGCAGATTATTTTTGTCTGTAAATCAGGGAATTTTCCAATGGGGAAAAAGGTGGCAACCCTGGTCAATTCACAGTCCACAAGACTTGTTGGCAGTCATGATTTTGCTCGACGGAACCTCAGAATAAGTAGTGAAAGGACGCTGCATCACACAGCGATAAACTTATCTCAGTTCGCGCCTCTTTGACCCTGAGAAGCTCGTATTTCTCCATTTATCACGCAGGAATGTCGACATCTGCGTGACCTTCCCCAGAACAACTTGGATTGCGGACAACGTTCTAGACGGGTACAAACACCACACGCGGGCCTCTGAGAGAGAGAGAGAGAGAGAGAGAGAGAGAGAGAGAGAGAGAGAGAGAGAGAGAGAGTGATAGAGAGCCGAGAGATTTTTTTACTAGCCATTCCTAGTTAAAATTCTACTTAACTGCGTAGAAGGCGAGGTAGGATGCAGACCTTACACACCGGACCAAAGGACAACGGTGAGTAATACCTGGCTGGAGGAACAAAGTGTAAGAACAAGAGATGGACAGACAATTAGTTTTCTTGTTCTTGTGACATGTCTCATGGTGTTCTGAAGGGACGTCATAGGGGTTATCTTGTGTGCCCCCCCCCCCCTCAATCCTCCCTCCATCATTGCTTCTGATCCTCTAGGCACTGAGTCAAGCCACACCTTCGGAAGGACGTAATGTATAAAAAAATAATATATATAGTCCACATTGACGGTTACTTCCTATATTTCTGAAGCCCTGCTGAAGTTCTACTTCCACGATATCCCTCCACCTCATGCGAACAAAGATTTATCAAGTCTAGAAAATTACAGCAAAGGGGCAACGCACCGAATTCCTTTACACTTTCTGTAATAATATTTCACATAAGTACTACTTCCTATAGGCTGTGGCTGTTCACGATAAAATAATCATTTTTGAAAAAAAAAAAAAAAAAAAAAAAACCTGCTTAAAACAAACATACTTTGTTCACTTTGTGTATTGTCCCGCCTTCTGAAAAATTAACATTGCCATTATTCATGCGTCGGTCAAATTAAACTCTGAAATTATGAAGAAAGTAAATACCTTACAAATCTGCTCATTTTTTTCACTTCGATGCATTAAAAAACAGTAAGCGAAAGAAATGATTTTATGTTATCATTAATGGTTACCTAACACTTTTTATTCTACGTTAAAATATAGAACTACTTTCCATCCATCGTTACCAACTTTACTGGACGAATGTCACTCAGTACACTAATTAAAATATATACAATTAGGGGCAGTAACTTTTTTCCGAGGTTAATTTCTAAAGTCCTCGCTTTATCGTGAACAGCCCTTACTAGGCATTACCAACACACATATTTTCACCCTGGTTTTTTTTCGTATTAATTATAAATTTGATAATAATTTTTAGATAAAATATAAGTAGAAGTTCAATTCAATATAAAATAAGGTACTTTTATGTTAACACAAATATGAAACGATTGTAAGACAAGACGTATTTAGGAAAGAACCAGGCAGGTAATACATGCGGTGATTTTCCAAATGTTTGTTTCAAGAAATGTGAAGAAACTGCCAATAGACCATGTACATATAGGCTGTTCACGGTAATGTGAGCACTTTTGAGGCCCTAGTTACTTTTTCCTTACAGTCATTTTTTTAATCCTTTAACAACCCTCTTAAATAAATATTACCATAAAAGTAATAAACACAGTGTAGATGTGGTACCGCGCCTGGAAGTTGTCTAAGGCCAAAATAAAATAAATTTGACTATTATTCAAAATAAAAGAGCTTTCAAAAATTCTCTCTTTACCGCGAATAGCCTGTACCACTAATTGAAGTGTAGTTAGAAAGTGAATGTACCACATGTATATCACAACCTAACATTAAACAACACGCCGACACGTTTCACATGACTCGTTTCACCTCGTAGCTTCGTGCGTTCGATGCGCCGCTACTTGTACAGGAAGTGAGCTGACGTGATGCGATAGCCACAGCGAACGGAATGACTCGTGCCGCCTACTCATCTTCGTTAGTTCGAATATATCGCTCAACGTCTGATCGGCAGAGAGCTCGTAAAAGATGAGACGGTTTGATACGTCAGTCGGCGAGGAAGGGAAGAAGGAACTGTCGTTGCTGAAGATGCCCTCACGGGTAAACAGTGCGCCCCCCCCCCCCCCGTATGTTCAGTTACTTATTTATTTATTTATTTAGTCTTGTTTCTTTTTGTGGGCGCAGTTACGGCATAATTTGCCTTCTCCACCACTGAACCCATTGTACTTATACATACATTCCATATATAAAAACAATAATTAAAGTTAAAAGAAAATTACCTGTACCTGGCGCCTTATACCTGGGTCTCCTCGACTAAGGTATGGTAACCCAGACAGAAGAGTCCCTGGTCCTCCAGATTGGGGGTTGTGCGAAGGGCTGCAACCCTTCCACGAAAACAAACATATATTACTCATAAACCTCAGAAGAAGAAAACTCGGATGGATTTTATGATGACGACAAAGGATAAACAATTTGGAATCAAAGATAATTTGAAATTAGGGACGTGGAATGTAAGAGGTATAAAAATAAAGAAGAAGATCTTGACAGAGAGCTATCTAGAAAGGAAATTAATATTGCTGCAATTACGGAGATGAAAAAGAAAATGCAAGGAACAAAAGAAATGGATAAATATACAATGATTTATAGCGGAGTCGCATGAGAAGAAAAAGCTGCAGCAGGAGTGGCAATATTAGAGGATAGAAAATGGGAAAATGAATTAATAAGTTACACCAACTATGCTTGAAAAAAGCAAATAAAAAATAATTAATTACCGATTAAATATTTCGACAACACCAACAAGATATTCGTATAATAAATACGATGAGAATAAAACATGCGCCAACGGCCGTTCACCGGGCTGGAAACTGGAAATGGAGACGTAAACATGGCCAGCCATTGGCTGGAAACGTTTGCTGTTTGTACGTGTTCACATACTCTCTCATAAATGCTAAATATGTTTTTAAAGTCCAGTCACTAATAGCAAATTAAATTTAATATTGCTTTAAAAACATAATTTAAATCATAAATGTTGTAACTATAACTAAGATTTTAAATTACAAATTTTAGTTCTGAGTACTATTTTCTTCCAAAGCCATCACAAAAATAGCCAACTTAACAACACGGATTCCGTAGCAGTTCATCAGCTGATACAATACTGTATGAACGAGAGCATTTACTGTTTACATAGTGTGTAGGTTGGTCATATTGTCTATCACATTTTACCCCATTTATATGAAATGTACAATATATGAAAACGAAATGAAAGACGGAATGAAAGGCTGACTGTTCAGTTACCTCGTGGCTCATAAAATGGTGATTTGAAAGGCGAAACACTTTTCATAAAGTATTTTCTATTGGTTTTGTTAGTTTATTTGCGTTTATTTCACTTGATACACGTTTTTAACGACTATTTTTAAACGTGGTTTAATGGCCATTTTTACACGCTGATCCGTCAGTAAAAAAGAACAAAATGTGTGATAAAAATGACTGATGAATCAGTTACAAATGCCACTGAATCAAAAGGAAAGCTGGCATTCTTCTCTGATTCGTCAGGTATATTCACTGCAGTGACTGTTGAATCAGTCAGGTACTTTTAACTGATTGAAACAGTGAAATTCCAACTGGTTCAGATTTTGAGTGTCACGCCCGACCCCAGCTACCCGACAGAGTTGTAAACAAACACTTGTACTTCCTTCTAGCATAATAAACAGGCAGCTATCACTTGTCGTGTCATCCAGATGCGCTACATCGCCGGCAGCCATCTTGTTTGTTATTGTTTCTCGCCCTCGAGTCTGAGGGAATGGTTGCCTTGAAGTTCGTCGAGTGGAAATGTTACCACCATTAAACGGAATACACACGGAATAAAATCTGACTACTTCGTAGACAGTTTGTTTTGTGATATCAAGCATTGCTTTATTCTGAATGACAACTAATTTATAATATTTCTCCTTTTATTGCTTCTGTCACGTTTGTGGCAACGCAACTGTTTTTCCACATGGCAGTCTTGGTAGCGGAAATACGCACACTGTTTATTTATTCCGATAATTGCGCTGACAACAGCGCTTAACTAAGTACGTAAATACGAGTTCGCCCAGAAATATTAAAATTATACACCAATGAAAAACAAAGTAAATGCAAAGAAATGGTGAAGAAAAACTGAAAACAATATATCTAAATAACGGTCCGGGGAAAACTTTCACAAAAAGAAGGCCACTAGTGCGCTGCAATTATTTCGCAATTCATTTGTTTAAATCTCGGTGATACAAATTCCAGAAAATTAATTGTTACGTTTGATACATAATTTAAACCAGAAATGTTAATAAAGTAAAAAGTAATGAATTGCGATTTCGGCTACATTTTTGTACTCATCGCCAATATACATCCAGCAACGGCACGTCACCTGATACGGGGCCGCGGTAGTGCAGTGGCCAGAGAACTCGCTTCCCACCAAGGCGAACTGGGTTCGATTCCCGGCAGGGTGGGAGTCGTGCTGGACGATACCACTGCCCGGTGGATTTTCTCTGGGTCCTCCCGTTTTCCCCTTCCTGGCATTCCGGCGCTGCTCCATACTCACCTCGCTTCACTCTTATCGGCTCTCAAGACCTCGATTTTAAGAGCTGCTCAAATTTTGTCACTCCACTCCACTTCAAATTTAGTAGCTGTTCTTTTTTAATACCGTTCGCCCGCGAATACCACTCTTCCAAGGCAATATTTTCTTCGCCGATTGAAACGGCATGATAGCAAGGTCTTCAGAGCCGATGAGGGTGATTGAAGTGAGTCTGGAGCAATACCGAAATGACCGGCCAGGGTAAACGGGATATCCCCGAGAAAACCCGCCGACGAGCGGCATAGTCCGACACGATTTCCACATGCGAAAATCCGGGACCGGGGATTGAACCCTGTTCGCCTTGATGGAAGGAGAGCAGGCTAACCGCTCAGCCATCGCGGTGTCTTTACAATTGAGATGTATTGATTGAATGAAAAGAGCGCGCGCGGGTTGGGATGGTCGATGTTAGGTGGCAGGTATCGAGTCATGCTACCACTGTTTACGAATCTGTTGTTTCATTTCACGTTGTTTCGGCCGGTTTTCAAATATTCGCAAGGTAACTAATTTCAATTGCCAGTTTTAATGGGCGCGCGTGTCTCCCTTAGTAATCACGTGAGGTGGTTGGCCGTATTATGATTTCCACCTCATTCCCCGTAACGAACCATCTCACAATGTGTGTACGTAGGGTTCAGGATAATGCCACATGGTACTAAACATTTACAAGTCTACGCCCGGCTGTAGCTTGAGCAACGCTACGTTGAGAAATTGTTTGTCCCTGGAAAACAAAATTCGCATGGCTATAGATGGAAAAGGCACTAAATCACATGAACGAATGACTAAAAGAGAGGTGTGATATGAGAATAAACAAAAAGAAAACAAAAATAATGACATACGCTAGGGCTGGTAAGCAAATTGCCATTGTGCTGATGGATGGAGAAAAACTAGACCAAGTAAAGGAATTCAAATATCTGGGAAGTGTAACCGTAGCTGATGGAAAATGTGCAAGAGAAGTAAATACCCGAATCACACAGGCGAAGGAAACTTTCTAAAAAAAAAGAAAGCGTCTCTTAAAATCTAAGGAAATCAACATGGAGGAACGAAAACATTTTGTGAAAAGCTTTGTATGGAGTATTGTAAGGTATGGGAGTGAAAAGCTTTGTATGGAGTATTGTAAGGTATGGGCGTGAAAAGCTTTGTATGGAGTATTGTAAGGTATGGGCGTGAAAAGCTTTGTATGGAGTATTGTAAGGTATGGGCCAGAAACATGGACCCTGCGAAAAGCGGAAGTACTGAAAGTCAGGGCATTTGAGATGTTGTGCTGGCGTCGGCTTCCAAGAATACCTTGGACTGATAAAGTCACAAACGAGAATATTCTCAATAGAGTAAATGAAACACGCATCTTGGTTGAAACCTTAAACAAGAGAATAAATAGCTTCGTTTGCTACTTGCTTCGTCATTCTAACTGGCGCACCATCTTGTTTGAAGGGAAGCTGGAAGCTGGAAGGACCAAAGGAAGACCAAGCGTCAATTTTATAGACAACATTAAAGGCAAGAACAATTATTTCCATTTAAAACTATTAGCGAAACAAAGGAAACGCTTGGAAGACATGCTTATTACCCAGCAACTTAAAGGTTGAGGAGAAGAAGACATAAACATTGCTCCACTCGTAGCTAACAGAATCTCACAACATTACAGCCCAGAAATAACGATTTTCTAGACTAAAATACATTGTTTTGTTGTAACCGGTCGAAAGAACACAATTGACTGTAAATATTTCCACAATATAGAAGACACACATTTTATTGGGACAATATCGATTCGGCATCCCAGTGGCCGATGACCAGCCAATACTGAAGGTTGTATACTGTAGTAAGCGTCTCTGATGTTACAAAATGATATAAATAAATCGTCTTACAGCCATTTATTGATAAACTAAAGAGGGTTTAGGGGTCGTAGCTATAGATGGTAGAGCTTATCTGTAAATGAGAAGTTATAATCATGATATGTGACACAAACAATACAACACTTGTAAGAGTTACTGTAACAGGGAGCTACTCTAATTAATATTAAGTAATCATTATAACATTGTAAGTTATGAGTACCGCACGCCTTATTTCCTTATATCTGTGTTGGACAGTCGCCACCTGAAACTTGATGCCGGAGGCTGTATCTAGCTGTACGGATGACGTCTGACAGATATACCCGTGACTACGATCGTCCCTGTTGTCTGGTTGGTCGTGGAAAGATGCGGTGGCTCGCCTCGCGTCAGCCAATAGCGGTGCGTCTCTTTGCCTGGTTGATGTTATTGGAAATACCGTGCTCTCACTATATCAACTTCGACTCTCCAACCACTACACTTTTACTTTATCTAATGCTATATAATTTAAAAAATAAATAAACTATGTAAGTAACATATATTACAGTAGTGATTATCTTAACGAAATGAGGCAACATTAAGTTACTTTTTTTCTTTATTTACTGTTCCGACATCTTATTTCGTTTTGGTGGTGTACCTGCTCTCTCTCTCTCTCTCTCTCTCTCTCTCTGGACATCTTTGTCTTATTCTCGCGCCTCGTGGCTGTAAAGTTATTTTCGCACGTGTGCTGTAATTATACAAAGCATAAATAGTTTGTATTACAATCTATAGGCATTTTAATTGTTTTGTAACATCGCTTTTTCAATACAAAAGGTCTAGTTTTTTAAAGGCGATGTTTTTTTACAAGGTAGTATGGTGAGTTTGTTAACACAACCGCACCATATTTACGTTTCTCCCTTTCCCCATCCTACATAATTGTTCGCAAATAATGACGACAGCTTAACGTGGGAGCGCCGTCTCTTTCTCTCTTCCGTATACTCTGATAACTAGTAGGACATAACGACTTTCGCGAAAACATTCCACGACCAGTTGTGTTTCATAACACTTTAGTGCAGTTACACTTCAGCGATTGTCAGATCTAGATGTCACGCGTCTTAGGTGTCTGCCCGCGAATCATTCTCTCTCTCTCTCTCTCTTACACACACACACACACATATTAGCGGAGTAATCTAATTGTGATTGGCCTGTCAAGTAAGAATATGTCTTCTCATAAACACACACCGCCAATAGGCTAACCAATGCTGCTGGTATTCCCGTGGGGTTGTGGGATCACGCATGCGAGTGATACTCGGGCGTGGCTGATAGCGATGTTAGAGTTGCTGCAGAAGTGCGCCCGCAGCCCGGCATGTCTGCACGTCTGGTTCCCGAGCCGAGGAAGATGCGTGGGCGGGAAATAGCGCGCGGGTCCAGTAAACAGTTGACGTGCGTCGTCTGCTGGCACCTCGACGCTTCCGTCGCTCTCTTGAGTCACGCTGAGCGCCGGGACGGGAGCAGCGTGTAGATCAGCATCGTATCGCCACTCGGCCGCCGGCAAGCGGCGTGTACAGTCAGTAGTCACCTGCAAAACTTTCACGTTATTTTCTGGGGGCACATGTACCGTTTCAATAACATTTTCATTGGACCATACTTTAGTTGACACGTCCTGAGTAACTCTGAGCCAATAAATGAACACTTCACAATAGCATACTCCAGTCACGTGCAGACCAGTCGGGAAGAGAGTGACGTCATATCTATGCAGAAGCTAATAGTGAAACCACGCAGCTCAAGTATATACACTATCGACCAAAATGTAATTGGGCACCCGTAAAGGCAGGTAATTCAGTACGTCAGTTGACTTGTGCGGCCGCCATAAGCTGCAGGCCGGTGTAGAACCAGTTGACAATGAGATGGCGCGAGTTACAGAGCTATCGGCTTAGATAAGGGCGTGATAGTGGGCTGTCTGGCCGGGCGATTGCACGGAAGGTAAACAGGCCCAAATCAACGGTCGCATTTGTCCTGCATAAGTGGAAGGTCGATGGGCATTGTGCCAATGCTGCACGCCCTGAGAGACCTCCAGTCTTGACCGAAAGAAATCGCAGAACCCTGAAACGTGAAATGGTCAAAAATAGGGCACAACCCATGGCTACCATCCGACAGGAGTTTCATGCAGCAACAGGAGTATCAGTTTCCATTGGAACATTGCGTACAGAGGCCCACCGACTTGGATATTTCGGAAGAGTAGCTGCACATAAGCCCCATATCACGACAAACAATCAAGCTCGGCGACTCAGGTGGTGTTTGGACCGTCGCAAGTTGACACTGGAGCAGTGGAAATCGGTTCTGTGGAGTGATCAGTCGAGGTTTACAATAGTCCGGTCCAATGGACGTGTATGGGTGTGGCGTCTACCCGGGGAACGGCTTCTGCCGGAGTGTATAGTGCCAACTAGGAAATTCGGTGGTGGTGGGGTGATTGTATGGGGCTGTTTCACGGCCTTCAGCGTAGGACTGCTGGTGTTTGTCCGTGGTAGCAAAAACACAGAGGCCTATTGTAACATTCTGGATAATGAAATTCTCCCAACATTGTGGCGTTTTTACGGAATGGACCCGTGTTACTTCCAGGATGACAATGCCAGGTGCCATGTTTAAAGGGCTACTATGCAGTGGTACGCCGACAACAATGTTCGCCGATTGAACTGGCCCGTACAGAGCCCCGACCTCAACCCTATAGAACATCTTTGAGACGAATTGGATCGTCGGGTGAGGGCTCGTCAGGCGCGGCCAAAATCCATTGCTCAACTCATGGAATGGTTGCAAGAGGAATGGCGACGAATCCTCGTGGATGCCCTGCAAACACTCGTAGAGAGCATGCCAGACAGGGTGGCTGCTGTTATAGCCGCAAGAGGTGGCCCTTCGAGATTCTAGAGGGGTTACAACCACCGAGCAAACATTGTGGACATGTGCCCAATTACTTTTTGGTCGATAGTGTACATCACTATGAAGTTTAGTAAGATGTCAAATATCAACGCGAATTTTGCAGTTCTCTATTTATTTCGCACGCCCTGGGTAAGTCTGCGCCAGTAAATGAACACTTCACAGGTATGCAGTCGAATCACGCGCAGTTCAGTCGAAAACAGGAGCGACTTTACATTTATGCAGCAGCCAATGGAGAGCCGACGCGACGCCGCGCCGGCTCGAGTATATACAGCACTGATGCCAAATAACGCGATAGGAGTGGAGCGGAGATATTTGGGAGGCCCTCGACGAGTTCTCTAGAGCCAGTGAGGGTGGGTGAAGAGATGTTGAAATGGAGCAGCGTCAGAATACAAGAGCGGGGGAAACGGGAGATCGCCGAGAAAACCCGCCGACCAGCGGCATTGTCGGCACGATTCCCACATGCGAAAGTCCGGGAGTGACCCGGCCGGGGATTGAACCCGGTTCGCGTTGGTGGGAGGCGAGCAGCCTAACCGCCCAGCACCGCGGTTTCTTGTTTATCCCGAATTTCGCGAAAAGATATCCACCACATGCTAGATCTCAATATCTTAAGGATTTTCTCCAGAAGTTTTTATTTTCCATTATTGGCAGCGTATCTTTGTGAGAAGACATTTACCTTACTCGATTGGCCAATCAATATCAGGCAACTTCCAAAATTGCAATTCGCGCGCAGACACCTAAGACGCGTAACACAGGAACCATCCAATTACGAAAGTTGATCTCAGTTAGAGACTTGAAGTTGCATTGCCAGTGTGGTGTTAACATTTATGGCAAATCAAGTTAGTGTATTTCTATTTATAGGCTATTCACGGTAAAGTCAGTACTTTTGGAAGCCCTCTCATTTGGAATAATCGTTAATAAATATATTTTATTTTAGCCTTAGGCGTTAACTTCCGAGTGCGGTGGCCTATAACACACTGTGTTTATTGCTTACATTGTAATATTTATTTTAAAAGGTAGTTAAAGGAATAAACATAGCTGAATTGAAAAAGTATCTAGGGTCTCGAAGGTGCTCATTTTACCGTGAACAGTGTATATATAGGGCCACCTGTTTTTCTCGAAAATATTTACGCGGAGGTTAGACCTTCAGTATCCTATATGCACACTTGCAGTCTTCATTTGACGATAGGACGCTTGTCTTCGTGTGAAGAGAGTCTGTTACTTGAAATAGCCAATCAGAATTAAGTCTCCCCGATACTGACCGTTCGTAATAACCGGGCAGAGTTAGTACGCGTAACAATTCAAATGACCCAATCACGAAAGTGGTTGTGAACTACAGAGCGTCGGAAAACATCTAGTCCTGGGATCTTTTCGCGAAAAACAGGTGTGGCCCTACCTGTATACACAGGGGCGTATCCAGAATTTTTTTTTGGGGGGTGGGGGACTGACGAGTATTAGTATTGTTACTAGTAGTACATGGTTCACAAGTGACAGTAGAAGGATATAAAAGGAAAGGATGAGAGAGAAACTATTCATGCTCACATATACACATGGTTCACAAGTGACAGTAGAAGGATATAAAATGAAAGGATGAGAGAAACTATTCATGCTCACATATACACATGGTTCACAAGTGACAGTAGAAGGATATAAAATGAAAGGATGAGAGAAACTATTCATGCTCACATATACACATGGTTCACAAGTGACAGTAGAAGGATATAAAAGGAAAGGATGAGAGAAACTATTCATGCTCACATATACACATGGTTCACAAGTGACAGAAGGATATAAAATGAAAGGATGAGAGAAACTATTCATGCTCACATATACACATGGTTCACAAGTGACAGTAGAAGGATATAAAAGGAAAGGATGAGAGAAACTATTCATGCTCACATATACACATAAATTTACAATATGTCAACACAATAGTCATATGTAAATTGCATCACCGTGTCATTTAAATATCTTACATTAAATCTGTAAGTACAGCATTAATATTTTCCCATGTGTTAGCAAATCACCGCTGTTGCATGACTCAGCAGAGCTACTGGCGTTCATTTTGGGAACTATGTACTTGGCAATTTTTTCCCCCATTTTAATATAGGATGTAAAAAAAATGTATTGTGAGTATTAGCAAATATATAATAATAAAGATTGACATTTTGATAATAGGGTTCTTAAAAATGTGTGTCATTTCGGGGGGGGGGGGGGCTGCAGTCAGCCCCCTCCCCCCCCCCCGATTCGCCCCTGTGTATATGTATTCGTGTGTGAATTGGAGTATTAGCAAAAAATTGTGTTGCTGATACTTTCAAGTTTTTAGTTTCGACTGACGCGTGAACAATGTCGTCAGGGTTATGGCAATGTAAATATTACACGAGGCGTAGGAATATCCTGGAAGTAGAACATCAGCAGGGCTACAGAATATTACACGAGGCGTAGGAATATCCTGGAAGTAGAACATCAGCAGGGCTACAGAATATTACACGAGGCGTAGGAATATCCTGGAAGTAGAACATCAGCAGGGCTACAGAATATTTGGGAGTACGTAACCGCAAATGGACTTTGTTTTGATATGCCTTCGTCTTGGCCGCTTAACGTGGACGTGAAAAACAGCTACCCTCGGTGTCCTGTTTCGGCGTGAAATCGATCATACGTGGTCGCTATAACCATAGACTGAAGATTGGGTAGACCGCTTATTCGTCTTCTGCGCATGTACCCAACATTGACCTACCGCAATCCTACACAACTGTCTAAGTCACATGGTCAACAGTGATGAACGTGTTTTTTTTTTTACATCATAAATTTTAAATGACAAGCACTATTATATTAATGAAATACTCTTGCAAGTTTGACTGTAATCAGAAAGTATTACAAACTGATTAGAAGAAGTATAGAAACATCTCAAAAGCACTTGTTTAATAAACAGTGTTCTAACCTCAAACCCAATCCACGCCATTTTTTCACGTCGTATTGCAGAAAAACTGTCCAATGATGGGACACGGAGATTGCTTGTGCGCCGCCAGCGAGATCGGACTACTTCATCTTTAGTCTGTGGTTATAACGGTCTTGCGGAAAGGTCGTCATGTTTGTTTGTGTCTCGTGAATGGGGGGGGGGGGGGGGTAACGTGCCCCTGCTCGTGAATATGTATCAGGAGCGGGGGAAACTCGACACGAATCGCTTTACATCTCTATGCACGACGGTTGTCAGATGTCTGGAAACCTTTTCTATCAGCAGCTCTTGCGGGCCCATACTCCATTCACGGTTACTACAGGCTGTTCACGATAAAGTGAGCACTTTAGAAATGAACCGTAGAAAAAAGTCACTGCCCCTGCATGAATATATTTTAATCGGCGCACTGAGTGACATTCGCCCAGAAAAGTTGGTAACGATGGATGGAAAGTAGTTCCATATCTTAATGTCGAATAAAAATTGTTAGGTAACCATTTGTGATAACTTAAAATTATTTATTTCGCGTTCTGTTTTTCTTTAATGCATCGAAGTGTAAAACTGAGCAGATCTGTAAAGTAAGTATTTACTTTCGTAATAATTTCACAGTTTCACTTGACCGACGCATTAACAAAGTGATGAGACCCATGGCAATGTTAATTTTGCATAAGGCGGAAGAATACACAAAATTTATACAAGTAGACCTTAAGCCGGGCTTTTAAAAGGGCTCATTTCACCATGAACTGACTATAGAGACATGCGAAATCCGTGTTATTATTCGGCATCAGGCTAAACTTCACAGTACTGTATGTACTGGAGCCAGTGTCGTTTCTCCATTGGCTGCTGCAGTGATGTGAAGCCACGCCCCTTCTGACCGAGCTGCATGTGATTGGGGCACACGACTGCGAAGCGCTCATTTATTAGGTGCAGAGTGATCTAAGGTGTGTCACATGGAAGTATGGTCCAACGACAAACGTTTTGCAAAGGTAAGCGTGTTTCGAGTTTAACGTGTACCAAAATAATAATGTGAATTTTGCAGGTTTCTGACGGTTAATTCACACTTTCCTGAAAAGTCCTGCTGATGTACTACTTCCATGCTATTCCTCCGCCTCATGCAAACAAAACTGAACTATTGCTAGAAAACTACACCAAAGGCTCTGCGTTCGTGCCCAACTGTATAATAATATTTTGTATATGGACTATTTCTTTCATGAATATTAATTATATATAATAATTATATATTAATTATAAATTAAATATTACAATTTACCCATAGTTGTAAGTAAAAGTACAAATTAGCGAAAATTAAGATAACACTTGTTATAAAACGCTTATGATGCATGACATATTTAGCAAATAACCAAGTAGGCCTATATCTAGGGATAGGAAAATTTCGCTAGTTCAATGACCTGTAGGCTAGACTCCTCATTTCTCTGCACACTGGAGCTTCAGCTGTGAGTTCATTGGCTGTTGCTCCACACATGGCAGTTATGGGATTCGCAAGGTGTTACCTAGCAAGTATGCTATTGGCTCAGAGGAGTGCAGGGCGGGTTTAATAAACTGTGATCCAATTGCGAAGAAGACTTCACTGTATATTGGTTTGACGTCTATCTTGTCCCGAAATGAATTCGCGAAATTTTCCTATCCCTACCTATATTATACAAGGGGTGATTCTTCAAAAGTGTGACTGAAAATGTGTAAAGATATTGCGAACAGACTATATTAAAAACTTTTTGTCCATTGTAAAACAATGGAAATCTCGAGAGTATCGGTACCACATACGTGCTAATGGATCAGGCGAATGTGCCATAAAAATAATAAGCCATTTGTAGAGACCTGCGAAATTCGCGTTATTATTTGGCATGAGACTAAACTTTACAGTGATGTATATACTCGAGCCGGCGTCGTTTCTACGTTGGCTTCTGCATAGACATGAAGTCACTCTCTTTCTGACTGGCCTGCACATGATTGGAGTATGCAGTTGTGAAGTGTTCATTTATTGGCGTAGAGTTACTCAGGACGTGTCAACTAAAGTATGGTCCAATGAGAATCTTATTGAAAAGGTACATGTACAAAATAACGCGAATTTTGCAGGTCTCTAGCCATTTGTGTTTACATGACTAGTTTCGAAACTTAGGCTGTATAGTGTATCAGCGATGTCTACACACTTTTTTGAACCAAACCTTTGAAAAATCACCCTATGTAAGGCGTGTTTGATTGCTCCTGAATAAGTCATGCATCACAAGCGTTTTATATTTTTGTTGACATACTAGTGTCTTATTTTTGGTTAAAATGAACTCTTTCTTATATTTTATCGATGACTGTTGCATTTTATTTATAACTAGAATGGATAAATATCGGCAGAAAATAGGTGTGTTGGTAGTGGCTAGCAAGTAATAGATACTAGTCAAAACGTTATTAGTGTGAATACCCACGAATGCGGAGCGCTGTTCCTTTGGTGTCAGTTTCTATAGGCTTTACACGTACAATTGAGCACTTTTGATATCAACCGTTGAAAAATATCACTGCCCCTACCTGTATATATTTTAATGTTCACGCTGGTTGATGGCTAGTGCCCAATAGAGTTGGTAACGACGAAGAGAAAATAGTGCCATGTCTTAACGCTGTATTAAAAAGGGTGGGTGGAATTCTTAAATACGGAAATATTTTGTTTCTTTTCTGTTCTTGAATTTGAATAGCTAAGTGCAAGAACGAGCTTTTTTGTAAGATATTAACTTTTATACTAATTTCACATTTCCACTTCACCGCCGCATGAATAAAGTGATCAGATATACGTCAATGTTAATTCTACATAATGGTGGAATAATATACAGTGTGCATGCAAATTGGTTTTAAGCAGAAGTTTCAAAAGTGCTCAGTTTACCGTGAACAGCCTTTAGACTAAGGTTGAGCTTTGTTTGCACGAGGCGGAGGATAGCACTGAAGTAGAACTTTAGCAGGCGGGGCGTCAGAAAAGCCGTTAGTAACTTTGAGTGTGTCTAAGAGTACAGAGGAGGATCAGCCGAATATTCCACGAACTGCATCCACACGCGCTTGCAAAGATGACGTTTCTGGTTAAGCTACGATACATCGGGAAATGTTGTTCATTATCACTTGTGCACTCAACTGGTTAGAGACCCTCACGTTTCTAATAATTTTTCGATTTCACTTGACCAATGTACAGATAAAGTGTTTAGCCCCATGGCTATTTTAACTAAGGTGGAAGAATACACAATTTGCATACAAGTAGATATTAAGCAGGGCTTTCGAAAGTGCTCATTTTACAGTGACTGATATTGCTGTAGCGGAGGGTATATGTCTCCGGTGGTAGTAAATTTGTACCGTCCTTGAAGAGTTAACACTTCGTAGACTATGCTGGAGTGTAACTCGAGCGAAGTTAATTTGAACATATCTTTGTTGCTCAGAACAAAACTCGCATGGATGTGCAGTCTTTGTTCGGCTAGTGTTTAACACGACCTCACAAGAACACCACAGCACAGTAACAATGATATTGTTAAATATAGGATTTCTTTATAGCCACTCATAATGGACATCATTGATTGTAAATCCTTTAGTACGATAAAGGACATTTGATTGGGTCAATATCAGCTCGGTTCTCCATTGGCTGATGACCGGCCAATAATGAACGCTATAAAGTACAGGGTGGGGTCCGGTGTGGTATGGACCAATAGGACGATGGTGAGTTGTAACATAGCCATCAACATAACCGGTGTTCTAGCAGTATAAGTGTCAGTAAATGTGTGTAGACCACAATGTGTTAATCAGCGCCTGGTAATCTACTTGGCTGTCGGTAATAAATGTTCAATGTTTCGCAACACCCGAGTCATCTCAGGGTGGTAGCGGGATGGAAGCAGGCCGGCTGACACCAGTCAAGATCAAGTTTAAATGTGCTGACGCTCGCTAGCTCCTTGTTGAAAACACGAGATAAGATGTAGCCGACAAGGGAGTGCGCCAGGGGTGTCCAAACCTAGCTGCTTTCCACCTCGCGTCCGTTCGCCACGCTCCTTGCGTTGTGCTGTCGTGTATAGGCTGTTCACGGTAAAATGAGCTTTTTTGAAAGCCCTGCTTAAAGCCAATGGTGCCCGCAAGCAGTACGTTTATCCGATTTTCGTTATAGCTTATTTTCCAGAGGGGTTACCGAAATTTTTGGCACGTCAAGATGTAAATATGAATTTTTTTTTACAACTTCTTGAATTGTTAAATATTCACTACCTTTGTTATTCTGTGAGCACTGATGGAAGATGAGAAATAAGAAATTCTTTCTTATCTTCCATCAGTGCAGCAATAGTAGTAATCGTAGTGAATATCTATCAATTCCAAGACGTGTTCGAAATTATTCTTTATGTCTAGTCGTTCCAAAAATTTTGAAAATTCTCTGAAAAACAACTTTTGACCAAATTAAGGCAAATACACTGCTTTCGGACACCACCTTAAGATCTACTTGTATGCCCGTTATGTATTCTTCCGCCTCTTGCAAAATTAACATTGCTATGGTCCTCATCACTTTATTGACGCGTCGGTATAGTAAAACTGTGGAATTTTTTGGAAAGTAAATGTTATACAATTCGGCTCGTTTTCAAACTTCGATGTATTAAGAAAAACAAAGCGAAGTAAATAATATTTAAGTTATCACAAATGGTTACCTACTACTTTTTATTCGACGTTAATATATGGAACTATTTTCCATACTTCGTTACTATCTTTGGGTAAATGCCTCTCAGTGCGCCCATTAAAATATCTGATGCGTTCGGTGGCAGTGACTTTTTTCTAAGTGATCATTGTATCGTGAATAGCCTAAAAATATACTGTTAGCACCACAAATTCTGGCCGCTAACACATATTGGCAGATCAGTTCTTTTCATTTTAGTTTTCAGGATCTACTGCGGTTTTCGTTGGGTTTTGGGGGGGGGAGGGGCAGTCACGCCAATTCCCTCACCAGAGTGATGTGCAAGCACCACTCTGGTTAAGCCAGCGCGAACTCAAATTAAAGAAGTAAATGTTCGCCCTCTCTCTACTTATCTATATTCCCCCACTAATAAAGAGCATGATTGCAAACATCCTGTTTCTTGTAGCATTTCTTTAATGCATGCAGTGATTTTAAGTTCTTTTTTGTCGAAAGCGTTCTTACCGCGCCTATGTTGGTTTTTCCAAGTCTCTCCTTAGTAGCTTAGCTGTAAGTACACTTAGGGAGGTAGTCATGGCCCCAATCGCTGGCCATGGCTGCCCAATCCCTCTGTGCCGCGATGCATGTCTCCTTGTATGACTTCCCTCCCTTGCAGGCTTAGCAGCCAATGTACATGTGATAACAGCCGAGGTGTATATATAGTCTACTGTGTGCCCCAATTCAATAGTGAACAATCAGTGACCCTAGCTATCAGCTATATTTTTAGCTATAAAATTATTTCTTTATAGCAATTTTTTTAAGCTTTTTATATTTATATGTAGTATTGTTTTCTTGTGTGCGATTTCACTCTTGCTAAAGGCTTAAATGAGGCAGTATATTTTTAAATTAAGATGTTAGACGCATATTAACATCTAACAGTGTAGAACAACGTGCCTGCCTAAGGTAGGGGCATAACCTTTGTTACAAAATTAACCAAACTATGGTCATGCGCCCCCAGCACTTTACTGTCTTGATAAAAACAAATACATTTTCTGTGGGAGAGACCGAATATTTTAAAACTCTCAGTAGTTATTGAAGAAATTTGTACGTCTCTTAACATCAAGGTCTTGAGAGCCGATGAGGGTGATTGAAGCGAATATGGAGCGGCGCCGGAATGAAGGGGCGGGGGAAATGGGAGATCCCCGAGAAAATCCGCCGACCAACGGCATCGTCCGGCACGATTCCCACTTGCGAAAATCCGGGACCCGGCCGGGGATTGAACCCGGTTCGCCTTGGTGGGAGGCGAGCCAATAAGAAATCTTTCGCATCATGCAGTAGTCAATTTGACACAAGGCTCGTTATTGAGCCTCTCCGCGCGCCATTTTCTTTATCTACTCTGTGACGTTAACTAATGACTTGGCCCGTGTCTCAATTTAAAGAATACTCTCTCTCTCGAGAGAGAGAGAGAGCACTCTTTCGCACAACCTGGCGAGAGCACTGCTTCGCGCGCTCTCTCGTGCTCTCGCTCCGTGGAACTGAGACAGCCACTCATTCTTGTCTCTCTGACGTCAGACAAACAGCTGATGCCAAAAGGCGGGAAATCATGTTAAACTGAAATCGCTGTCATAGCTATTGTAAGTAATTTGCGTGTGTTCAAAATAATTCACAAATTATTATAGTACTACCAGAATAATCATTAGCGCATAAAATACTATTACTTTTGTTTTACATTTTACCGTCATGTTACAGCAGAGTGACAAAAAAAAACCTCGGAAATCTGTATTTATATTTTTATAAATAAACGTTGCGTTTGTCGTTTCGCTGGTTAAAACAGTTGTAACGTGGATTTGGCCCAGAAAGCTACTATAACCATATTCACACACGGAATAAACAAATATGGCGCTTGTGGGAGAGCGCCAGCGAGTGTACAACTTCGTGCTATCTCTGTGCTTTCTCTCTTTCGCGCTCTCCCCGACGAATTGAGACGACCAGAGAGTTTTCTCTCTTACTTCATAATGACATCGTCGCGCGAGAGCGAGAGCACGAGAGAGCGCTCTCTGGACCGATTGAGACACAGCCTTAGATACGCAACGCGCCGGCCTTACGGATTCCACATAGGCAGGAAAACGTAATATGACAAGTTCAAAGTCCCAGTTCCGAAAGGTGTGTGTGTGTGTCTATATATATATATATACACACACACATACACACACGCACACATGCGCATATACACATACACACACACGAGTATTTGCGAAACAGAGTTCACTCTACAAAAACCCCACCAATGTGTCCTACGTCACTTGGTTGTTGATTCCGTGTGCAAAGTGGCGCTAACTTTTCAGCCTTATTCTTATTTGCAGAGTTACGCCCGGCAGCAAAATAATTACGTCTATCTGCGGTAGTCACTGGATAAAAAGCGTGTGATAAAACTGGAGAGCAGGAATAGTTTTTGTGTACTCCTGACGTGTCCTGGCATGACAAGAAGAATGTGCAGGGAGGGAATTTGGCTACAGGATGTATGACATTTTTGCCCACTAACACACTTTTGTAAAGCGAATTTTGCAGGTCTGTATTATGCAAACAGAAAATACGTTGCCCAGTTTTAAGTGCTGTGCTTCGGATGGCCGCCACGTTCGATGTTTATGAAGTCGAAGTGACAAACAAGAATGTTTTTCTTTTCGACGAAGAGGTAGTGGCAGCCCTGCAATTCCATTGGCTGCTTGCCTTTATACGCGAGCGTGAGTGTGTCCGATGAGGAAATTCCCTTACTTTTGAGTCAACTTGAGTTGAGAGATTTTGGCGGCTCTTAACAACGAGGTATTGAAGGCCGATGAGCGTGAAACGAGATGAGAATGGAGCAGCGCCGGGATACAAGGGGGAATCGGGAGGTACCCTAGAAAACCCGCCGGCCAGCGGCATCCTCCGACGGTTGCATGTCTGCGCGTGCGGTTGTGCACGAATGTAAAACATATTTTCATATATGCTAGGATTTTAAAAAATTTAAAAAGAAAATCAATTTCTATTTAAATGTTGCTGTTTCCGGTTATGCAAGGACCCATGAACAAAGGTATATCTTTAAAAGAGTTAGCAAAACGTCTGCAATAAGTTATAAACTACTTCTTACAAAATGGAGGAGCGACCAACCACAATGAACCCAGGGAGTCTACGGCCCTGCTGATTGTAAACTGGTGGGGTGACCCCCCCCCCCCCTTTTCTCCCGTGTTCTACGTACCCAGCACTTATGCACCTCGCCTCTTTACCCATCTATACCTTACTTCCGGTACTAGTACAGTCTGAGCCAAACAATATCATTGTAATGCATAGAACCATGATGACTTAAAGAAAGTATTACTCAATGTTTCATAGCGAAGAAATGGTTTAATGTGTGAAATGTAATGCTCTTTTTAATATGCAAAGGCTGTTCACGATAAACTGAGAAGTTTCGAAATCAACCTTTGAAAAATGTCACTGTCCCTACCTGCCTATATTCAGATGTGTACAATGACCTGCATGTGGCCAGGTAAGTTGGTAGCGACAAGAGAAAAGTAGTTCCATGCTATAACGTTGAATTCAAAGTGTTACGGTAACATTTATAAATACTAAATTTATTACTTTTTCCGTTTTTCTAATGCATATATGTGTAAGTATTAACAACATTATAAATTTTTTACTTTTCCAATTATTTCACAGTTTCACTAGACCGAAGCATTAATAAATAGGCCAGGCCTTTGACGATGATAATTTTACATAGGCCATGTCCGAACAGACAAATTCGTTATTTTGTAATTTGTAATTTCGTAAGTTTCAATTCGGACGTTGTCGATAGTCACTTGTTTAGCATACGCGGCATCGCATTTTTACATTAAGTCAATTTTATATATATATAAATCTAATGCTTAAAACTTACGTAATATTTATACAATTCTCACTGGAATGCTGTGATTATGTTAAATAAGAAAATAAACTATGCAATTAAGACTTACATTTCTTTTGTTGCGAAACAAAGCCCTATAAACAAAGTACAATATTTACTTACTTTTTGAAACATGCCTAGTGTATCTTTTGAACAGTTGTTGGATGACAAAAATAAATAAACTTTTAACCCATTGAGGCAGTTAAGACAAATTAGAAGTGAGTCACCTATATCCACTACTGCAAGAACACAAGTTCTGTTGGTGGCTGTGTTAGAACTCACCATCGTCCTATTGGTCCATACCAACCGGACCCCACCCTGTACTTTATAGCGTTCATTATTGGCCGGCCATCGACCAATGGAGAGCCGAGCTGATATTGACCCAATCAAATTTCCCTTATCGTACAAAAGGATTTACAATCAATCATGTCTCTTTGAGTGGCTATAAAAAAAGAAATCCTATATTTAACAATATCATTGTTACTGCGCTGTGGTGTTCTTGTGAGGTCGTGTTAACCACTAGGCGAACAAAGACTGTACATCCATGCGAGTTTTGTTCTGAGCAACAAAGATATGTTCAAATTAACTTCGCTCGAGCTACACTCGAGCATAGTCTACAAAGTGTTAATTACGCATTCGCGTATGTGTTTTGAAGGTCAAAACCCACAAGGCGCTGATTTTTGCTTTTATTTTTATATATTTTCTATCATCCGCTAGATACAAAATACCAAATTACCAAATACATCACCAATCTTGTATACAAAATCGGGTCACATGATCGTTTTGTCAACAAAATCTGTCATTTCGAAAGCCCTCACATTTGAAATAATAGTTAGTAAATATATTTTATTTTATTCTTAGACGTTAATTTCCGAGTGTGGTAACATACACACGCTGTGTTCGTATTACTTGGCAAATGTATTTAAAAAGGTGTTAAAGGATAAAAATGGCTGAAAGGAGAAAGTAACTAGGGCCTCAAAAGTGTTCACTTGATCGTGAATAGCCTATAAGAGAGTTCAGGCCTTCACTGGGTCGGTGGCTCATGGCCCTGGAGCCAGTTCCAGCTCCAGCTCCAGGCTGTGTGCCGTGTCCGTGAGGCGAGGGCGATATGGGGCAGTGTTGCCAGAATATCCGAGCACAGATTACCTCACCACTAGTCAAGATTTCCTGTCGTACCCCCGGAATTCCCGTTCTCATGCAATTGTGAAAAGAAATAAAGTGCACGGCCCATGCTTGTTTACTGTTAGTTTTTCTGCAGAGATTTAATCCACTTTATTCCCAAACCACACTAGCAGTACTATTCAGATGAATAATAATGATAAGAAAGGCTTGGGAATGTTCGAGATATGAACATGTATTGAAAATGTCGATTATGTGTCCAAGGAATCGATTACAGATTCTTTTTTTAAGAAAGAAAATTCATATTAATACTTTAACAAATGTTATATGTCCGAAATTTTTAGCTTTTTCTAGTTTCTTCGCTGTTTCCCGCCAACTACTGTAGTTTCTGGGCAGACGGAAACTCTGCCGCCATCTGGCAACGCTGGATGCGGGTTCCTGGCGAAAGGGGTTGGAGGGGTGAGCAGCCCTGCGAGCGACCGGCTCGTCACAAGGCCTAGTGTATCGATCCGCCACGTGGAAGCGCCACGTGCATGCATTGTGCGCGCACGCAATGTGGGTCAACGGACCCTGGGCCTGGGTTACTTCCCCCCCCCCCCCTTTGTCTACTTCCACTGACTTGCCTCGCCAGCTACCACGTCGGCCGGGCTAGGACATCCAACGTCTGCACTCCAGCCCGGTGTCGTCCAAGGATGCTGATCAACCAGGACATCCAACGTCTGCACTCCAGCCCGGTGTCGTCCAAGGATGCTGATCAACCACTAGACACTGGATAGGAGTAAACAGAACGCTTAATGTATTTCCGATTCGATTTCGTTTAATTGCCCAGTGCTGTATCGCCAATATAAATGTGGTAAATTATTTGAGTGTATTGATGTAATGTAAATTAACAGCTTATCGTTTTATGAATATTTCTCAGCAGAATTGAAAATAAAAATATAGTTATATTGATTCAATTGTAGAGATCGAAGTGAAATGATTTATATTAATCCACATTTATTTTTACGATGTTGGTGGTGATGTGTGCATTACATGTATGGCCGTGCATTGTTGATATGTGAGCTGGTTAAATGTTTTAGCAACGTTTTGGCTTTGTGTACCGACACTTGACTGTTCACAGTGGCTGTTTATTTTTTGATGTAATTCTACATATTGTAAATGTGAATATTGAACACATTCTCATTCAAATGGGTGGAATTAGACGATTGGAATCCTATACAAAAACTGTTCATGTGTAGCCTAGTAGTGCCAACCCGTGAACACAATTTTTTTTTTTTTTTTGTTTTGGCATTGGCACATTTGCACTGGGCCAAGAAACAAGCGTTCCAGTGGTTTGCCTTGAGTGACGTCTCTGGTTCTTGTATGCTCGTTGGTGCGGATCACAAGTTGCCTACGCCGGTCTTTATTATGGGAGCAGCTAAACCATAGGCCCCGCCTACCTAGTGCTTTTATCCACGATCGAGGCCAAGGAAATGTGGAAGCGATAAGGGCGACTTTGCCACGCGCAGCAAGTGCTCCATCATCGCTGAGCGCAGGACTGAACTGGCGTGTAGTGTTCTAGCAGGACTGAGCGGTGTCCCTGTTATTTAATTAGTGGTCCAGTGCAGGGTCGTTGGATATTACGCGCATTGAGATACAGCACCTTGAAAAAGCCGATTTTGACCATTTTGGAGAACTCTGGAACGTTGTTTCTAACGTCCGCTACATCTTGAAAGAACTAACAGCCCTCGTATGAAGTGTGTGTTCTTATCGTAGATTAGTACATTAGACGCATGGTTAATAGTTTCATAGAAAAACCTAGTATTTCAAACAGTCTGCCACGTATTTCCAGCGCTAGGTAGACGCGTTTTCTAGTTTAGTGCCCCTAAGCAAGCGGCGAAGATATTGTTATGTTATATAACAAGGTGTTATTATTATAGGAAATTTTAAACTTAAATCTTTGAAATACGTTTGTTATTGGACCATTCTTTATTTGACACGCCTCGGGGAACTCTGCGCCAATAGATGAACACTCCACAATCGTGTGCCCCAATCACGTGCAGTTCACTCAGAAAGGGAGTGACTTAACACATTGAGGTACACATTTACTGGCACTTAAGACAAATTAGAAGTGAGTCACCTATATCTACTACTGCAAGAATACAAGTTCTGTTGGTGTCTGTGTTAGAACTCACCATCGTCCTATTGGTCCATACCACACCGGACCCCACCCGTACTTTATAGCGTTCATTTTTGGCCGGTCATCAGCCAATGGAGAGCGGAGCTGATATTGACCCAATCAAATGTCCTTTATCGTACTAAAGGATTTACAATCAATGATGTCCATTATGAGTGGCTATAAAAAAATCCTATAGTTAACAATATCATTGTTACTGTGCTGTGGTGTTCTTGAGGTCGTGTTAAACACTAGCCGAACAAAGACTGCACATCCATGCGAGTTTTGTTCTGAGCAACAAAGAAATTTCCAAATAAGTTTTGCTCGAGCTACACTCCAGCGTAGTGTACAAAGTGTTAACATCTAGGCAACGGCCAATGGAGAACCGACGCCGGCTCGCGTGTATACGGTACTGTACTGTGAGTCTTAGCTTGATGCCAAAAAATAACGCGAACTTTGCTGGTCCCTGTAGAGTGTATACGGTACTGTACTGTGAATCTTAGCTTGATGCCAAAAAATAACGCGAACTTTGCTGGTCCCTGTAGAGTGTATACGGTACTGTACTGTGAATCTTAGCTTGATGCCAAAAATAACGCGAACTTTGCTGGTCCCTGTAGAGTGTATACGGTACTGTACTGTGAATCTTAGCTTGATGCCAAAAAATGACGCGAACTTTGCTGGTCCCTGTAGAGTGTATACGGTACTGTACTGTGAATCTTAGCTTGATGCCAAAAAAATAACGCGAACTTTGCTGGTCCCTGTAGAGTGTATACGGTACTGTACTGTGAATCTTAGCTTGATGCCAAAAAATAACGCGAACTTTGCTGGTCCCTGTAGAGTGTATACGGTACTGTACTGTGAATCTTAGCTTGATGCCAAAAAATAACGCGAACTTTGCTGGTCCCTGTAGAGTGTATACGGTACTGTACTGTGAATCTTAGCTTGATGCCAAAAAATAACGCGAACTTTGCTGGTCCCTGTAGAGTGTATACGGTACTGTACTGTGAATCTTAGCTTGATGCCAAAAAATGACGCGAACTTTGCTGGTCCCTGTAGAGTGTATACGGTACTGTACTGTGACTCTTAGCTTGATGCAAAAAATAACGCGAACTTTGCTGGTCCCTGTAGAGTGTATACGGTACTGTACTGTGAATCTTAGCTTGATGCCAAAAAATGACGCGAACTTTGCTGGTCCCTGTAGAGTGTATACGGTACTGTACTGTGAATCTTAGCTTGATGCCAAAAAATAACGCGAACTTTGCTGGTCCCTGTAGAGTGTATACGGTACTGTACTGTGAATCTTAGCTTGATGCCAAAAAATAACGCGAACTTTGCTGGTCCCTGTAGAGTGTATACGGTACTGTACTGTGAATCTTAGCTTGATGCCAAAAAATAACGCGAACTTTGCTGGTCCCTGTAGAGTGTATACGGTACTGTACTGTGAATCTTAGCTTGATGCCAAAAAATAACGCGAACTTTGCTGGTCCCTGTAGAGTGTATACGGTACTGTACTGTGAATCTTAGCTTGATGCCAAAAAATAACGCGAACTTTGCTGGTCTCTGTAGAGTGTATACGGTACTGTACTGTGAATCTTAGCTTGATGCCAAAAAATAACGCGAACTTTGCTGGTCCCTGAAAACTGTAACGCTTGCTGCGTGGGCGGGTGGTGGGGGGGGGGGGGGGGGGGGGAGTCGCTAGACATCACGACCTCCGAAGTAGGGAAGTGGCCGATAATTAATTGAAAAATATTAGTTATCGATATTTTGTTACGATATGTTGATATTTTACATCGATATAATTAATGTCCGATAATCGATTATCGGTATTTTAACCTCGAAAATTTCTACCTATATTCAATATCCGAAAACAAATTACTGTATAAAATTTTATTTTGTGTCAGCCATCAGCATCAGGAGGAAAACAATTATGATTATTCAGTTATGATATATTGAACCAAATGTTTCAATTTCAACTGTATCGTGTGCATTATTGTGTCCACAAGATAGGCCACCCAGAGCTTTGTAATTACATACTCTCTATAAAATTGTGTATGATTATACTTACATCGTGAGCCATGGATAAGGTTTATTCCACTACAGGTTAGGAATATTAACATTTTAAAGGGGAAATATTTCGCCACAATGTGCGCTGAAAATTCTGAGGGGTACAGTTCAAATGGTGCGATTTCTGAATACAAGCGAATTGTTTGAAATGTCGTTTCCTGATTGGCTACGACGATATTTCTAAATGTAGGCGAAATGTTTTAAATGACCAATTTAATATTGGCGGTGAATGGCAGAATTCGATTTATTTTCTTGTGAAATACACATATTTGCGATAAACTATTTTATGCTATACAATTCAAGGTAAATAAATAAATATTTTTTAACCAGCAAGTCAAGAAAGATAAACAAACAAACCTACGAAAATCACGACACCGTGTTTCTATTATTTAATTGCTTGTCATTCGTGGCTAGGCTCACGAAAATAATCTCAAAAATCACATTGTCACTAAATTCCATGCATTTTTCTAAACAAATACGTGTGCCTAATATACTAAACTTAATATTTAATAATATAAATTTAATGAAATGCACACTACTCACTGTGTAAATATGCGAGGAAACAATGTGGGAAATGCCCACATTAAAGAGACTCTTTTAGGGAAATAATGTCATCGCTAGAGGGGAAGACCCTCTGCAGTCCAAACTCAACTCGTTTAGTCGCTAGTTAGCTGTCTGGTGCAGTGCACAGTAGCGAGTGGGTGAAGATAATATATATCTGTAGTGTATAGTTAGGCTATTTATTTAGAGGCACTTTTTTGTTCATGGCTACTGTATGCATCTCTGTGTGGTTATATTTCTTAAGAGTGGGATGGACCCCCCCCCCCCCCCGTGACCAAGGTCAAGAAGCGGGGGAGCGATACGGGCGACACTAACACGTGCGCCTAGTGCCACATCGCTCCTACGCGCAAGGCATGCAGTGTTTCCGTCGTGGTCCTATACCGTGCAAATTAGATCTGTAACAGCGGGGCTTTATTACACGCCATGAAAGACCATGCATTGAACTGCGCCCATTCTTGCCGCTTAAGCAAACTGCATAGGCAAGCTTTAGAAATGCGGTATTTGACAATTTTCACGGATTTTTTCCATCAAGAATACACTTAATAATAATAATAAAAAAAAAGAGGTATATATAAGTTTTTTTTTTTTTGTGACAAAAAGTCGTATTTGCAGAACATTTATTTACCGGTTTCAACACATCAAATTTATGGGTTCAAATATCGATAATCGTAAATGTGAAATATCGATGATTCTAGGTCGATATTTCTATTTAAAATATCGAAATTACGATATATCGATATTCTGGCTTTTGATAGACATCCCTACCCCGAAGAGACGAATAGAAGGGAGCCCGCGCGTCACCGTGTGCAGCGACAAAGGCCGTCACGTGGTACCGACCGCTCCGAGCAGAAATAGCAGCTAGCTGGCTGGCACTGCGACCACGTGCTTGCGTGCGTGTCTCAGCTGGCGCCCTGTGACACGTGTCCGCTCCCGCGACCCGCATCACGCTCTGTCCCGCGTAGCCGCAGTTCCGTTTCACTCCGTCAGCTGCACTGGTGCGCTCACTTCCGCGCCAGTCCCGCTAACAACTGCACCACGTTCGTACGATAAACACGTCGTGCTGTTACGTCACGCTGCCGCAAAGTGTCCCTAATTTCCGAGAACTAAACAAGTTTCAAAAGTGCTTGTAATTATAAGCTGTTCACGGTAAAATGAGCACTTCCTAAATCCCTGCTTAGGATCTACTTGTATGCACGTTGTGTATTCTTCCGCTTTATGTAAAATTAACACTGCCACGGGCCTCATCACTTTATTCATGCGTCGGTCAAGTGAAACTGGGATGTAATTATATAAGTAAATGTAAATGTTTTACAAATCTGCTTTGTTTTACACTTCGCTGGATTAAAAAAACAGAAAGTGAAAGAAATAGTTCAAGTTATCACAAATTGTTACCTAACGTTTTTTATTCGACGTTAAGACATGGAACTACTTTCCTTACTTCGTTACCAACTTTACTGGGCGAATGTCACTATACACATGCAGGGGCAGAGACATTTTTCTAAGGTTGATTTCCAAAGTGCTTCACTTTATCGTGAACAGTCTTTATTGGCCAGAATACCAGCTGGCAAGTTCAGTGGACTGCGTGGCCAAGGTCAAGAAGCGAGGGAGCGATACGGGCGACAGTTACATGCACTTCTAGCGCCTCATCGCTCCTACGCTCAATGTGTGCAGTGTTTCCGTCGTGACGCTATACTGTGCAAATTAGATGGGTAACATAGGGGTTTTATTACACGCGATGAAAGACCACAGATTAAATTACGTCCGTATATTTGTACTTTTCTCTTGCCGCTTAAGGAAACTGCATAGGCAAGTTTTAAAAATGCGATATTTGACCATTTCCAGGGATTTTTTTCAAAGAGTGCACTTAATATGATAATAGTAAAAAAATTATAGGGCCATAGATAATGGTTTTTTTTTGTTGACGAAAAGCAATGTTTCCAGAATTGTTATTTACCGAGATACGCGTTTACGCGCAAATAACGATTCCACAGAAAACGTTTTGCAGGTGTGCGGCTGGAGTTCGTGGCAGTTGCCGATGTTTCAATTCTGTATTATCGATAGAGATGATGGAGAATCGGGCAAATGTTTTGAGCCAACATATATTCTCTAACATTAACTAGTTTATTCTTTCGTGATTGGACGAACAACGTATTGCCCCAGCAAAGTAGTTTGCAGACCAATCACGAACCTTCTGCCTTATATTACAAGAATCCTCATTGGCCCAGTGAAATGAGGGTAGTAGCTACGTATATGCATGACTGCCGATAAGAACAGTAAACTGTCGGACATGTGTACACTACGTTGAATCGTAGCAAACATCCAACTTTTCCCGCGATAAACCATCATCTCTGATTATCGAGTATTCTTGCTAGTATTCGCATGTTAAGTGTGGCAATGTTGAAAAATGGGAGTGAAAGTGCGAAAAACCGTTAGGTTATAAGGGGATATTTATAACCAGTGTAAGTGTGAGAATCTTTGTGCTGATTCTGTGGCCGTGTTCCATCGGGTTATACATTTGTTGATATTGGAACAACATCTCACACATTTCTGTTTCGACATCGTAGTTTAAAACCTAACAAATAATTAAAAACATCGTACAATGTCTCACATCCAAACATTAGTTGAAACATTTCAACCGGAATTGTTACAGCGAGGAAATAAACACGAAGTAGTTAAGTAAAATTTTTTTACCCAGACGATGACAAACACTCACTTCTGTTGTCCTGAACATTGGTAGAGGGAAGAACTAACATGATGGTGATTTGGAAATTTGTATTTGATAGTTTTGCATTTTCCAAGTTGTAAAATCGAAAATTACGAAAATCATAAACAGTTTTTGTGGAGAAAAAAAATAGGGGTTAATTATAACCTTTTCAGTTACTGTCTCTCTATGTGAATCGTTGTAAGTGAAATTACTTTAACGATGTGTATTGTCCAGAGCAGAAAACAGCGTTTAGTCTGGTCGTGGTTTATTCA
Source organism: Dryococelus australis (assembly GCA_029891345.1). Lineage (NCBI taxonomy): Eukaryota > Metazoa > Arthropoda > Insecta > Phasmatodea > Phasmatidae > Dryococelus > Dryococelus australis. The sequence continues at coordinate 9,915,231 of CM057001.1, read as the reverse complement.
CACTTTTTTAATCGAACATTTGAAATCACCTCACGGATGACATGTTTGGTTGTTTCCTAAATGTATCATACATCACATGTGTCCTGTACTTCTGTTAACGTAAAAGTCTCTCATTTTTTATTAAATTCAACTTTTACATTTATATTTTATTTATAAATTATAGTTTTTCATTTAAAACTCATGTTAATGAAAGCAGTGAGAAAAAAGGTGTGTTGGTAATGGCTAGTAAGAAATAGTTCTATTGCAAAATGTTATTAAACTGAATGCGCATGAATGCGGTACTTTGTCCCTTTGGTGTAATTTTATGTACTTAGTTGAACATTGTTTGCAGGAGGCGGAGGAATATCCTGAAAGTAGAACTTTAGCAGGGCTTCAGAAAAGTTGAATGGACTATACAATGTGGTTTATTTATCATTCATTGCTGAGACTATTCCGTAATCTCGTAAAAAGTCCTCAGTGACACGAAGTGTAAACACGTTTCCATTGGTTCTCTCGATATTAAAGAGCGTAGAGTACATATAAGAATACAGAGGCCAAATCGCCGCTCATATCGCGAACTACAGCAGCGTGCAGCGGCCAATCGGTAGAGACCTGAAAAATTCGCGAGTTCAATGGCCTACAGTCTAGACTTTACAGTCTCATGTACAAATATGCAGATGTCAACTGCACATTGGTTGTTTGCTGTACCAGGGGAAGGTGACGATTGGGCCAGCGTTCTCCAGGTGTCAAACGCCGTGTGAACCAATGGCTAATGTTATATAAACACACGTGTTTTGAATTCTAGCTAGTCCCAAAATGAATCCGCGAACTTTTCAGGTCTCTATCAATAATGTTTTGCATAAGAACTACTTATTACTAAGTGCTACTAAAACATCTAGTTTCCATCTGCTTTTTACTCGTATTAATGATAAATGTATTACTATGATTCATAGAAAAATATAGCTGAAAAACCAATTTAATCAAAAATAATATATTTTTATTTTAATAGAAGCATTAAACTTTTTGTGGTACCCGGGAATTTCGAGGGTTCATTTAAGGACAAGTTAAACGTAATCAGCGTGTGCCATGGAGTTTCGCTTCTATTGGAGCACTGTCTGGTAGATACGCCCCGGACGACTTTGGGCCAATGACGATCCTGCAGGGAAATCAAGGACCGTATCCCGCGCTATACCTTGTCAGTTTTTAAACTGTATCATCAGCCAATGAGCAACCGCACACAAGGGACTGTGTGATCTAGCTTGTCGCCAAATGAATCCGTGAAAATTCCGAGTCTGTATAGATAACTGAGGCCCTGCAAAAGTCCTGTTATTTTTTGACATCAAGCTAAAATTCACAGTCTGTCTATATTCGAGCCTTCTTCGCTTCTCCGTTGGCTGCTGCCTGGATGTGAAGTCAGTCCGTTTCTGAGTGAACTGCTTGTGATTTGGGTACACGATTGTGAAGTGTTCATTTTTTGTGGCGTACAGTTACCCGGGGCGTGTCAAATAAAGAATGGTCCAGTGACAAGCGTATTGCAAAGTTAGAAATGTTTTTAAGTTTAAAATGACCTGAAATAATAACGCGAATTTGGCAGATGTCTATACACGAAGAAACAAGTGATAGACTGGGCGCTTTCTGGAAGTTTTGGTTGGAAAAGTGTGACGAAACTGAGAAATGACTACATAGCGTGCTGTGAAATGTTCCCTCTTGGTGAGGCTTCCGTCTGGCACGTTCGTAAAGGTGGGTTTACGATTAAAGACTGAAGAATTAAGAATTGTACTTAATGACTCAATAAGCACACGGAAAATGAACAGTAAGAAGATTAGTAGTTTTTGATCGAATTAGCAACTGTTAAGTCTAGCCAATCAAAACCGTAGCAGACATAAGCAACCGAAATGGCTAGGAAAAATTGACAGTTTACATATATGTGGTTACTGCTTGTGTGATCGTTATAGCAGGGTAAGCCGATGCCAACATTAGGCATTTACATTAATACATCTGAAAAGGTTAATTAAAGCGAATCCAATTACATCTTCCACGAAAGAAAACGTGACCATGAACTTCTCTTTAAATTAAGAGGATACTGTCTCTCGATTAAAATAATTAATTTCTTGCGATTTCACAATATGACATAACCTAAATACAAGTGGTAAATACAGTTTCCCGCCAACAACTATCGCTGTGCTCTGATTGGCTACTTAGTCATGACTTGTCCTTAAGATATAAAATATAACGACCTCTTAAGGCACGCCAAAAACGTACACGAACCGTCAAGACCTGCACACGACAGTCATAAACTAATCCCATTGAATACATTGAATCATAACTTAAGCACACGGCGCACTTATTCTGTTAAGTCAATCGTAAACCCACCTTAAGCGGCCGTTTCCGCCTCTGCATTCTGAACTACTCTGTGACCAGGTCAATGACGTAACTTGTGCGTGGTTGGCTGGCACGCCACGTTGCCAAGCCGAGACGAGCGACATACGTCATTGGCGGAAACCCGAGCACCTGCGGGCACCTGGGTCCGGCCGGGCACGCTCCCAGCGGTAGCGCGCGAAAACATGTTCCGGGGAGAAATCGCAACTTGCTCTCCCATACCTCCCCCTGCCTTTCACGATCCAAGACTGCAGCTCAGAGAGAGAGAGAGGGAGAGAGAGAGAGAGAGAGAGAGAGAGAGAGAGAGGCGCTACATGAACCTCTCCTTTCAAGCACAAATCTGTAATCAACTGTACCTACCTCAACGGTGAAAGCTACATACTCTTATAGGCTGTTCACGGTAAAGTGAGCACTCTTGAGTCCCTAGTTACTTTTTTCTTTCAGCCATTTTTTATCCTTAAACCATGTTTTAAAATAATTACTGCTGTGTAAATAATAAACACGGCGTGTATACTCCACCGCACTCGGAAGTTTACGTCTAAGGTTAGAATAAAATGCATTTATTGACTATTATTCAAAATAAGAGGGCTTTCAAAAGTGCTCATTTTACCGTGAATAGCCTATACACTTCATGCATGTTATATTCTTTGATTTCTCGTTTTAAGTTTTTAAGGATATATTTTTATCAATGCGACAATAGGGCAATAGGGCTTTAGCTGTTTACTCTACCTAGCAGTATAGACGCCACATCTAAACTATTAACTTAAAACTATGTCAAAGCTATAAATATACCAAATTTTTAGTACCCTTACGTTTCCATTTTTTTTTACAGCGAAATGACTAAATGTAAAAATCAAAGGAAAAAATAGACAGTTTGCAAATTTGAACGTCTCAGTAATGAGATATTGCGTTTACAACAACATAGAAACAAATGTAACATCAATGAAACCGCCTTTCCAGATCGTATCTGTGTGTTCATGTTCTTTGTGACGTGGCTTTGCATCTGTCATAGTTCTGCCTGTTGCATTGCACGACATTGTTTTGAAAAAAAAGTGATTGTCCCATGTCCGAACTTGGATTATCGTAATTTATAAATCTGAGATTTGGTAAGTTTTAGTTCGGATGCTTTCAGTAGTATGTTGGTAAGAATTCGTAATAACCCATGTAATTATCGAATGGAAAATATATTTTAAGGAAATCTAATGTTTAGAAACAAACATGTTATAGTCTGTATAATTCTACAAGGACTTGTGCGTTCTTTTATTCGAATATTATAAGCCCAGCGCCACATAAGCGTACGAAATTCGTATTACGGCAGCTGCAGAAAAAAGCTACAATGATTTGAAACACGAATTATGTTCTCAAAACCGTTATTTATGTGGAAGTTGATCGTACTTTCCTATGTCTATTTTCTATGTTGAACTAATCTCGCTGTTACACGGCTGTTTTCTTACTTAGTAAATTAGTATTTATGGCAGAGCTTGCGTTACATAACTTTGGTCGTGGATCACATGACCATTGACATAAAAAAATGGGGAGGGGCTGGGATGTGGGTGTGTTGGGAACACGGACATTTGTTTTGCGTTCATATGGGGTTTCATGGGTATCACTGGATTGCTTTTGAGATGCTCTTTCCAACCGTATACGATTTATGTACTTCGACCTGGCTTTTTGACGAGTATAGTCCGACATTTATTAAGTTTTCTTAATTTTTTACGTTAAACTCATACAATTTCACCATAACCACGCCACACACATGTTTTTATACACGCAATCGATTGATCTTGACGAGAGCTGTCGATTGAAACTTAAACTAACGTCGTAGCTTCTGCTAGTCAAAAGTTATAGGCCTACTACGCGGAAGTTATGAGACGCGGCGAAACGAACTCAAAATTGCGGTCTCCCCTTCCCCCTCCCCTGTCCTCCTGCGCGCGATGCTTCGCAGTCCTCACTCAACGTAACGTATTCTTTGATCCTTTGGAAATCGAGTGGTGTAATTGAATTTTGAATGTAGACGATAGATTCGGAGCTGCAATGCCAAACTGTATCCCCCGATTTTGTTATAATCGGATTTTCTGGATTGCCTCCCACTATGGTTGCAAATGTAAAGACGTATTGACGTCAAAACAAAAAAAAAAAAAATCTTGCTTCCTCTACCCTCAATACAACGATTCTCGTGAAGATGTGCTAGCAATTCTGGCGAAGTCGTGCCAGCCAGGAAGTGAAATGCCAGCGCCGACGAACTTGCGAGCCAAGAACAACACTCCCCCCCCCCCCCCACAACTGACTTTTCAGAAGGACTTGTGTTGACTGCATTGTCCCGGAGCGGTATCTCTGGAATACACCTTCAGAGCGTTGATGAGTACAACAACCTGCCTTTCCAGGAAGGCTCGCTTGAGTGGGTAGAATGAGTGAAGAGATGCGTTGTGCTGGCCGCAGTTTCCTAAACGAAGCGAATTTTCGAACTAGTGATGTAGGCGAACTTAACCTGACCTAAACGTGGACAAACTCGTAGGGTATACGACCAGAATACTCACATCTTGTTGTGAGTAGTAATTTGTAGTGGCTACAAAGCGAAAAGCAATATTGTTTCTGCTATTGAGCAAAGTGCAATTGCCACGACGCCTATTAGAGTGGGTATTTTCAAATGCTCAACTGCCGAAATAACTGCACAGAACTCGTGGTAGTTTATCACTACCCACGCCGCATTGTGAGTAAACATTTCGACCGATGGACAAATTCGGCGATTGCGAGTAGCATATACATTAGAATACAGATAATAACACCAGCACGTTGGTGGAGCCACACAGGGTCAACCACGCCACATTCACCTGCAGGATAACTTGTCAGTAGAATATAGTTGGTATAGTGCATTCACGGTTATGTACAATTTTTCTGAAGCCCTGCTACTTCCAGGATATTCCTCCGCCTCTTGCAAAGGGAGACTGTGTCTCAATTGGCCCAGAGAGCGCTCTCTCGTGCTTTCGCTCTCTCTCTCACACACGTTATAATGACGTCAGAGAGAAAGCTCTCTGGTCGTCTCAATTCGCCAGACAGAGCACGAAAGTGAGAGAGAGTACAGAGAGAGAGAGAGCACTATGTTGTGTACTCGTTACCGCTCTCTCGCACTCTCTAACCACGCGCCATATTTGTTGACGTTATTTCCGTGTTTGAATGAGGTTATCGCAGCTTTCTGAAACGAAAGCTCGTCGCATTTTACTTGTATGTGAATAATTTCAACTGTTTTCAACAACGAAATAACTTCCGTAACACGTATTTATAAACATATAAATATGGATATCTGACAAAGTCAGGTTTTTTGTCACCTTGCTGCAACATGGCGGTAATATCTAAAACAAAAGTAATAGTATTTTATGCGCTAATAATTATTCTGGTAGTGTTATTTATTTTGAATTATTCTGAGCGGATATGTGTTATTTACAATAACTATGATTTGTGGCACTCACTTTAATTATATTTTGCATAATAACTATTTATTAGTAGGCATTACCAACTGACTTATTTCCCCCCCCCCCCTGGTTTTATTCATATAAATTATAAATGAAATATTATAATTTACAAATAAAATATATGCGAAATTTCAATTTCACAAATAATAAGGTTTTTACATTAACACAAGCATAAAAAAACTTGTGATCGTCGACATATTTACGAAATAACCAAACACGTTTTATTTTCTTTAAAAGTTTGAATCAAAAGGGCGAAGAAACCTCGAATGGACTATATTCAAACAGGGCCGATGTACAAACGTAATTAACCAAGGGGGTGATGGTACGTAAAACAATAAAAAACAAAACAAAAAGAACAAAGTTGGAGGGTGTGACAAGAATGTGTATAGGCAGTTCACGGTTAAAAGTGAGCACTTTTGAAACCTTAGTTATCTGTTTCTTTTACCCAATTTACATCCTTCCACCACTTGATGTAAACAATTCCATGCTAGTAATAAACACAGTGTATACATTTCACCATACTCAAAACCATAAGTCGGAGGCCACAATGAAATGTATTTAGTGGTTACCAAGTCCGATGACTAGAGACCTGCAAATTTCGCGTTATCTTTGGGTGCCATGATAGACTCCACTGTCTTATAAACAAGTCAGCACGGTCCGGGGTTTCATTGGCCGCTGCAGTGTGATCGTCACGTATCTTCTTGATCTCTCAAAAGAGATTGGTTACTCCACCGCTGACCTCATATTATTGGCTCAAGAGTTCTCCGAGGCATGCCAAACATATTTATGGCCAATGGCCGAAGTCGGTCAGACGCACAGTAAGTTGGAGAGTTCAGCCTGTCGTTAAATAATAACGCTAATTGTGCACGTTTCTACAGTGATGAGTAAGGCCACCTATTTCTCGCGAAAAGATTTCTGAACCACTTGTGCTCCAAAACACTAGAGATCCGACCCACATTCGTGATTTGATGGTTTTAACCGTCACGCATTGCAGGTGTCTACCCACGAACTACGGACTCTCAGTGTCGGAGTTGCCTGATTCTGATTGGCCCAACCAGGTAAGGAATTGTCTCCCGGCAAAGACACTTGGCCAATAACTATAATAAATCTGCACGTACGTATGCCACAGGACATTGGAGTCTAGCCTCCACGTGAATGTTTCCGCGAAAAACAGCTGGCCCTAGTGATGAGGCAGGCTCTCTTTACCGAACAGTCTATAACTGATCTTTGGCTAGCCACGAAGGAAAAAATTCTGCCCTGGCAGCGGCGTGTGATGTGTGAAGTTGGCGGAACGAGATAATAATGTCCAGGAGGGAAATATAGTTTTGGCAGTGTGGACAGGCGCGCGGCGGCTAATGGGGTCCCCTGGTTGCTTGTTACCCACTATTTCTGGTCACTCTATATCCAGCTCGCCTGGCGTCGATGCTGGCAGGTGACCCCGCCCAGTCCAGCCGAGCCGAGGCTCGCGCGTGGCGCGGGAAAATGCCAGAGTTCGGCCGCCTCGCTGCGCTGCTGGGGGCCGGACGTGGTGACGTCATCCTCACGACCCGTGACGTCACCGCACCAAGTGGAGACGTCACCATGGGGGCGTGCCCCCGCCCGTCCGCTGCTGTTGCCAACCTCCGCTTACTCGCAGCACAGAAGTTCCCTCACAGTCGCACTCGCTACTGGGGTCGCTTTCCGTTTCCTGCGCGAGTACATTCATTTACAAATATAGACTATTCGCGGTAAAGTGAGCACTTTTTAAGGCTCTTCCCAAATTTTCCTTTTATTTATTTGTGTGTGTCGACTTTATTTATACTGGCGAAGTTAAGGCTTGAATGCCTTCTCTTACACTTAACCAGGTATAACTCAGTGTACACATACGTAAACATGAAGAACAAGAAAAATATTTACGTTAACAAGAGGCGAAACAGAAATATGATAGCTCAAAAAGTAGTGAATGTGAAAAAGATCAGTGATTTCATATTATGTACATATTTTGAGCAAGACTAGGGACAAGGCAATGTTTAAAGAAACTAAAATTAAAATAGCACAATAATACTGATCTACAATAACACAAAATTTGTTTCATAATCCGCATTACGAATCATAAATATAAATGTCCATAACCTATAAAGTACCTGAGAAGAAAACACATTGAATCTTAGCACATAGAAATAAATAAATATATCTATAATAATAACTTACATATAATATAAATTGAATGCAGCAACAAATTAAAATATATTGACGAATGGACAGCAACAATTTACACATTGATCAAAGTGAATGTATAAATCAAAAGGTGTAGGTAAAGTGTACAAATAGTTAAGAAGAAAAAGTGTTAAAAGTACTATGGAATAATGATGCGTGTGTATGGAATAATGATGCGTGTGTATGGAATAATGATGCGTGTGTATGGAATCATTGGCGCATATTCGTAATGTACTGGCGTATACTTTCACCACTCTCCAAAGTTAATGTTGAGTCTGCCATAAAACATGCTTATTAGTCGCTATTGCATGGTGGGAGGGTCTTAAAAAGTGCCCACCTTACCGTGAACAACCTGTACACGACGTATTGTTCCGTTATCCCACGCTTGCTTGCACATAATATTAAACGTGGAAACGAAACGGCCATGTGCTGGTGTTGGCTGCACATAAACAACTCGCATGTACTTCACGTAATGTAATGTTGCTATGTTAACCAGTTCGCCCGCATATCAACACGTTCAATGTCACCATACGTTCCGTAACATGTGTGTTTTTGTCATGGTCTTTTTATTGAATTGATCGGTTTAGTTTAATATGATGAAGAAAATTAGCATATTTTATAAAACAATCTATGGAATACTTCAATATATGTGATGCACAGGACCACAATCCAAATACAGCTGTGCATCATATTGATGCACATGGAGGCCAGAGTGTTAATTCCTGAGTTTAAGTGTTATTAGCAGCAGCTGTTTATGCGACCAAGGAAAAAAAAAGTCTAAACAAAGTAATTGATGTCTGCCAACGTGTCATTTGCTGCCGTTTTCTGCCTTTTATTTTTAACGTAATCGGGCCGTTGTTATACGTGACAGTGGCGCGGTATCGAATTCTGTCGTCCATCGTCTCTGCGCCTCAATCAGGGGGGAGACACTCGATAAGGCGTACAATCGCGGTATTTGAAGTAAGTATCCTTGGAAACACCAACATAGACATTTTACCACTAGAATTAATGATTTTGTGGAAAATATCTGTTTTTAGTCAAACTATGAGTGTTTTGTATCTCAAACATACTGATTTAACGTACATATATTTCAAGTGCTATTTTAGTTACTTACTAAAACTATTAGAAAGATTTAATCTGTTTTTTACATTGCTTGTGCAAGATTTATTATATTCTGTTGGTCACAATTGGAGGTAACGTAAATATTTTTAAGACAGAGCTGACATAAACAGCGCAGGTATATTTTTAACTATCGCCGAAGACAGTATTCGGCAACTAAATGGTATTAGTCAAATAAGTTCTAATTAAGCAATTTTAAAACGTCGTTCCAGAACCTCTCAGAAATATAAGCTATTTTATTAAACATTGAACACAACCTGATTATTAACTACTTCAATGATGCGTGTTTATCACAAAATAATCGTTAAATACTATTATTTTTGTTTTATTATATGTACTAGGTGATTATTTTTCGTAACTCATGTCTGCTGTTGGTATTAATCCAGGCACCACCCACCACCAATGAAAAAGACTTCAAAATAAGAAGATCGTTACAATATGGAAGTGTCCGCTCTTGTCTCATTTGCTGCTGTGTGGCCTCAAACATGTCAACACTTTGCAGTCCACTTATGTAAGTTGCTGAAATGGGAACCTGTTACCGCCGCCATCTTCTCTAGTCTCCTTATTTGCTGCTGTGTGGCCTCAAACACGTCAACACTTTGCAGTCCACTTATGTAAGTTGCTGAAATGGGAACCTGTTACCTCCGCCATCTTCTCTAGTCTCCTTATTTGCTGCTGTGTGGCCTCAAACACGTCAACACTTTGCATTCCACTTATGTAAGTTGCTGAAATGGGAACCTGTTACCGCCGCCATCTTCTCTAGTCTACAATGACAGTGCTGCCACCCGTGGCCGCAAATGTAACTGTCAACGGCAGGATGGCACACGACTTAAAAAGAGCGTAAACATTAATTTGGGACATCCGTCATTAGATAATCATTCCTGAAAGGGTTAATTTCAAAACTCTCAGCTGCGAACCACCTATAATAAAATGCTACATGTTTTGGGCGCTTCATCTCCATTATAGACATCATTCTGCGGTTAGCGGAGGCCAAACAGATTATGCAGACCAAGTGATAAACTGTTATGCTTTTCATGGAAATTTCCAATGCGAAATCTTTACTGTTGCGGTGGGAGCGTACGTTTTTCGTAATTAAGTTCCGCGAGTATAAACTACGCCTCAAATAACTTTCACACCGACGTAATTATAAGTGATTTAACGGCTGACAAGTGTATGTAGGTTTACACGAATACACACACAAGCTTCTCGGAGTGGTAGTTTCCTACAACACAGACGGAGTAGTCGGTTCGATGAGATGTGTGTGTGTGCGTGTGCATGTGTGTGTGTGTGTGTGTGTGTGGAGAGAGAGAGAGAGAGAGAGAGAGAGAGAGAGAGAGAGAGAGAGAGAGATTATTAGTCGATAAACGAACAATCATTCTCACATTGCAATGTACAGCAGGCGGCGACAGCTAACCAAGGCCACTATGGAAGCGACGGAAATGACGTAGCCGTTACGTCATCACAAGTACTCCAGGCATATCGAAGTGCCTTCCAGTCACTTTTATGTACGTACATACTTGTATAGACTGTTCATGGTCTTTGGAAACCCCCGCTTAAGATCTACTTGTATGTAAATAGTATATCCTTCCCTTATCTGTAAAATTAACATTATTAGCCTGATGACATGAGCCGGTCAAGTAAAACAGTAAAAATATTAAATAAGTAAGGGAAAAAATTCTAATGTTATAATTCTTACACTTCACGAATAAAAAAAAAACAGAAAGCAAAATAAATTATTTCAGAATTCACAAATGTTCACCTGACACTTTTAATTAAACGTTGAGACATTGAACCACTTTCTCCCCGTCGTTACCAACTTACTGGGCATTGCCAGTTCAATATGCCCCTTACAATATATATGTAGATAGTGACATTTTTCAAAGGTTGATTTCTAAAGTTCTCAGATAACCTTACCGAACAGCCTATAGCTCATTGGACTGTTGTATATTTCTTCACGCTGTATCAAGAACTGATTCAATTTTCACGATCATTTACTTGTTTTCCACCAGGATATAAAATCGTTACTCCAGAGTTCCTTTGGCAGAGCTTTCGATTCTTCTGAATAATTCAGAGAACATATTAGTCCTGTAGAAAATGTTGTATTAAAGCCTCCATGTTTATGCCGCTCTTCCTTTTTACAAAACCAAGCCTTCACTCCCTTGCAAGTCATTAAAACGACACATACAATATGGCGTATTTGACCTTTGAACTCGTAACCTCGTGTTCTTGCTACGAAAGTGAAGGTTATCAGCATTTCATTAAACAGAACTTTGCAATAGGCCGATACGTTGTGCTGTGCAGCCACAATGGTTTTATAGTATTTAGCTGATTTATAAATAAAAACAAATGATACAATGGGAGCTAATCACTGCTAGGCGGTAATATAATACAACTTCATTGCGTAACCTATCATTTAAAAAAAGTCATACATATTGGTGAACTTGTCTAAATGTATGATAATGTATGCCTGCATTTATAATAACTTAACTGAAATTTAAATTAATTCATTAAAAATAAATAATGATACATTTCTATCTCACTTAGAAAAAATGGTGGCAGGGGAGGGGGATTACTGTTACTTTCATATCTCAGCGTTTTGAAATTGGTTACCGATAGTGATTTGTATGATGTATCAACAAGTAATTAAAAATTCTTATCAAAATGGCCAAACTTGCATTCTTAGTCTATACCTCATTGCCCTCTTCGGAATAAATTAGGTAAAGGCTGTTCGCGATAAAGTGAGCACTTCTGAGATCAACCTTACAAAAAATTCACTACCCCTGCTTGCATATATTTTAACGGGCGCACTGAGTGACATGCGTCCAGTAAAGTTGGTAACGATAGAGGGGAAAGTAGTTCCATATTTTAACGTTGAATAAAAAGTGTTAGATAACCATTTGTGACAATTTAAAATTATTCTTTCGTTTTCTGTTGTTTTTTATGCTTCAAAGTGTAAAAATGATCAGATTTGTAGAATATTTACTTTCTAATAATTTCTGAGTTTCACTTTGACCGACACATGAATTAAGTGATGAGACCCATGGCAGTGTTAATTTTTACATAAGGGGGAGAGTACCCAACTTGCATACAAGCATATCTCAAGCAGTGCTTTCAAAACTGCTCATTTTACTGTGAATACCCTATATAGACATTACCACTGTACCCATTTCCTCCATGTCTTATTCATATTAATTAGAAATGAAATATTATAATTGATAGATGAAATATAAAAAAAATTAAATTTAATCAATAATAAGACACTTTTACGTTAACAGGGGTATATAAAGATTGTGATATGTGATATATTTAGGAAACAACCAAAATATTTAGGAAACAACCAAACACTTCATATATGGGGTGATTTTTCAAAGGTTTGTCTCAAAAAGTGTGAAGTAATGGTGAATTCACTATATGTTATTGTTCTGAAGACGTAGCGGCAGCAATGCAGGGCGTATTTCCACGTAGGCCGTATCCGCCTACAGTGTTCCCCGCACCCACCCCATTCACCCTCGCGACCGTTGTAAGAGTGCTTTGTGCACTGTTTTGGGGATTAACTCCCCTGCTGGCGCTGAGGACTCTGACTCGGTGCGTAATTTTTGGCTACACTTGAACAGTAATACTTGCGAGGGGGTTATACTAGTTCCTTAAATAGTTATTCTACCAAGGCACACTGTCTCCCGAGAAAGTGACTAAAGTATTGCGGGGGGGGGGGGGGGGGTTAATTAGAGTCAACCTTGTATGGTGGTCAGCCGAGGGTTGTAACCAGTGTTATACTGTTGTCGCGGTTGTCAGCGGACCGCCAAGCTGCTTTGACACGTACCCACTCAGGAGGTAGTAATCGCCCAGGTAAAATTCACCTGCTACAGCGGCGCCCGCAGCGGATTTCTCAAGCACCACGACTTTGAGAGGCTCGCTATCGCGATGCCATTGTCCTGTAATCGATCAACAAAGGTGGAAGTTCACCACGCGCCCGCACAGAAAGCTGCGGCCGCGAAAAAACTGCCGAGAAGAGGATGAAGCAGGGCGCGGAACGAGGGGGGGGGGGCGGAATATCGAGGAAAGGGCAGGATCCAACAGGGCTGATAGTGAGGGGTGTGCGAAGTTCATGCTTATCGCCTGCTATCTGAACAGCTTCAGATGCCTGTGTCTAGGCGCGCCTGGATTGCTTGAAGAATTACGTATTTAGAGAGCATGCACTGGAAAAAAATTGTGTTCACGAAATGTTTTTTTATATAGGGCCTACACCGTACCAGACATTTATGTAGTGAACATAGCATTTTTTGTATGGCCTATTTGCGGTTTCTTCACACTTTTTAAATCAAATCTATGAAAAATTACTTTATGTATGACGTGGTTGGTTGTTTCCTAAATATTCCACTCATTACAAGCATTATTCGGCCGATATCTGACGAATGCTCAGGATTACTGACCTCGTATCTCAGCGCAACTCGGGGTGTGTCGAACCTTCGAGATAGTCACGGTCAGGACTATTTGAGTGCGGCAGGCCTCCGAACTGGCAGTTTTCGTGTTGGATTGTCTGAGTGAATGACTGGCGTGTTCCCGAGGGATAGAAGACGAGCAGCGGGAGAAGACAAGCGGAAGGGGAAACTGCGACTGCAAGCAAAGGCTGTTCACGATAAAGTGAGCACTTCTGAGATCAACCTTACAAAAAATTCACTACCCCTGCTTGCATATATTTTAACGGGCGCACTGAGTGACATGCGTCCAGTAAAGTTGGTAATGATGGATGGGAAATAGTTCCACATCTTAACGTCAAATAAATAGTGTTACGTAACCATTTGTGCAAACTGAAATGATTTCTTTTCCTCACTTTTTTTAATGCGTCCAAGTATAGCAGATTTGTAACATATTTGCTGTTCTAATAATTTCACAGTTTAACTTGATCAAAGCACGAATAAAGTGATAAGATCCTTGGCAATGCTAATTTTACGTAAGGCGGAGGAATACACAACGTGAGTACAAGTAGATCTTAAGCAGGGCTTTCAAAAGTGCTCCGTTTACAACCGTGAACAACCTATAGCAAGCAGTAGAGCAGTAGAGTAGGCGACTGGCAGGCTGGACTATGTGCGTGAGTGAAAGACATAATAACTGATGGAAACAGACTTAACACATGTTAATAATGGCTGTAATCAAGAGAGACATTAAGAACGACGTTAATTAAAGTTAAAATAAACATTAAATATTGCGCTCGCTGTTAAACAGGAGTAAAAGTGTAGACAGCTGATTGATGTACACAGTAGCACAGTGAATAAATTATAATTCAAATTTAGTTTATTTAGTGTTTTATTAAGACTTATATCCCTCACGAATTCAGATACGCCCCTTAGACATATCCTACACATTTAACATTACATTGAATAACCACGAACACAAACAGTTTTTTTTCTTCTTAGCATTGGACATTAATTAACTTTCAAGACGAACATTGAAGCTTCCAGGTTTTTGGAAGCAGAAAAACAAAATCTGAAAATAGGCAATTCCATATAACTGTTTTGCCAACTTTGAGACAGCTATTTTGCCACACCGAGACATTTATTTTGCATACTATTTTGCGCCGCAGTGACATAAAAATTTACGGCGTCAGACAAGGCACCGCAGAAATACGTATCATTATGGTAAACAATTTGCTGATACTAGAAACAACTATTCAGGATTGTCTTTTCTTGATTGTCTTCTATTGGCCTCCGCGAAATTGAAAAATACTATTAACGTCTTTTATCTATGTCTGACGCACTTTTAGATAATAGTGTCTTAACCATTATGTCTGTGTCCCTGAAATGTCACTTTCATAGTTACATGCAGATTGTTTGACTGTGATTTGTATAAATTAAAAATTATCGTATATGGCAATAAAAAGAGGTCCCTTATCAATAACAAGTACATTGTTTAAATTGTAGTTGGAGATATTTATCCATAATTGGGTGTCCATGGTGGAGGACGAATTGCACGTGAAGCATTTTTGAATGGTTGTTCCGTGGCGGATCTTTAACTACAGCAACCTAAACAATTTCCACGACAAGCAACCGCCCTAAGCGGCAAAACCCGCCATCTGGAGTTGTCATAACTGACCTTCACCAAAGACGAGCTCCAAGTATAACTTAACCTAGATGGCAGTCTCACGGTACACCCGCCACCCTCAGATGACAGTCTCACAGTACTCCACAGACCCGTCACTCTCATGACAATCTCACAGTACTCCACAGACCCGTCACTCTCATGACAATCTCACAGTACTCCACAGACCCGCCACTCTCTAGATGACAATCTCACAGTACTCCACAGACCCGTCACTCTCATGACATCTCACAGTACTCCACAGACCCGTCACTCTCAGATGACAATTTCACAGTACTCCACAGACCCGTCACTCTCTAGATGACAATCTCACAGTACTCCACAGACCCGCCATCCTCAGACGACAGTCCCACAGTACGCCACAGACCCGCCACCCTCAGATTACGTAGTCTCTGCCTACTTCCGTGTTTACACACTGGCTCACTAAACAATGGTTCATGCTGATGTCAACAAACACGCGGTAGGCTACGCTGTCCACTTGCTACGAGAAGCGCGCGATAGGCTGTTCACGATATAGTGATCACTTTTGAGGGCCCAGTAACTTTTTTCTTTCAGCCATTTTTATCCTTTAAAAGGCTAAAATAAAATATATATTGATTATTATTCCAAGTGAGAGGGCTTTCAAGAGTGCTCACTTTACCGTGAATAGCCAATACCTCACTTTCCTCCGCCACTCAAACCTATCTACGTTATCCTGTGCTGTCCCGAATTCTTTTAAATGCTCAAGTGTTTGCAATAATTTAATTTCTTTCGTGTGCGCTGTACATACTAAGCATTTTTTTGTTACGTCTTGATACTGACTGGAAATTTTTTTCTTATATCACTGAAAATAAAACATTGGATCTTTGCAACACTGTTTTATGGCTGATTCCCAACCGTGAATATTTCCTCAGGCTTATAATAAATTTGAAGTTTGCAGAGGTTGCTTGTTAAAATAAAACTCTAGTTTTACACATTCCAGAGTAAATTTATGTAAAGGTTGCTCTAACGTAATTGTAGTGTTACAAAATAAATCTTGAAAACTAGATTCCAAAGAATTTTTTTCACGGTGGAAAGACAAGATAGATAACCATAACTCCCAAGATCGACCGGGACTGGACCGTCAAATTTCCCGAACGGTGAACAATCTTTCATAATTATTCATTTAGATCTTGACGACAATTCTAAAACTTGATGCGGTATCTGGGGCATTGCCAACTTATGTAAACATATTATTAGGATGCAGTTATGAAATTTAAAGTAATTTGTTTGTTCTCTATCTGCGATTCATTGCGTTCTTGGCTGGGAACGTTGGATCTCGTCGTTCCGCGAAGAGAGCCGATACGTAAAAGTCGTATCCATCAGCCTATAAAGGCGGACTCACAACCACCCATCGCATCGGTCAGGCGGTCACGTGATATTCGGCCAATCGCAGGGCAACTTTTTTCCTATCGTCAATCCGTCAAATATATCTCAAACTCTAACGTTCGACTGATTGTCCACAGCCTTCTGACGGCATTCCGTAGACGCCAATATGCACTCTGAAATAAAATACAAGGCTGTGGATACATGTTTTATTTATCTTGGTGGCGAATTCACGAATCTAAAAAGGTAAACAATTATTCAGTATAGATTTTTATCACATAAAAAATTTTTTCCCAAATAGTTTCGCTCTGGAAAATTTATTTCCAACCAAAGTATACCTTCTACGAAAGAAAGATCGCAATGTTAAGTTGAAACACTGATATTTTGCGGACAGAAGGATTGACGGATGACGGATTATTGCGAGTCGCTTTCAACTGACGGACGAAAAACAGAAGGATGACTGACAGACGGACGGGTTGCGACGGATGGGTGTGAGCTCAGCTTCAAACTTACGCATAGACTGGCAAGCAATTTGTTTGTGAACGAGCCCTAGGGGTCGCTCGCATATCTTCTCTCCCACTGGTCGAAAGAACACAGCCGTCTACACTATGTGTGGGGCGAGAACGGAGCTTCACAAGAAATTCTCCAGCGCCATAACGCAGTGTGGGGGCATCTTCATATCTGTTATTGCCTGACCTAGAAAAAGAGGCCGGGGGTATGTTAGGTTGGGAGGGTCAGCAAGGAGCGTGTTCGTCCGGCTGTACTCTGAGGGACGCTTCGATGTGCACTGAGAAAAAAAGTTTTGGTGAATGGAACAAACTTGTTTGTTTGGTGCAACAAAATTATAGTCCATTCACGGTCACTTCAAACATTTTGGAAGTTCTACTTCCAGGATATTCTTCCGCCTCATGCTAACAGATCTTAATCAAGTCTAGAAAATAACACCAAACAGAAAGCGAAAGAAATAATTTAAGTTATCACAAATGATTACCTAACACTTTTTATTCCATGTTAAGGTATGGAACTACTTTCCCCTGCTTCATTACCAACTTTACTGGTCGCATGCCACTCAGTGCGCCCGTTAAATTATATGCAGGTAGGAGCAGTGATTTTTTTCAAAGGGTGATTTCAAAAGTGCTCACTTCATCATGAACAGCCTTTATCAAAATGATTGAGCAGTTTGTATATAAAAGAACATTTTACTGAAACTCTGCACACTTGTTTCTTAGCTAGCACTATACTCTTACGCGCCTATATTTTTATATGTAGCCGTCAATAAATTGTGTGCCACTTGACAGTGACGTGTCGTTCAGTTGGGAAATTTGATTGCAGTATGTCTACATTACTGCAAGCAAGGAACTGCTAGCGTAACTTAAGTTCCTGGTAAGCTAGCGAGCTGGACCAGGCAGCACTACTGTGCACTTTGTTTGTACGTTTGCAGCGTCGCGACAGTGACGTGTCGTTCAGTTGGGAAATTTGATTGCAGTATGTCTACATTACTGCAAGCAAGGAACTACTAGCGTAACTTAAGTTCCTGGTAAGCTAGCGAGCTGGACCAGGCAGCACTACTGTGCACTTTGTTTGTACGTTTGCAGCGTCGCGACAGTGACGTGTCGTTCAGTTGGGAAATTTGATTGCAGTATGTCTACATTACTGCAAGCAAGGAACTACTAGCGTAACTTAAGTTCCTGGTAAGCTAGCGAGCTGGACCAGGCAGCACTACTGTGCACTTTGTTTG
Source organism: Dryococelus australis (assembly GCA_029891345.1). Classification (NCBI taxonomy): domain Eukaryota; kingdom Metazoa; phylum Arthropoda; class Insecta; order Phasmatodea; family Phasmatidae; genus Dryococelus; species Dryococelus australis. The sequence goes on along the minus strand of CM057001.1, from coordinate 9,896,910 downwards.
TACGTTTGCAGCGTCGCGACAGTGACGTGTCGTTCAGTTGGGAAATTTGATTGCAGTATGTCTACATTACTGCAAGCAAGGAACTACTAGCGTAACTTAAGTTCCTGGTAAGCTAGCGAGCTGGACCAGGCAGCACTACTGTGCACTTTGTTTGTACGTTTGCAGCGTCGCGGAAACAAGTGCACTAATTCGATGGACACGTAGCGGCCATAAAACAAACGATATCTTGTTAGGAGAACATAAACACGCCCAAGGTCACAGGACTGTTGAAGCAAGGGGTGTACATGCCTGAGTTTGCAGCCAAATGGCATTTGCTTTTTCATTCACATATATTCTCCTTACGTTATTATGTATCCGAACTATTTATGTATTTGGTTACACATAAAAAAAAAAAGTTTCATTTTGTTTACTTTCAACGCACAGTTACATGAATTATACGATTAATTTGCACTGTTTTATTGTGATTTAAATTTTCTCAGAGTTTCCAATACCATATTTTTTCAATTTATTTTTTATTTTCCCTGTGGATAGTCTACACAAACAAATAATTTTACTGCTAACACATTCCATAAAAATAGGTATAGCCAGTTGTGGCTGATGTTTAGCTAAGAGACCTAATCGCGAGCGCACTTACATGTGTACATTCAAAACCCAATTTCATTTAACTCACTGAAGACAACCAAATTCAGCCAGTTACGATTGCACGTTAAAATATTAGGGAATATAACTAGTACTCGAACCTTCAGCTTTGTACAGTATATGAGTGATGTCTGAGTGATCAGAGAAATAATATTCCATACGGTGACGAGATGTCAAGGTTTTGTTTACCATATTCCGTCTTTCATGTTTCGTCTGTAGGAAGCAGAGTGCTAAATACGCTGGTACAACAAAGAAGAAAAGATCATATCTCGAGGGGTGAGTCGGGTTCTCACGAACCCGATAATACTGGCTCATAAGAACAATCGTAATCACAACATTGTTTCACGCAAGCAACAAAGAAGTGACAAAGTAGTTATATGATAGCGGCGGCGGCTAGTTATTGGCATGTTTTGAATGGCAGGCGAGCGAACCGCGTTATCTGTTACAAAAGCGAGCCGACACGATAATATATTTTGCGGAGCGCGCTGCTGACCTTGGTTGTAATGAGTTTCCGCATTTATCTGAAGAATTTTCTAGTTGTTTGCTGCCTTAATTTCTCTCTGCGTGACTAGGGGTGCGTCGAACTTTCCAGGTCAAGGCCAGCAGAGTATAAATAATGCGGACGGGCCTCCGAGTGGTAATTGTTGTATGGATGAGCGGCCGAGTTCCAGCAATAGACGACAAGCGGCGAGAGAAGTGACTAGCGGAACAGAAATCTGCGACTGCGAGTATCAAGCAGTGAAGAGTGCGGCTGGCAGGCTGGATTATTGGACTAGATGCGTGAGTGAAAGACATTACAAATTATGTCAACAGACTAACTAGAGGTGTGTTAATGATGAGTGTGCGTTAATTGACTATAACCAAACAGGGACATTAAGAAGGACGTTAATAAGAGTTGAAATATACATCAAGTATTGGGCACGCTAAGAAATAAAAAATATCAATATCGGAGATAGTTAATTTATTGCTGTAAATGATAGCTATGTGAATAAATTATAATAAAATTTACTTCTTTTATTTTTATTAAGATGTCCATCGCCCACAAACTCAGATACGCCCTTCAGGCGTAACAATATGCTAAATTTTTTAAGTCAGAGTGTCCAGTATACGGGATGTTTGGACGGGAAGTGGTTTTAATGGCATGTGCTGTACCTAAACAGTAGAAAACAGCATTCTATGAGGCAACTCCTTCCCGTGTACGAGGTATAGTCCAATCTTGATTACTTCCAGCTTTTCTGAAGCACTGCGTAAGTTCTACTTCCAGGATATTCCTCCGCCTCATGCAAACAAAGCTTAGCCGAGACTAGAAAATTGCACCAAAGGGACAACGCACTATTCGTGCGCATCTATTGTAATAATATTTTACATAAGAATTTTTTCTTACTAGGCGTTACCAACGCATCAATTTTCTCCCTGTTATTATTTATAGCAATTATAAATGAAATATTATTATTTATATATTAAATATAAGTTAGAATTTAGTTTTAAAAAATTAAGGTACTTTCATGTTAACGCTACTATAAAACACTTATGATAGCTACATGGCGTATTTAGCAAACATCACAACATGTCACACAAGGAATGATTCTTCAAGGGTTCAATTCAAAAAGTGTGAATCGATTTGCTCGTAAATAGCGGAGATGTTTCTATGACATGTATAGCTTGTCTGCAGGCAATTTCTGAAATCTTTGTTTCACATGACATGTATAGCTTGTCTGCAGGCAATTTCTGAAATCTTTGTTTCACATGACATGTATAGCTTGTCTGCAGGCAATTTCTGAAATCTTTGTTTCACATGACATGTATAGCTTGTCTGCAGGCAATTTCTGAAATCTTTGTTTCACATGACATGTATAGCTTGTCTGCAGGCAATTTCTGAAATCTTTGTTTCACAAAAAAACATACTATCTGTATTGAAAATAATTTCTCGTAGAGATTTTCCCCTAAAAAAATTCGTGAAGAATACATTTTATTTGAAACGCCTATATTTAAAATTTCTGGTCAACTTTCTTAACTGCAATGGAAGTTTTTAACATATACAGTGTATGGAAATAATAATAAGTTTCAGACTGATAATATAGGAATGTTTAGTAACGCTACTTACAAAGTTGGGAACTTCCTTACGCAGTTGACTCTTTCCTGAGCAAATGTAGGAACGTTACCATGTATGTGTGGGGAAATATTTTATAGACTATTCACGGTAAAGTGAGAACTTTTTAAAGCGCTCTCATTTACAATAATACTCCATAAATGTATTTTATTGTAGCCTTAAACCTTAAACCTCCGAGTGCGGTGGGATATACACACTGTGTTTATTACATGCATGTCAATATTTATTTAAAAAAAGTTGGTTGAAGGAAAAAAAATGGCTGAAAGGAAAACGTAACCAGGGCCTCAAAAGGACTCACTTCACAGTGAACAGCGTATACCGATCGCGTATACAGTGATTTAGCACATTTTAAAAATGATTTCTTATAGCGTAACGCACTAAGGCGAAATTTCTTTAAAATGGGATTTCCTATCTGAACGTGGCAGTTGCAGGCAGCCGGTAGGAAGTACACTTACCAGTAGGAAGGAAGTGTGTGCACTCTCTGCTGGAAGGAGCGTTGTGATTGGTTGGTCGCCGACTCTTCTGCTGGCGTGTGGTTCCACAGCGCGGAGACATCCCGAGGTCGCGCCACGTGCGTCCCACACTTCCGGCGGCAGGATACGTGAAAGTACGCGTCCCATAGTGGCCGCTGCATAATGCCAGCGCCGTATTTATATTGCGGTAGAAATGTGTACCATAGTGTCGAGACGCATGATGGGCTGTGTTCGAGGTCCGCGCATTTTTGCCGGCAGCAACGAGACATACGAGCACCGGTTCTGATCGTAGAGTGAACGTGACGTATATTCTATTCGCAGTTTCTTCACATTTTTTAAAAACCAAACCTTTGGAAAACCACCCCATGTGTGGCGTGTTTAGTTAGTTCCTAAATATACCATGTATAACAAACAAGTAAGATAAAGAGCCAAAGAAGCTCAATGCTATTTTGAAGGGCCCTTATTTTCCTGCATGTTTCGGCTATTAGATATAATTTGCTGCCAACCATACAACTGTTAAACATAATTATTTAAATTTTCAGACAGGCGTTTTAGTTATTGCTGATAACAATTTGGTAAATATTTTACTATCGTTAAGTGTTGTATTTATAACCAGTAAACTGGAACTAAATGTGTGTTTAACAATTGATGGTAGAGAGAGAATACATAGGTTGGCTACTCTGTTAACTGCACAATCGTTTATTAAAATGCTAATTGTACATATTTCTTTTGTTTTAAAAAGGCATTGTCTCTGATGTCGATATCTTATGTACCATTTATTCTTAGGCAATCAGTAACGATCATGACAACAAAAACAACTCAACGCTCAGACGCTGACAGTTCATGCCTGCTTAAAGATTATATGTTTTATGAATGATGGTAAAAATAATTAAACTTAATTTACCTGTGACTTAAGTATATTTAAAATTCAGATTATATTGTTTATAAAATGTACACCTCTCTTTATTAATGAGCTTTTTTTTTTAGAACGTTAGCAGGACTTCAGAAAAGTGTAAAGTAACAGTGAATGGGTTATAAAGTGATCTCGCCGGCAGCGCAGAACTGTCTCCTTGTCGCAACATTGAACTGCTTTTCCGCCCACTTACTCTCGCTAACAACGTCGATAAGCATTTGAACACTGTTTCGTAAACAAACGCTTTGAGTTTTGTGTAATTCAGTTTGATTAGATTCAAATTTATTTTATTCATATAAACGTGCTTATCTTTTGAGAATAAATATATAGACAACACGTTCATCACTGTTGACTATGTGGCTTTGACGGTTGTATTGGTTTGGGGTAGGTCAGTGTTGGGGGGGGGGGGAGATTTGGGTGGCTCTTAACATCGAGGTTTTTAGAGCCGATGAGCCGATTGATACGAGTATGGAGCAGCGCCGGAATGAAAGGGCCAACGGCATCGTCCGGCACGATTCACATGCGAAAATCCGGAGTGACCCGGCCGGGGATAGAACCCCGATCGCCTTGGTGGGAGGCGAGTAGGCTAACCGCTCAACCATCGTGCCCCGTCAATGTTGGGTACATGCGCAGAAGGTCTAAATGAACGCCAAAAGTGCTCACAGCACTTACACAAGTTCCAATATTTGCCAGCCGTCAACGAATGAGCAGGTGGGTTTGACCCTGCCACTATTACAGTGACGTGTCGTGTGTGCGCGAATTAGAGTCCATCCCTTTCATTTTGTTAACAACAGCAGAAATGAAAATTTTGCTCTCAAAAACTACAACTGATGTTTCATTATGGTAGCATTATGACCTTGTGAAGCACTGGAATCATATCCGTGCTAGTTATGTCCTCAAGGACACACAACTGCTGTTTCCAGATCTATATTTCCAGAAGCTCAGGTTAAAACCGTTCAAGAGGTTTAAACTATTTTCTACATTTTTATCATACGACATCCTTTTCCTTTGTGACATGAAATAATAATCTGAAGAAAAAAAACACGCCAGGGAAAAAAATACTTTTCAAAAAAAGAACTAAACAAATGATAGGAACTTAAAATTATATATATATATATATATATATATATATATATATATATATATATATATATATATATACATATATATATATATATATATATATATATATATTATATATATATATATATATATATATATATATATTCGTAGAAATCTCAGATGATACAGAAGTTACATGTTAAGCTACAGTTCAAAATAAATGGTTAATGTTATTAGAATTTATAATGAAGACCATGTCTTGGAAATCTGCTGTGTAGTTCACCATATTTAAATTTTAGATTCTGAAATAAACTTTCAAGTCAAAATAGCTAAATGTGAGACCCGTACAGCAGGTGAACCATGATTAGTGAAATATTTTGATCATACGCCATTGCTTCACAATGTCACCACAGAAAACCAAGTCTGAGACACAAAAGAAACAAAGACGTAAAACGAGGCGAGAGTAGCTGCAGTCGAAATATGTTGCAAGACACCAGAGGGACGTATCTAAGTTCGTGAGGGATGGAGTCCTTGATAAAACTAAGAGAACAAAATTTTATTTCTAATTTATTCACACAGCTATTATTTGCAGCATTAAATCATCTTTATCCGCTCTTACTCTTTTTATTTCTCAGTAAGCGCAATATTTAATATCTATGTCAACATCCTTCCCAGCGTCTCTGTTTCATTATGGCCAATTAACTCATATTCATCATTAACACACGTTCAGTCAGTCTGTTGCCTTCATTTGTAATGTCGTTCGCTCACGCACCCAGTTCAATAGTCCAGCCTGCCAGCCGCGCCCTTCACTGCTCTGATGCTCGCAGTCGCAGATTTCCCTTCCGCTGGTCACTTCTCTCTCCGCTCGTCTTCTATCGCTGGAACTCAGCCACTCATCCATACAACCTATCCCGGCCCGAAGGCCCGTCGCAATATTTATGCTCTGCTGGACTTGACCTGGAAAGTTCGACGCACCCCGAGTCACGCTGAGAGAAACTAGGGCAGCAAACCACTAGAAAATTCTTCAGAATAATACAGATACAACCAAGGTCAGCAGCGGGCACCGCAAAAAGGATCATTGTGATGGCTAGCTTTTGTAACAAATACGCGGTTCCTGGGTATCGCTCGCTGGTCATTCGAAACATTCCGTTGACTTGCCGCCGCCATCGTATAACTGCTTTGTCCTTCAGTTCCGCTCGCTCGCGCGGAACAAAGCAGCGAGCGCGTAGCAATATAAATTAAATGTATAATGAATCACGCAAGCAATTCTGTCACGTAAATAACAAAATAGAAAACAATAAACAAATTTACAAAATAAATAATTAAACAAAAAACTGGAAAAAAAATACAAAGAGAACCCAAATAAAAACACCACAGAAAAAATGTTTAGTTTAATAATTCGTTCTATAGTTTTGTTTTTTTGTTTTACATTTTGTTATTTACCTGACAAAATTCGTTGTGGGATTTATTATACATACTTTTTATTTATATCTTTTAACTTCAAGAGTTAATATGTAGATGATTTGGTTTTTTTCAAATTTACCATCGATATGCCATGAAATTATAACATGTCCTCAAAACAATTTTGGCTCTTAAACAGCCTTGATATGTATGTGTGTCAGAAATGTATGTGTGTCAGAAATGTATGTGTCAGAAATGTTGAAATCGTAACCGTGTTCTTGCTGGAGGCAAAATGGTCAGTCCTTTGTAAGTCGTAATAGAGTGCTACCAATTACTGTATCCGAGATCCTTAACATTTCTCGTGTATAGCTGTGTATTACCGCACATAAAATTACAATAATGTACTTATGAACAACAGTTATAATATTTGAAACATTTGCAGCCGTGTGTTAATAATAACCTCATCTCTCACTCATTATTGAGTTTGGAATTTTTCAAATCGTTGATTAATTTAGCATTCAAACTCGCACAAACCAAATTAAAGAATTTCAGCGATCGTATGTCGTAACACAATGTGGGTCTACTGTACAGACGTAAGCTGATAAGTAATAAAACATCAGAAAACAAAATGCAAAACATTATTTCTTTTTAATTGACTGGCTAATACTGTACGTTACCTCTGAGTCATGTTGAGGATAGTCAACTTCTCACATGGAAATTTTAACTTAACGTTACTCTTACTTTGGTGTGAAAACACTACTGCGCGGTCTGTACGTGGAACATAGGCGATAATATGAAGTTAACTTGACTAGCTCCATACTGACTAGCTTCAATTGCTACCTTCAGTACTTGGCATGCTACCTTCAGTACGTGGCGTGCTACATTGTGTGTTGTGTACATACTGTAGTTACCGGATATAAGTAGTTACGTCAGTCTGCCTGACGCAATCTTGCGCGATAGCGCATACGCAGTTCTCGGGTATTGCGCAGCAGCTTAAAGAATGTTTACGATAAAGTGAGCACTTTTGAAATCAACCTTGGGAAAAGGTCACTGCTTATTCATGCATGTATTTTAACGGACGTACTGAGTAACATGCGCAGAGTGAAGTTGGTAACGATGGATGGAAAGTAGTTACATATCTTAACGTCGAATAAAAAGTTTTAGGTGACTTAAGTCATTTCTTTCGTTTTCTGGTTTTTTAATCCATCTAAGTGTGAAAATGAGCATGTTTATAAAATATTTACTTTTATAATAATTCGCAGTTTCACTGGACTGACGCACGGATAAAGTGATGAGGCCCTTGCCAGTGTAAATTTTTCATAAAGCGGAAGGATACACAACGTCGATACAAGTGTATCGAAAGCAGGGCTTTCAAAAGTTCTCATTTGACCGTGAACAGCCTATAGCTACGTTAATGTACAAGGACAAGTATCTACTCCATGGGCGTTACTTGTATAGTCACTTCACATTCATTGTAGCACTCACGATAACTCACAGAAAGGGCAAAGGCGACAAAAGCGCCATTATTTCAGTGGACTCCGAACTACGTGCTCAACCACTTGGTGCTCACGAGTTGTGAATTATAATATAAAAGTAGCATACTTGCCTAACGCCATTGTGAGTTCTATAACATGTCTTCTCCAAATTTAATTTAATTCTAGTGCTCGCAATATTCATTTTCCAAGTATGTAGCTTTTAATAGCTATCATTTGATTGATTCTCTTACGGTATAGACACATATTTTAATAAATTTTGTTGCAAACTATAAGAATCAGTTTTTCTTGATTACTGAGAAAAAAAACCCGGAAAGTGGAGAAGGCAGATTTTGGGACTAATGACTCATATTTGCGATCAGCCGTGACTGTATATTTTGGTAGTTGTATGACATATTTTATACGTATTCAGTAGCACTAAGGGAAGGCGAGTCAGTGAGTGAAGAAATTTGGCCCTACAGCGAGGTCTCGAGAGCTGATGAGGCTGATTGAGGCGCCGGAATGAAGGGAGAGGCGGGGGAAACGGGAGATCTCCGGGAAAGCCCGCCGACTAGCGGCATCGTCTGGCACGATTCCCACTTGCGAAAATCCGGTGACCCGGGTCGTGGGAGGCGAGCGTGCTAACCGCTCAGACACCGTGCCCTCCCCCCCCCCCCAAGACGAGCCAGAATTACACTCTGGCTGGTGTAATGTGTTGCTATTTGCAGACATCCCATTTGTGCCTGAATTTCTTGGAAACAGGGATTTTGGTAAATAAAACCAGACAACATATTTAATTAATTCTGAGTCGGTAAAACTTCTCCATCCGCACCACGAAGTACAATGCAAAGTAACGACGACTCTTAGTTGTACGGGAAAATAATTCTATGGCGGCGACAGGTTTTGCTGACGTCCAGTTGCCCAATTTTTTTACAATCGACGGGACACGTTTCTTATTAGCTAGGGGTCCAGCTCCAGCCTCAGAGACCGCGGTGATGTAGTGGTCATACCACTATCACCTTCGCCCCCCTCCCCCCCCCAGATCTCAGCGACCTCCACCGATCACAGCGACATCCCCCCGATCAAAGCGACCCCCACCCCTCCCCGCCACGACCACAGCGAATGAGGTTCGATTCCCAACGGGATCGCGCGCGATTTTTTGCAAGTGACGAAACGTTGCGGGCGTTGCTGGTGGCCCGGTATTTTTTTTCTCGGGATGCTCCCTTCTCCCACTAACATTACAGTCAGTCTCTACTCCATCCTTTCTCCCCGCAACTTCACCCTTATCGACGTTGAAGACGTCAGTTTCTAAGCGCATTCCTCGGTCACTCACTCCAATGTCAAAAATGGATACCACCCTTAGGTATCACTTCAGACGTTAACCATCAGATGTTTTAAATAAGACATTTCTTATGTGCGGTGTATATACTCAAGTGCTCTGTCACCAAAGAGAAAAGGTTTATAGTCTGTTCACGGTCAACTGAGCACTTTCAAAAGCTCTGCTTAAGATCTACCTGTATGCATCTTTTGTATTCTTCCACCTTCTGTAAAATTAACACTGAAATAGGCCTCATCACTTTATTCATGCGTCGGTCAGGAGAAAATATGAAATTATTGGAAAACTATACATATTTTACAAATCTGCTAGTTTATACTCTTATGCGCATTGAAAAATAAATAAAGAGAAAGAAATAGTTTAAGTTATTAGGTACCTTACACTTTTAATTCGACTTTAACGCTTGGAATTAGTTCCTCTTCGTCGCTACCAACTTTATTGGGCGTATGTCAGTCAGTGCGCCCGTTAAAATATATGCAGGTAGGGGCATATATATATATATATATATAGGGTTGATTTCAAAAGTGCTCACTTTATCGTGAACAGCCTTTATTTTGTATTTCTTCAAAATGCTGTTCCTCGTGTAGCCGTAACTTACTAATTTTTCGCATAGAAAAGTTTTAGACTTTATATTTTGTACACACTGGCCTGCTGTCGTAATCACAATTGTAGTGTTCTCGGGACGTACAGGCAATTAAAAACCACTTACCAAAATTAGATGATTTATTGAAATACGATATCTTGAGTTACTTCAAGCAATCTTGAAAATCACGCTATGAAATGTTATCGTAATTTTAAAAAAATTGCTTAAAATAAAAAAAATATTTACACATTTTTTATTTGTAGCAGTGTATGACTATTTTGTATAAGTTTTCCTAGGCATGCCTTAAAACGAATTAATACATGACACTTCATTCACTCTGGTGGTTAAAATTTGCGTAAATGATTTCGTTTATATTTACGTCCCAGAAATACTAAATTTGTGATTTTGACAAACCGTGATGCAAAATAAGTATGCGATGAAAATATGTTTTAAGCGAGGGAAAAGTCTGCAATTTGAAGGGTGTTTCGTACAAGTGTATAAAATAATATATTCTTTGGGTGAAACACCCTTAAAGACAACGGACACAGGCCGTCAATGAAGAGCACGTTTTGTGTTTGGCCACGGCTATACGAGCTATTTATAACACACAATCGTGACACGATATAGTAATCAGTTACTGTCAGGGAATATCTGTCGTTACCTAACTTTGCAGCGTCCAGCACACCCAAATACACTATTACTGTGCGTTAGGTATATTGCCCTACTATGGGGCTGAATTTATTTAATAGTATTGTATGTTTATTATTCTTATTTTTTCTTGGCGAATATACGGCCATATGTTTTCGGTGTTATTAAGTTGGATTATCCACATTGCAATTTTATATTAATAATCTTCTTTTAAATGTTATTGCCCTTTTCGGTCTTCATGAATAGCAACACTGTTTTTTTTTTACTGGCGTTGAAGATTACACACGTGTGTGTGTGTGTTTATATATGTGTTTATTTATTTGTGTGTGCATATATATGTGTGATGTTTTTGTTTCTGCTGCGATTCACTTAATTAGGTACATTTCTGATGTGTAATCAATTTTTGCTGTCTGAAATTTTGGCTGTAGAGAGTTGAAAGAAGTTAATGGATAAATACGATCACGTCAGCAGCCTGTCTGACAAGCAGTGATTTATGGCCCCAACAGGAAAACACGCGAACAGCTTTCACAATAATTCTGCAATCTTAAAGAAGCAACAGACATTTTCCTGTTGCAAAGAGGACCCTTTTTTTAATGGGAGTCTCAGTTTCATTTGGCTGTGCCATGTGGCATCAACGAAGACTTTTTTATTTTTCACGTTAGTCTGTGTAGTTAACTGATCGATTCAGTTACATTTGCAGCAAATGGAACATTTATATTCTATTGTTTCAAAATAATCGCATGAAAAAATCATAATTTTGCTATCTGCTGAAGAAGAAACCATGAATAAAATAAATAAAATAATAATAATAATAAATGACAATGAAGCACGAAAAGCTGAAAGATAGTCTTTATTTTCTAATGTTAAGAAAACGATATTTTGTGAAATTTCAGACATAGTTCTAGATCGAATAAGCCTATGTACAAAAATGCCTGTCCTTACATTTACCAGTTTTAACACATTCAGACCCACTTTCATGTACGTTTTCAGGCGTTGCAAACGAAATATTTTATAATGCGTGCTGTACTTAAGTCGAGATAACACTTGTTTAGTTGTCACAGCCAATGAGCTGTAGGCTATATGTTCGGCTACAGTTACATGAACAAATCATGACCTAGACCAGTAAGATGGTTTGCGAATCATTTACCCCCAGGTAAGATCATTGGTCATTGAGCTTCGCAATGTGCAGCAAGGACCAAAAATTACCTACACTTGCGTAATGTACACAATTGCGCACACTAGGTTTGAATGGGTTAAAACATAAGGCAAGAACTTTTTTCAGTATCATTGTATTGATATATTGCAATATCTCATGGCATTTTTGTGCAACTTGTATAGTTTCTGTAATTGACATTTTAGAGTATTTGTATGTTCTGTAAATGGTAAATTGGTGAAACTGACATGCGATATGCGACATATGTAAATATGTATTTTTTATTTGATTGGAGTTACACCACATATTGTCTACATCACGTTGAAAATAATTTGGCTCAAACGTAAAATGAGGAAAAGAGCCCTGTCTGCCTGCAGATATTACGTGCGTTTAAAGCATCGAAGCAAGGGAGAGTTAAGGGCGAAATTGGCACACACGTCAAACGTTCTATCGCCTCTGTGCACAAAGCACTGAACTGGCGTGTTGTCTTGCAACATGCAGCCATGGGAATTTGAAGTGACGGTCATATCATTTCATTTTAAATATTACAGGTATAAAGTTTGAGTTTATTGGACATGTCAAATCGGATTTTGTTGGGTAAAGTATTCAATCCAAAACATTTACGGGATTAATATATTTCTTAGCCTGTTTTTGGAAATAATGTTTTTTTTTTTTTTTTTTTTTTTTTAGAGGGAAGTATCTTAACTCATATATACATGGAAAATTTTTGATTAACCATAAATTCGTTGCCCGCTTTCGCTGGGAGATATTGCAATAACTTATTTTTTTGGAGCGTTAATTCTCCACTTAAAATTATTAGTAGTATAAGTTGTACGAACCCAGTTGCTGCAAAATGTACTTTTTTTGAAACGGACATTTTGAGCTGACTGATCCTAACATTGGCTTTTTCCTTGTGTGTTTCAGAAATATGTCATCCCCACCGACAGATGTGGGGACTTGCAGGTGTTTGTACAGGTAAGCATTTATGACGACATATATCGGATAACTGAAAAAAACACTCTAAGCATAACAAGTCAACTTGTTTTTTCAATAACCTGTATTCTACAAATATATAACACTGTGGTTAACTTTAGAGTACTGTATTATTGAATAAATGAAACTTCACCTTAATATTTTCTATAACTTTTATATTCATTTCTTTTTAAATATGAATTAACAACAGCGAGAGTAGCGACGTGTCGGCAACGACCGGTGAGAAATAGTGCACCGTAAAAATATTATTTTAACCTAGTTTTGTTAGAATACTATTTGTAAATCAACCGGTGCCTATTGAAATATTGAAATATTTAGGTAGCCCCGATAGCAACATATATCATTTTTACAGTATAAAATAACAGCGGAAAATGTCGTGAGTAGGCCGTAATGGTACGGTGTTGTTTTATCGAGCGAGAAAGCATCTGAAAAACTATCTGCTGGGCGAGGCTTGTCGCTTTCTCTCTCTTTCCTCGTCTCTTTCAAACTCGGGAAATTTCACTTCGCTAGTAATCAAGAAAATAATAAATGTTTTAAATTGTAGCATATTTCATACTTATTACAGCAAAATGATGATTTTTGAATTTGTAATTTACAACTGAAAAGAGATTTTAATGTTTGAATACTTAATTTAATATATTTAGATATGACGGCGGGGCAGTTACCAAGTGAAGTTGGCAGACGTGGCGAGCCATGACATGGCGTGTTGCTTTTTTTGCCAAACAGAAACTCAGAAAAAATTTTCAAATTACCACATCACGTTTGTAGACGTTGTGTTTTTTAAACCTACGTAGGCAAGTTACGATGTTGTGATATATCTGTGTTCACGGCAGTAATAAATATACTGTGACGTGTGTTTCGTTAACTATTGCGTCTGTGAAATGGCGTGCCTTTGTGCATCGTGGTCGATACGCTGGCCCTGTGTGTGCGCGATTTAAAATATTTTACTAGCACTATTTATACGTTTTCATTGTGGACTGTTTTTATGACGAAGTTAATTATTTACATCCACGTCTGTTTATTTATCACAACGTTGTACCTTTGCCCTAAGGGGTTTGAAACACATTCGTGTATCGTAATTTGCCACAGTCCCAGAAGAAAAATACTAGGTTCAGCCAGATAAATATCAATAAACCTAATAAACAGTAAGTAGCAATACATAGAAATATGAGCGGAATAAAAGTTATCATAGGCTTATTTGTGTGCACGTTCACAGCTATCTTTTAAAGTTTGTATGACAAAAATGAGCAACACGAGTTGCATGCTTGAATATAATGTGCCTTTTTCGTTTGACTTGTTGCTTCTTCATTTTAATATTTATTCCAACTGAGGCCGTCCTTTTAAATAATAACCCAACACATATCAATAACAAAAGGATAAATACTACAGACTACAGTCCTTTACCTCGCAGGTGTAACAGTGTTGAACACAGTCGCTGCAAAATACTAACGTGCATTACTTGTAATGTGCTATGTCGTGGAAAACAAATACGTTAATGTAAAATAACCGTAAGAACTGTCATCAATTCAGGCATTTTTAAAAATTCATAAAGCTAACATAAATAATGTTAGAGGCCTAAACTGTGAATATTCGTACGGAATGGTTTTTGGAATATGACAGAATTCTTTGAGAAGCTGTAAACAATAAACATCACATTTGACAGGTATAAAAGTAGAAGTCACGTTTCAATGTATATTTTTAAGTGTAGCGAAAATATACGAACACATGTACACACACAATGGCATGTAAACATTGATTTTGACAGATGCTACATGGCAGTCACATGGCAATGTTTGTTTACTTATGGCGGAAGAATACGAAATGGGCCTGCAATTAGATATTTAGCAGGGCCCCGAGAAAGTTGCTTCCTATGGGGAATGGACTATACATAAAATCACTTTGTCTGCTTTAATTTTTTTTTTATTGGAGCGGCCGCAGTTTAGTACACAGGATTTTATTTTGAGAGAGCCTGTACGTCGATTTGTGAAGTGAGCACACAATAAGAAAACACATTTTCCCAATGTAAAAAATACTTTAATTTCAAGTACGCATTCAAGGGGAACTAATTGCAATTGTTTATTTCAATTTTCATATTTATTTATATTTTGACTAATTGGGAGGGGTTATAACCTCACAGCTCCCTCCTTGTGTAAGCTCGTGGGAGCGAGGGGAAGAGTCAACTTGTATTGGGGTTTGTTCTAGTGGAGCTTAAGATCTCCGTGGTCGATGCCATATAACATTTATTTTCGGAACAGGAAGTCCGGGGTTAGATTCCAGGCCGAACCATGGATATGTGTACTGTTTTTAGGCGTTTGTTTAGTTTACTCCGCTTGTTGTTCCAGCTTATATGCGGAGTATAGGCCCATGTAATGCAGGCGGAAAGAGTGGTTGAGAGTGGAGAGATTTGCTCGAGAGGCGATGAGGGTCAAGCGAGGTGAGTGTGGAGCAGCGCCGGAATGCAAGTCGGAGGGGGGGGGGGGGGCGAAAATTTGGGAGTGACGCCGAAGGAAATCGAACCCGGTTCGCCCACTACACCACCGCAGCGTCTCGAAATTTGTGTTATATTATCAGTAGATACCTCTCCCTAGTTTTCACGTGGGCTCTCATTGTAAACAAGTGTTCGTGTCCATTCTAACGAGAAATCTATGGAATATTTTAATGTGGATCTTTTCTCAGGACAAAAATGAAAGTCGATATTTTATTGTCAATTCATAAATGTGGCTATTGAAACATGAATGTGACTATTGAAAAGTTCGGGGTCGCTCCCGGATTTTCACATGTGGGAATTGTGCCGGACGATGTCGCTGGTCGACGGGCTTCCTCGGAGATCTCCCGTTTCCCCCGCCCTTGCATTCCGGCGCTGCTCCATACTCACCTCACTTGACACTCATCGGCTCTCCAGACCTCGCTGTTAAGAGCCGCCCATAGTGAGTATAAAAACTTCTAAAAACTGTTTTGAGTGATCGGTACGAAATAATGCTTTGCTCATCACAGAAAAAATAGCTGCCGAGGTGAACTTTGGCGAAATGTTTCGCAGTTGCGACAGAACTGTGCTCTTGGTTATAGCCGCGGCTCCGTGTGCGTGCTGTATCATCTTCCGAGCCCTCGTGCTGGAGAAGTACAGTAGGCACGTGACTTATGCTGGTGGTGCGCTCTTGCAAGCCAAGAAGGACTGCTGTACAGTCACTCTTACATCCAACTTTCCTGAAGCCCTGCTCAAGCTACACTGCCATGTCATATCCCTCCGTTTCATGCAAATAGAACTTTAATACGCCATAGGGACAACGCACCGTATTCATCCGCACCCAGTTTAATTAGAAGAACTACTTTTTTCTAGGCATTACCAACACACATATTTTCTGCCATCTTTTACTCGTATTGATTATAAATTAAATATTATAATCAAACTAGCGAAATAAAAGTAAAAGTTTAATTTGACCACAAGAATAAGGTAGTTTTATATTAACACGAGTATAAAACGCTTGTAATACACGGCACATTTAGGTAACAACCAAATACGCCCCCCCCCCCCCAAATGTGAGAAGAAACCGCGAGCAGACTATATTGAACTAACGTTTCCATGGGACCGCTTGAAAATACTGCAATGCTTAACGCGGCACGTTCACTTAGTCGTGACTCACTTACACAGTCAGTTTATTTGTGTGTGAAGATGAAATATACATAAAATATTACCGATATAGTGTCATTACAAGTTTTACGACAGTGATAGCTGCAGTTGGCGTTGAATAAGGCAACTGTATTCAAAAGTATCTAGTAAAGAAAAAAAATAGTTGTTGAAGAAATATTTTGGCTGCACGCCACGTGTGGCCCGCGGGCTGCTGATTGGACAGCCCTTGCCCTAGATTCTTCTTAATGCGCTTCGCGTATACTTCCAAAGTCACGCGCGCAAAGTAAAGGGACCGCGATGGCTGAGCGGTTAGCATGCTCGCCTCCAAACAAGGCGATCAGGGTTCAATCCCCGGTCGGGCCACTCCGGATCTTCGCATGTGGGGATCGTGCCGGACAATGCCGTTGTTTGACGGAGTTTCTCCCGTTTCCTCCGCCCTTTCATTCCGGCGCTGCTTCATACTCATCTCAATCACCCTCATCGGCTCTCAAGCCCTCGATGTTAAGAGGAGTCTAAATCAATAACAACCAATAACAAACGCTGCATAGTGCATTAAGCGTGTCTGATGTAGCCAGGACCAATAGGACAATAGTAAGTGACAATACAGAGACCAACATAACTGATATTGCTGTAGCGGAGGGTATATGTCTCCGGTGGTAGTAAATTTGTACCGTCTTTGAAGAGTTAACACTTGTACACTATGCTGGAGTGTAACTCTCAAGCGAAGCTAATTTGAAAAACATTTTGTTCTCCAGAACAAAACTCGCATGGATGTGCAGTCTTTGTTCGGCTAGTGTTTAACACGACCTCACAAGAACACCACAGCGCAGTAACAATGATAGTGTTAAATATAGGATTTTTTTATAGCCACTCATAATGGACATCATTGATTGTAAATCCTCTAGTACGATAAAGGACATTCGATTGGGTCAATATCAGCTCGGCTCTCCATTGGTCGATGACCGGCCAATAATGAACGCTATAAAGTACAGGGTGGGGTCCGGTGTGGTATGGACCAATAGGACGATGGTGAGTTCTAACACAGACACCAACAGAACCGGTGTTCTAGCAGTAGTGGATATAGGTGACTCACTTCTAATTTGTCTTAAGTGTCAGTAAATGTGTACCTCAATGTGTTAATAGCAGCCAAAATGTCTCAGCTCATCTCAACAACGTAACTTGTAAATGTTGGTTTACTAATGCATCAGATCAGATCAATGCAGTTTGGGAATAAGCCGATAAGTAGCACAAAACTGTATATTATTTTTGGAAGTACAAAACAAAATCATAGAAACTTTTAACTTCTTTAACAAAAGTTAGTACCATCATTAAATGTTCAAAATGTGCCTCATCAATGACACAAAGCTTGCAAACGTCTTTCGGTGGATGATCTAACACTTCACATATATGTCGTGGTTAGCGGGCATGTGTTCTGATGCATCCACAACCCGCTGCTGAAAGATGTAAAAACTGGAGCAGGAGCTCTGTAGACCAACGCTTTTACGTCACCCCATTATAAGAAATCGATGGAATTTTAGGCCATTGTATCGGGCAGGCCAAGTAATTGCCCCCCCCCCCCCCAACGTGTTCGATCTACTGTCCGGGATATATATAACACCCAGGCCTAGGTTGTCTCACGATTGATTGCATTTTTCTTGACTTTTTTTTTATTCAGGCGTAATTACAGTTATTTCCATGGCTACATCGGTGTTTGCCTGCCAAAGGCGATGTTTACGTAAAAAAACTGGACTGGCTGTCAACCTGCCCAGTGTGGCGTTTGAATTGCGTTAAGCCCCTGACACACTGTCAAATTTTCACCCTCAACTATATTTGACGATAAAATTTGAAGACAAAATACGGCCATAAAATTTTTCCTTCCAACAAATGTTATCAAATAATCTTGAATGTGTTCGAAAATGTGTCCCACTGTCAAATTTTTTTACTGGAAAATCCAATTTGAATTATTTCGAAATTATATTTATGTTGAGATATTGCTTGTATTTTTTTAACATTTGGTTCAGAAATGTAAGGAAAGCTGTAATTTATTTTTGCTTCTTTACTAAATTCAGATTTTATTTATCAGAGATGTTTCCTGCACAATAAAATTGAATGCCTCTTGAGTTCGTAATATAACATGCAATATTCACAAAAAATAGCATTTATGCCCAGACCGCTTCTACATTAATTAATTATCTTCATTACCTACTTCATTTCCATCAATAGTTCGTTATTTTAAGGTTTCTTGATGTCCATTTTTGTCGTGCACGAATCAGATTGGCTGAGGCCGTAAAACATCAAAGAAATTTTAGAAGCGGTCCTATCTTCAATTGTTTGATGGGAACTCAAGCCATCCTACTTTCTCAGACAGATATGGCGGCGTTTATGACGTTTCAATGACGCCATTACCGTCCAGCTTTATTTGACCAAACTTATTGGAAACAGTTTGACGGGAAATCTTGACAGTGCGACAGGGGTTTTACAGAGCGTTAGTAATTCACGTTTTTCTGCCAGGCTATTAAACGTGCGTACAATGTGATGATCTACGAAAATGGCGCACACTTCTGGCGAAGGGCTGTTGAGCGCTTTCAACACGTCACATACTTTAGAAACACCACTCCAAAAGACTAAAAAATGTTTTTTTCAAAATGCTGTATTTCAAAATTCACGCCTCAGATACATCCAAACCTCCCCAAGGCCCCTGCAGTCAACCTTCCTACACACTTCCCACCAATTACAATAATTCAGTCGTTGCTGAAAGTCATACGGGTGCATGCAGTGTGACGAGAATACTGCACGCCAGTTCGGGGCCTTGCGCTTAGCGGCGATGGCGTACTGTATGAGCATTGCATTGTCGCCCTTATTGCCACCGTGTATCTCTGTCTCAAACGCGGAACATGGCTCCAGGTAGGCCGGGGGCCTTAAGGGTGTTGGCCATGACGAAAAAAAGTTATTTTGTATTTGTACCAAATAGGACTGTGAAACTATAGACATTATGTGTGATTACTCTTTCCCAGGGGGAGAAATTGAGCGCGTAGTTTTTGCATACATACATGCCGAAATGTAAATTTTGCGGTTGGAACTTTACAAATAATGATAAATAACTTACTAAAGATAGAGTTACAATAGCCCGACGTCAGAGCTCGACGGGATTTCATATTAGATTTTATTCAGTGTTCACAGTATCCCGACGAAATCTGCCCGACAAGTGTGTTAGTTGGCTACTGCAAAATCCTAAAACGGCAAGTTATCCTTATAATATCCAATAAACGGCAAGTTATCCTTATAATATCCAATATTTACTTTTTAAAAGTCTCGATGAAGTAAACGATTATCTTGCTTTTGACAATATTTGAATTTACACGTGAGAAAAAGATCATGTGGACAAACCAGAACGTCATTTTAGCGGCAAGTTAGTATATTATTTACTACAGTAAGGAAATATGCACGACATTTTGTTTTCTAATGTATTTACGTTTTTAGTACGCCTCGGCGTACCCGATACGACGGGAAGTTGAAATAGAACCTACTTTTGTCGGGTTGTCGGGGCTGCGATTTTGTAGGACCGACGCCACAGTGACATTTCTTTTCATTGGCTACTACTCAGGTTTAGTCGTGTCGGGGTTGTCGTGTCCGGTTCGTCGGGGTATTGTGACGCCAGCAGTACAGTAATGAGATAATTCTGAAAGAAGACGTCAGCAGCTATTCCAAGACGTCTCTAAAATCGTACAAGGATGTGCTTTTTTGCAAATTTAAATTTAAAAAAATTGATGAAAATAAGGTAATTCTTGCATATATTTGATTTGTGGCTGCACCTGAATGTTTGGAAAATAACGTTTGCTAAGCATACTTAAAAATGAATCAAGACGTAGCTTTTCAATTGCCCTTGTTACCTGTTCTACAAATGGTTTGGCTTATGTTCGCGGCCAACGCCTTCAACCGGCCAGCTATAACAAACAGACCCGCTAACACATTACCCACAATTCCACTGTAGACTTGTAGCGTGAACCGAGGGTGATTGTTGGAGTACGAGGCTACATTGGCGTCGATGTTCTCGCCTGTCCACTCGTGCGTGGGCAATGCGAATGAATATCAACGATGCCATCCCTAGTGGAGGTCACCTCATCTGTCCAGCACACATGTACAGTGAAGTATGTGTCGCTATCGCATTGCAGCAGCTGACAAGAACAGGATTCCATACGTTGCGGATAATCGGCCTCTGTGAGCGCCTGGACTCTCTGAGCGTGGAAGTTGGTTGCAGTATTATTTAAGTATATGGATTTAAATATAACATTTTTAATGAGTTATATGTTAAAAGAAGTTACTGTGTTCCTAATTTTTTGTATAAAAAATTTAATCAATTTTCAAATCATAGAATTTATTTTGGTTCAACTTTAATAGGTACACTACGCGTGACTAAATTTACCGCAAATAAAACAACTGAAAGTGATAATATTTTTTGTCCATAATCACACGCGATAATCACCATGTGACTGCTTTTAGAATACAGGAACAAATTTATCGAGTCATTTACACACTAAAGACTATAAGGAAATCTGAATTCATTTTAGATGTGCTTAGCGGAAATTATGTTTCGAAAATTATTTACATTATTCAGTATGGCTTTATCTATGACGAAACCCCAAACAATAAGTAAAATATAAAAACTTTTGTGTGATTACATTGCCGTCTTGAAGTGGCACATGACCAGACGCCTGCTTGCGAAATTCGTGTTACTTTCTGGAAACAGCTTAGTCTTCACTGTCCTCTATATATTCAAACGGGACCACGTAGGTGTAGTGAACAGACATATTCGCCTCCCACCAAGGCGAAGTGGGTTCGATTCCCGGTGGAGTTCTTACCGGATTTTCGCATGTGGAAATCGTGCCGGACGATTCCGCTGGTCGGCGGGTTTTCTCGGGGATCTCCCGTTTCCCCTTCCCATGCATTCTGGCGCTGCTCCATCTCACCTCGCTCCACCCTCATCGGCAATGCATTTGCTGACGAAGAACAGCTCATCCTACCTATCGCCTTGTAATATTGTTTTTCTCCGCCTGGAGCTCGTGAAAGGGAAAGAGTGTGAGAGTAACCCGCAAACCTTGAGAAGAGTTGAAGGCCGTCGTGTATCAGGATATAACAACTTCGCAGCGTTTGCTCAAGTGATATTGAGTTTCTCGCCTACCTCCTGCACACACACACAAACCATCAAATTTATTATTCTCACTGTTTTTTGTTTACAGTATAAAACGTTTTGAGCTTATTTTTTTTTTATTTACTGTATTAAATGTTTTCAGCTTGTATCACATGTACTTTAGTGCGAACTTCTCAATATCACATCTATACACTTGTGGAATACCAATGAATAATATACATGACTTGCATAATGGGCTCGTGCATGTACGAACACATGTACACACAAACATATAGTGGAATGTAAACATTGTCACATGGCAGTCACATGGCAATGCTTGTTTACATTTGGCGGAAGGATACGAAACGGGCCTGCGTTGTGGCAACAGTCTCCACAACAACCTTTGAAAGGATTGCAATGTTCTTTAATGACATTCGTAAACTGAACATTTTTTCTTCCACTGCAAAAATAAAACTATGCTGACAATGTAAGAATGGACTGAATTTTCATTAAAATTGTTTGATGTATTGGACTCATTAAGGGCCCCGCCTGCCTGCATAGTTTTTCTGCTGTTTTGGCCGAGAAGCGCTGGAGCTATAAGGGTTACACTAGCACGCGCTACAAGCTGGCGTGCAGGGTTCTCCTAGTGATGTGATGTGTGGACCTATAGGACTTTCGGCGGCGACCTTATCATTCTATTGATGAAAAGTGTAGCAAAGTTCAATACAGGCTCCTATCGTAGTTGGGTTTTTGTTCGGCTAGTATGTTTTAACATACGGCAGTCTGAAAAAGCCGTTTTCAACTGTGTTAGGGCTTCCAAGATATTATTTACAGTACCATTCCGTCGCCGTCTGGTGTATGATGTATGTTCGTAGGTAAACATACTGGGAGCACGTTTAATTGTTTCGTCAAAAAACAGTATTTCAAACACTCAAGAGACGCAGTTGATGCACCGGCCCAGGCGGGACACAATTGTTTAGATACATTACGGACGTGTATAGGTCGTCCACACTAAAATGAGCCGTTTTGAAAGCCACGCTGTGTGTTCTTCCCCTTTATGTAAAATTAATATTGCCATGGGTCTCATCACTTTGTTCATGCATCGGTCAAGCGAAACTGTGAAATTATTAGAAAAGTAAATATTGTACAAATCTTATAATTTTTACACTTCGATGTATAAAAAAAGCGAGAGAAATAATTTAAGTGATCACAAAGGGTTACCTAATATTTTTTGTTCGACTTTAATATATTGAACTACTTTCCCCCTCCTTCGCTACCAACTTTACTGGGCACACGTCGCTCATTGCTACCGTTAAAATATATGCAGGCAGGCAGCATTTAGGTAATTTTTGCTCTGTACTGCACACTGCACTCTAAAATATCCATACATAGTTCTCTGTACGACGAAGAAAACCAAATATTTGAGGTTGTTTTCTTTACATTAACACGATGTAGCTTTGATTCAAAGAGAAGTTTACAGAAACATGCGTTTGCTGCTAACAAATGTTTCATTTATACGTTTTTGTTTTACGTCAATACTAGCTTTTACCCGCTGCTTTGCTCGCGGGTTATTAGGGATAAATAGTGAAGTTTTGTGACACTAAGCAACTATTGGGTTCTCTACCCACCGAGCCACTGTGGCCCCACTATTGGGTTATCAACCCACTGAGCTACTGTGGCCCCACTATTGGGTTATCTACCCACTGAGCTACTGTGGCCCCACTATTGGGTTATCTACCCACTGAGCTCTATTGGATGCTCTAACTCCTGACCAGCTGCGGCCCCACTTGGTATATATATCTATCCACTGGGTCACTGTGACCCCACTTGGAATAACTCTAGCTACTGGGCCACTACGACTTTTCGGAAGGAAATGTTTATAGCCCATAGACAAAAAAGAAAGCAAAAATTACGGGAAAATTTTTTTTACAATGCTTTTTTATGCAGTAATCAATCCTAAGAAAAGCTTAATCCAGTTACTATTTACAATAAGAATTTTCCTGAAGGAATGTGATATTTTTCTGGAATAAAAAGTATCATATGTCACTCTCCGACCTCTCAACTATATCCGACATAAAATCACGTCGAAACGTTGCTCTGTTTTGACGTGAAAGAAGGACAAACAAACACATAAACACAGTTTCGCATTTATGTAGTAGTAAGGATTACCGTTTGTTGTAGCAAAGAAACAAAACATAATTTGAGCTGTTTTTGTTCACATTAAAGAAATATTACTTTGTACCAAAGGTAACGGCTTAAAGGTTTTCTGTCGTACTTCGTAGTTCTCAGTACGTAGCTGTTAGACATGAGACATAGAAATTTGTTCGGGTTCAATAACTTTACCTGTATTTTCCCATGTGGGATTGACATTATAAAATAATTTAGTAATACGCGATTACGGTCACATATGTGAAGCTAATCATGTAAGAGAATAATTTTGATTTCGAAATAACTGTTAAGAAGTTCCCTATGCCTCGACTAGCGTGGTTTTTAAATATTGACTTCGAAAAACTAATACGTAAATCCAAGATGGCAAAGATACTTCCTCCTCAAATTGATCTATGACAGTAGGCCGGCCGTACGTGAAAGAAAGTTTGTTTTTAAGTGTAAAATAACACAAACATAAATAATATTTTTTTCGACATAGGCATTTTCAGTAACCACCATTTGTCAGCAGTTCGTGTGCACTCGGTTTGTGTCTGACGCGCTGCTTGTTCGGGCGACTTCCTCGAGCAGTGTGCGGAGTAGACTACTCGCTCTTGCAGTGCCCTAGCGGGAAAACCGCCACCTAGGCGGGACAAGTGTTGGACGGATAGCCCTAGCGGGAAAACTGCCACCTAGGCGGGACAAGTGTTGGACGGATAGCCCTAGCGGGAAAACCGCCACCTAGGCGGGACAAGTGTTGGACGGATATGATAGTACGTGGCGTACTTCCTGTTTGTGGAGTAGCAGCGACGTCACACGTTCAGTCGCGGGATATCTGCTATCCGTCACTTACTCGTCTGAGCGTGGCCAAACAAACACACTACTAACTACAATGTGAATGAAGCTAGCAAGTACTGACAGCTCAATTTCCTTTTCTGCTGCTACTTGTATGAGAGAATCGTCTCTGGTTTTGTATATCACATAACGCACTTAGATACCTCGGTATCCCAAAAAAAAAAAAATCTTGAATTCTGGTTATCATTCATACGCACCAACAAACTTTTTATAAACCCCTTTACACACACACACACACACACACACACACACACACACACACACACACACACACACACACACACACATATATATATATATATATATATATATATATATAGACACACACATCGACATGCCAAAGGGTATGGGATACGAGTCTAAAGGCTATTCACGATAAAGTGAGCACTTTAGAAATGAGCTTCAGAAAAAAGTCACTGCCCCTGAATGCATAAATTCTAATGGGCGCACCCAGTGACATTCGCCATGTAAAATTGGTAACGATGGATGGAAATTAGTTCGATATCTTAACATCATTAAAAAGTGTTAGGTAACCATTTGTGGTAACTTAAAAATTTCTTTCGCTTTCTGTTTTTTTATATCGAAGCGAAAAATGAGCAGATTTGTAAAGTATTTACTTTCTTAATAATTTCACAGTGTCATTTGACCAACGCATGAATAAAATGATGAGACCAATGACAATGTTAATTCTACATAAGGCGGAAGATTACACAACTTGTATACAAGTTGATCTTAAGCAGAGCTTTCAAAAGTGCTTATTTTACCGTGAAGAGTGTATAGTATCGTGTAGGATCCCTTCGAGCGCGGTCAACTGCAGTGACTTGTCGTGGGATCCAATCCACAAGTGAACGAAACTAACTACCTGTGGAGAGATGTTGACAGACACATGCCGTCTAGATAGCTGAAATCCATTCACGATTACTTCACTAACTTTTCTGAAGTCCTGCTAAAGTTCTACTTCCAGGATATTCCTCCGCTTCGTGCAAACTAAGTCTGGAAAATCACACCAGAGGGACGAAGCACCGAATCCTGGCGCACTCAGTTCTAATAATATTTTGCACGAGAACTATTTCTTACAAGGTGCTACCAACACACATGTTTTCTCAATGTTTTTATACTTATTTATTACGAATGAATTATCATAATTTGTAAATAAAGTGTGAGCAAAACTTCAATTGAACGGGAAATAAGATAATTTTATGTTAACAGAGTTATAAAACGTTTTTGATACATGGCGTATTTTGGAAACAACCAAATACATCATACGTGGGGAATTTTTCAAAGGTTTGATTGTTTATTTATTTGTTGCAATTTCCCACGATCAACCCTGTTCTTAAAGGGAAAATGGTATACAAATAACATTATGGCGGTTTGTTATGCATACATAAGTAACACACGATATATACACAATAACATACAGTATTAAACAAGATAAAAGAAGGAGTTATAATAGGCCTTTCAGAAATTCAGTACAGTTACAATACATTTCTCATAATAGAAAGAGAAAGACTGACTGCTGATGTTTGATTCAACAAGTGTGAATAAACCGTGTACAGACACAGCTGTCTGCTATTTGAAGATGCGGGATGTTGGGCGCTAGGCTACGTATCGTCCGAAGACAGTGGCCGCAGTAGTTGTTGAATATCTTCAGAATGCTCATGGAACCTATTGAACACTAGGAAGGCAAAAGTGTCCTATCACCACTTGGAAACAGAACAAACACGAATCTTGTTTATGATATATTCATCGCCCTCGCACTGCTTCCTTATGTGACCTTGAGGCTGTTTACTAGTGAGGGAGAGATGATATCTGGGAGGCTCTTAACATCGAGGTCTCGAGAGCCGATGAGGGTGAAGCGAGGTGAGTATGGAGAAGCGCCGGATTGAGGGGCTGGGTAAAGGGGAGATCCCCGAGAAAACCCGCCGACCAGCAATATCGTCCATCACGACTCCCACTTGCGAAAATCCGGAGTGAACCGGCCGGGGACTGAACCCGGTTCGCCATGATGGGAGGCGAGCAGGCCAACCACTAAGCCCGACGCGAACAGGTAAATGTTTCGTGGCGTCTGAAATTGACAATCAAATCTGTGTTATGTTAGATTGTATGTACAGTAGTGCCAGAAGAGATATTTCTCCCCATCTGCAACGGGCGTTAGTTTGTCCAGCAGAACTTCCTGCTGGCAGAATCGCAATTTATCGACCCGCGAGACATTCTGCCTTGATGTCCGTTCCTTACGGGCGCCTCCGTGTTTACAATCGAGCGGCGAACCAATCGTCGCCGTGTTAACAAATGGAGCAACTCGGCTGCAGACGTCCACCATTACAGCCTGTTTACACTGACGAGAATGAATGTCTGCGGGATATTGCTCCACTGCAAGTCTCATTGGGATCTCTTACAGTCAGCTGCGAGACGCATTGACTGCTTCACAGAAACATTGATTCTTTACTTTTGGGCGCAGTCAAAGCCGCGGAGAGGGGAAATGGCACTGTAGGTCCTGTTGAGTCCGTAATAAGATCCAGTAGAGTATGCGCTAGAGTTGCGCAGCAGACTTCTCCGTGTCTCAACATTGGACTGTTTCATTTTGTTCTGACCCCTCAACCCGACTCTGTGATGCGAGCTGGTAGACATCAAAAGATCATTCAGTTGATTACAAAACTACACATTTATTCTCAGCTTGGTTGACAATTAAATATTGAATACTACAAGGACAAAATACCAACAAATATGACTTGTAGCAACTTGCTTTATTGAAGCTTCAGAGCAGTTTCTGCAAGCAAAAGGGACAAATATTAAAGCTGAGATACAGATTTACTTTCACACGATTATACTCGTAATTAGCTGCGCGTCGCTTTCCCTAACTGACGAAGTGCACTGGGAAACGGGATTCACCTGCCACTGAATGATATCTCCACGACTTACGAATTTCCTTCGTCGTGGGAGGACCTCGCTGCTGACTGGCTGACGTCCACCGTGGCCCGGTGTCTCCTTCTCACCGACTTGCAGACGTCCTGCCCTGGAGTCCGTCACGTCTGAGTATTGTACATAGTGGAGGGCTGACCCGGAACTGTACGCCATTATATATAGCAGCCCAGACGTCCTGCCCTGGAGTCCGTCACGCATGAGTATTGTACATAGTGGAGGGCTGACCCGGAACTGTACGCTATTATGTATAGCAGCCCAGACGTCCTGCCCTGGAGTCCGTCACGCATGAGTATTGTACATAGTGGAGGGCTGACCCGGAACTGTACGCCATTATATATAGCAGCCCAGACGTCCTGCCCTGGAGTCCATCACGCCTGAGTATTGTACATAGTGGAGGGCTGACCCGGAACTGTACGCCATTATATATAGCAGCCCAGAAGTCCTGCCTTGGAGTCCGTCACGCCTGAGTATTGTACATAGTAGAGGGCTGACCCGGAACTGTACGCCATTATATATAGCAGCCCAGACGTCCTGCCCTGGAGTCCGTCACGCATGAGTATTGTACATAGTGGAGGGCTGACCCGGAACTGTACGCCATTATATATAGCAGCCCAGACGTCCTGCCCTGGAGTCCGTCACGCCTGAGTATTGTACATAGTGGAGGGCTGACCCGGAACTGTACGCCATTATATATAGCAGCCCAGACGTCCTGCCCTGGAGTCCGTCACGCATGAGTATTGTACATAGTGGAGGGCTGACCCGGAACTGTACGCCATTATATATAGCAGCCCAGACGTCCTGCTCTGGAGTCCGTCACGCATGAGTATTGTACATTGTGGAGGGCTGACCCGGAACTGTACGCTATTATGTATAGCAGCCCAGACGTCCTGCCCTGGAGTCCGTCACGCATGAGTATTGTATATAGTGGATGGCTGACTCGGAACTGTACGTCATTATACATAGCAGCCCAGACGTCCTGCCCTGGAGTCCGTCACGCATGAGTATTGTACATAGTGGAGGGCTGACCCGGAACTGTACGCCATTATATATAGCAGCCCAGACGTCCTGCCCTGGAGTCCGTCACGCCTGAGTATTGTACATAGTGGAGGGCTGACCCGGAACTGTACGCCATTATATATAGCAGGCCAGACGTCCTGCCCTGGAGTCCGTCACGCCTGAGTATTGTACATAGTGGAGGGCTGACCCGGAACTGTACGCCATTATATATAGCAGCCCAGAAGTCCTTCCTTGGAGTCCGTCACGCCTGAGTATTGTACATAGTGGAGGGCTGACCCGGAACTGTACGCCATTATATATAGCAGCCCAGACGTCCTGCCCTGGAGTCCGTCACGCATGAGTATTGTACATAGTGGAGGGCTGACCCGGAACTGTACGCCATTATATATAGCAGCCCAGACGACGTCGTTGCCACTCTGCACAACGTCCTGCCTTCCGCCTTCGGAGCCATGACCTCTTCAGCATGGCCGACGTCTACGGGGATATCGCAGGTTCGGGACCCGGTGCTCACAACAATTTACAGTACCTAGTAATTAAAAGTGAGGAAATAGGTGTGTTGCGGTGATGTCAAACAAGAAATAGTTCTCATGCAAAATATGATTACATTGAGTGCGCACGAATCTGGTGCACTGTCCCTCTGGTTTTATTTTCTAGACTCGGTTGAGCTTTGTTTTCACGAGGTGGAGGAATATCCTGAAAGTAGAACGTTAGCAGGACTTCAGAAAAGTGTGAAGCCACGGTGAATGGAGTATATCGTGCTTGCGCCACGCCACAGTCTCTCAAGCAAGAAATGCGCGTGTACTAGTTCAGTGGCGATACTTTACTATTTACAGGTTGTTATGTTGGCGTGAACGCGCCTTCAATTACATCGCCGCCTGAATCCACCCTATCACTTCATGATAAACCAGGAAGGTCTGCCCTTAATTACAAGTACGACCAGAAGGCGTACTTTGTAACAATGTGCGCTGGGTCTAAAATTAATATGAAGACATGTGCCATTATTTTATTTTGTTTATTAAATAAAAAAGTTTTAATAAGTGCACATGTATAATTTTCTTATTTCCAAATATCGACTGGTGTGTAAAATTATTAACACATTAATTTTATTTGTCTCTACTTGTAAAACGAAATGACTATTTAAAAAAATCTTGAAATCGCTATTGTAACGCATTAGTAAGAAACTGTAAAGAAATGTTTAAAATACCATTGTGATGAAATGTTAAAATCATTGTAGGTATAGTTCACCACAATGAGCTTACCAAGTTTTATAATATTTGCAGTGGTCAAAAAAATTTAAAATACAATGATTATTTAAAGTTTTAGTTTCGTTTATAGGTTTTTAATTGAAGTGTTTAATACCGTAAATAACGGAAAAATATGTGTACATCAATGTCTGTGGTGACGTATTTGGACAGTTAATTTTGTGGTAGTTTTCAGGTGTTTAATTTGGTCTGTGTTATAGTAGTAGGAAAATGTGCGCACATCACTGTCAGTTTTATAAATTTGTGTTCCAGGGGGACCTGAACCAACAGTCGAAAAGGGCAGTTTTCATCACAGTACACGACCTAGGCTGTAATCGTGAGTATAAATATTTTTAGATCTTTGCATGCATGATAACTTTCTAGTAAAGGCTGTTCGCCATAAAGTGAGCACTATTGAAATCAACCTTATAAAAAAGTCACTGACCTTGCCTACACATATTTTAACGGGCGCGCCGAGTGACATGCACCCAGTAAAGTTGGTAATGATGGATGGAAAGTAGTTTCACATCTTAAAGTCGAATAAAAAATGTTAGGTAACCATTTGTGATATCCTGAATTATTTCTTCCGCTTTCTGTTTTTTTTAATGTACGGAAGTGTAAAAATAACCAGTTTGGTATAATAATTACTTTTCTAATAATTCCACAGTTTTACTTGACTGACGCATGAATAAAGTAAAGAGGCCAATTGCAACTGTAATCCTTACTACTATAGAAATGGGAAACTGTGTTTATGTGTTTGTTTGTCTTTCTTTCACGTCAAAAGGGAGCAACGGATCGACGTGATTTTTTGCACAGATATAGTTAGAGCATCATAGAGACTTCGGCTACTTTTTATCCCGGAAAAATATCTCATTTCTCCTTTCTTTTTTGTCTATGGGTTGTCTTCCATTCGTTCCCAAGAGCCGCAGTAGCTCAGTGGGCAGAGAACACAATAGTGGGGCCGCAGTTCTAAATGTCATGCGAACGAAGTCGCACAAGTCATCTAGTTTTACATAACGCGGAAGAATACACACGTGAATACAAGTAGTTCTCAAGCAGGACTTTCAAATGTGCTCATTTTATCGTTAACAGCTCATAGCTTTGGAAACTGAACAAAATATTTCTATAGTAAATAAACTTGAGGATAAATCTTAAGTGTGTGTGTATATATATATATATTTATAGTGATAAAAGCGACTGATGTACAAGTAGCTTCAGGGTAAACATTAATCGGATTGAGCTGTATTTCCCCCATTCAAAATATGTTCAGCAATGTTGCTATTATGTTAGCGTTGTCAATTAAATATAAATTCGGATTTGGGAAATGCACTGGATTAATTACCGTCCATACAATCTTAATTCACACAGCAATTTTCTTATTTTTATTTTATTTCAGATGATAACAAAATCGGGGGATACAGTTTGGCATTGCAGCTCCGAAACTATCGTCTACATACAAAATTCAATTACACCACTCGATTGCCAAATGATCAAATAATACGTTACGTTGAGTGAGGACTGCGAAGCATCGCGTGCGGCCCTCGAGGGGGGGGGGGGGGGGGTCGCAACCTGCAGCAACCCAAGTGCAGTTTATAAATGGGTGGAGGGTTATAAAAATAAAGTAAGTACAGACAGTCTCGTTTATCAGCCACACATTCGTCATTCGACTGAGAACTTATTCAAGATGTTCCAGGGAAGACGAAGCAGACTGCTTAATGTCGCTCCAAGTAATGTCACGCCTTAGTAATTAATTTCACTTGCAATATGTCCGAACTTGCCTTTTTACGTTTTAGTGAATTAATCAGTATTTTGAGAATACCTTTAGTCTTTCGAAACAGCTGCGTTAATAGCGGGGTACGGGTTGACAATAGGCAAGTATATAGACGCCTGACCACAGTTTAGATCATTTACACCGAAGGAATGGAACTGCAGGCCTGTCAAGGCAGGAGAAAAATGTTCTGATTTATAGTAAATAATCAATACCTTATATACTTTGCTGAATCTTACAGGGAGTGGGGGATTTATTAAGCTATTAAATTAGTATTTTCACAATTCGTATAGTTGTTATTTAATAATAACAAATATACTTTCATGTACCACAATTTTATATTTCTACGTATCTCTGATGAATTGTTCAACCAAATTTCTTAAAAGAATTAAGAAACAATATTTTGGAGAATTACTCATTTTGGTAGCCTTTCTTATTCAGCACATCCAGCTTAATGTGGTCGCCTGGGTAGACAGCCGGACGGCGTGCGCAGCTCCAGCATAATACGTTTTATTATCAAACCGCCCAACGTGCCTGAGCGAGGTCTGCTTAGTAATAGCATTTAAACGTTACGCGTGTGTAAGCGTTTTTCAGTTCCTCCATTTCTCTCTAAAGCATCTTTTTGTAGTAGTGAAAAATGGCTCAAACGGTCGTTTTCACGGTAATTTTTAGGTATGAACATTCCGGTAGAAAACGTGCATCAAACCTTTATTTTTATATTACGTCATAAAATTGCAGGGTCTCCGCTGAAAGTCTGATAGAGGGGCGTTATCGACGGCAAGACTGCACGCCAGTCCAGTGCTCTGCACGTAGAGGCGATGATAGAGTTGATGCGCATGTCTCGGTCGCCCGTAGCGCTGCCATGGTTTTAGGCCTCAGACATGCAACATTCCTTCAACCAGGCGGCCGCTTTGACGGCGGAAATCTGCAGCAGGCTGTATCAACAAACTGAATAAATTCTTTGTAGAAGTGTTCTATTCATAATGGCCGTTCATAAATCGTTCTCGAAGTCATCAGTCAGTATTACGAACAGGCGCATCGTTTGTAGAGGGCCGGCGGAATATATCGTCGTAAAAAGTTTCCGTAACCACAACGTATTATTTATGGCTGAAGAGATCGTTCGTCCTTTTCGCTAAGATGACGCGGGGCCATTCAGAGAAACTAGGAGTGTTTTGTAGTCTTGGCCAAGGCAAAGGTGCTTTCCACCGATCCGCTGATAATCTTTTCTGTCTTCTCTCTGGTGTAGTTAATTTCGTCGACAGACAGATATAATAAAAGTTACCTTGTGATCTGTGGGGACTCCCAAGCACGTGTTTTTGCACCAGACTTCAGAGGCGAGGTTCTCATCACTTGTTGCGACGTGAACACAGACTCAGCCCATCTCACTGGCACACGCCAAGTGTTTAGGGTTACCGTAATTACCATATTTACCATATTACTCACAAACCGTACGCGTTCTAGTAACTGGCATTAAAAAGAGGACACTTGGGAGAAAATGACACGAACAAAGCACGCACACAATTCTACAATGGAAGTATTCAAAAATTTGTTAGTTATATTACAACATCGCAAAATTCTATTAAAAAATTGTGTCCATGTAAATTTAAGTGATAAAATATATATATTTTTTTGCAACGGGATAAAATGATAAACATGTTCACTCTGAATATTGAAGTAAATTCATTTTAGTTTGTACGCAATATTTTACCAGCAAATAACATAGGCGTATTCACACAAAACACAAAGTATACGTAAGCGCTGGACACAATGTTTCTATTTGGCAGCTAAGCACTCTCGTACAATTCAGGTTCAGACATATTTCGATTTTATTTATTGTAACAGGTTTCCATTTCGTAGTAAATAATCATGAACATTTTAATAGATTAGGCACATCTTAACTTAGACATGTAAAGAAAGAGCCATGGGAAAATATAGGAGTGCTATCAAAGAAAAAATATGTAAGTTATTTAATATTCTCCAAAAAGTTTGCACTTGGAGAAAAAAAATTCTTGAAAATGGTCAAATATCGCATTTTTAAAGCTTGCCTATGCAATGTACTTTTATAAAGCCTTGCTTAAGATCTACTTGCGTGCGCATTGTGTATTCTTCCACCGTATGTAAAATTAGCATTGCCGTGGTCCTGGTCGCATTATTCATGCTTCGGTCAAATGAAACTGTGAAACTATCAGAAAAGATAATATTTTTATAAATGTACTGATTCTTACACTTATGTGCATTAAAAATATAGAAAGGAAAATTAATAATTGTGTTATTGTATTCTGTTTACGTAACACTTCTGGTTAAATGCTAATATGTGGAACTACTTTCTTTCCTTCGTAACCAACTTTACTGGGCGAATGGCACTCAGTGTGCCCGTTAAAATACACGCAAGCAGGGGCAGTGACTTTTTTCTAAGGTTAATCTCTTTAGTGCTCAGTTTATCGTGGACAGCCTTTAATTACTTGTTTATCACAGCGCTAGATTTCTTTTATAGTTGCAGTATTATTGGGACTGCTTCAGCACTCCTTTCCCGCCTGAGCCAGGACAAAACAGAAGTCACTCTCAACTTTCTTGTTTGTATCTACATGGGCGATCAGTTTACTCAGGTTGCCGTGCATCGGCGCTGTCGTACCAATGTTAACGTGACGAGACTAAAGAACGCGCTGGTGAGTGCAGAACACACATGTCATGTCACAAGAACAGGATGACGATATCCTTCCGTGAGATAGCAGAGGAGGAAGTGGTTAACAGCATTTACGTCACCCATTCACTAATGCCATACGCCGCTCCTAGCGCTATGATGTGTGTAGGTAAACAGCGGTAGAGCGCTCGTACAAGCTGTGCAGTAGTCATAACTCATCATTAGAGACCTGCGAAATTCGCGTTATTATTTGTCATCAGGCTAAACTTCACAGTGCTGTATATACTCGAGCTGGCGTCGGTTTTCCATTGGCAGCACAGCTATATGTGAAGTCACTCTCTTTTGACTGGACTACACAATTGCGAAGTGTTCATTTACTGGCGCAGAGTTATCCAAACGCGTGACAGATAAAAAAAATACGGTCCAATGACAAAATTATTGCAAAGGTACATGTGTTTGAAGTTGAACGTGTCCTAAAATAATAACGTGAATTTTGCACGTCCCTACATCTACATTCCGACATCGAATTGCTCCTCTGCTAATAGCATTATCAAAACACAATCTGGATCAGGCTTTGAGGTTAGAACACTGTTTATATAAATACGTGTTTTGAGATGTTTGCATACACAATTTCCTGGTATTATTTTCCTATTTTTCTGGACAGCATAGATTCTTAGGCCGTGCCTCAACCCGAAGTTTGCTCATTCTCGCTCACCACTCTCACTCTGGCACACTCTGGCGAATTGAGACTTGTGCCCTCTGTAAGCCTTCGGCATTATTTCTGACAGAAAAGGTAATAAATAGTGAAAAATAAGATATCGCTGGCATTTCACCTTCATCGAATAAATGTACAGTATTTTATGAAATAGTAACTTATTTTAATTTGTTTAGACTTGAAAACAACATGTCTGCCAGACATGGTGCGAGAGTGAGCACCGAGTGTACATCGTCGTTCTCTCTCCCTCTCGCACTCTCTCCTCGGAGTTGGGACAGCAGAGAGGACTCTCTGTGGTTAATTTGCTGATGTGGGCCTCAAAAACTCTAGTTGCCCCAACCATTTGTTTGAATATCAGCCAGGTGGATTTGTTTTCATTATTAATTGTGCCCTGATGTCAGTGTCGCTGACTAGAAATATTTATTTGTGCTGCTTACTTAGAAAAGGCTATATAATTCAGTTAATATATACCAAAACGTTGAACTGAATGGTGTTTCCATTTTATCCACACACAGATTGTGCCAGGTTTAATGGTCAGTTATCTGGTATTTTAAAGTTGATGT
Organism: Dryococelus australis; assembly: GCA_029891345.1. Lineage (NCBI taxonomy): Eukaryota > Metazoa > Arthropoda > Insecta > Phasmatodea > Phasmatidae > Dryococelus > Dryococelus australis. The sequence continues at coordinate 9,861,504 of CM057001.1, read as the reverse complement.
AATTTGCTTCCCTATTTCTTTCATTTATTGTTAGTTGGAAATTAAATCCTAGCATTTCAGTGACATTAGATGTTGAACATGTTCACACTAGTGTTATGAAAGTAGTGTCCAGGAACCCGTCACATCTACTGTGTACTAAATGGTATCATTATCTTTTAAATCGTATACATAATACCTACATGTGGTTAACTCGTATGAGCATATTAAAAGCACCTCATGTTAGGCACAATTCAGTTTCGGTTAATGATTTATGCAACAATTTATTTTTGGAGATATCTTGTTTTATTCTTGTTTAAATTCAGTAGTTTCGTACCATGTATAATTTGGGCTGATGCTCATTTGTACAATAACTAGGTACCTACATTTACCTAACTGTTAGTAGCATAATGTCGTTAACAAGTATTCCAGTACAAAATAATTACACTTTTTTCAGATTTGTGCTGAAGAGATTCAATATTGTTTCATAAAAAATTTAGATTTTGAAAATGTTTTCTTCTTTTATTTATTGATTGACAGCTCGTGTGTGACTGTTCTGTTAATAATTTTATAGTGGTTAAGTTATAATCTTTACTTTATAAATTAAGTATTCAAATATTTTGTTGATAATTAATTATTATTATTGCTAGTATTATTTTATTATTCTTTTGTATTAAATGTTTTGATGTAATTTTTATTTCTAAAATTTGCATTGTACCTACAGTACTCAGTTGTTAATTGCGTGCAAGTTTTGTAAGAATAGGCCTAATTTTTGTAATATTGACATGTTTATACTCAGTTGTAGGTATATTGACATGTAAAGAGTCGACAGAGTGAATGTAATAAAAATAAATAAAAAATATAACAAATAAAAATAAGCCTCCATTATAAACAAATAATGTTTGTATGTTTATGTTGTTTTTTTATTTTTAATGAATTTGAGGAAGAAATTATTTTCATGAGTTTAAAGTATACCAAATATTTTACCCATAGTAGAATAATTATTACTTGTAAGTAACCTGAATCAGTTTTTATTCAGAATTGTTTAAATACTGTATAGTCTATGCCAATTTTTTTTTAGATTGTTATTTATCTACCAATGAATTGATATAAATTAAGATTGTAATTAAGTGATTGCATATAAGCTTAGTAGCCTACATACCTTTTTATTGAGGTAATATTTTGTGATTCATCTTATGCTTTCAGACACATCATTCCACGACTTTGTGAATCATGCATGCATGACTGAAATTAAGGAAAGGTCGGTGTTCATTCACATTGATGTTCCTGGACACGAAGACAATGCATCAAACCTTCCTGACAGGTGTGTTTAGCAAACAAAAAAAAACTGAGTGTGGTTATGTTCAGCTGTTGAGTTTGTTATTAATTGTCTAAGGCGTATTGAGGTTTGTGAGGGATGGAGGTCTTGATAGAAATAAGACAACTTAGCTGAATTTTATTTCTTAATTTATTTAGAAAACACAACTGTGTAAGGGGCCACGATGTCTGAGCGATTAGCACGCTCTCCCCCTACCATGGCGAACCGGGCTCAATCCCCGGCCGGGTCACCAGATTTTCGCAAGTGGGAATCGTGCTGGACAATGCCATTGGTTGGTGGGTTTTCTCTGGACTCTCCCGTTTCTCCCGCCCATTCATTCTGGCACCGCTCCATTTTCACTTCAATCACCCTCATCGGCTCTGAAGACCTCGATGTTAAGAGCCGCCCAAATCTCTTCACTCACTCACAACGGTGTACCTTTACTAGTAACACTAATTGTTCAAATCACTGAGCACAATTTTTATGCCCATCTCAAATGTATTTAAAGTCCTCATCATTACCTTAATACTAGGTAGTCAATATATTGCCATTTATTAGTTGCACATATACAATCATAATGTCCACGTTTATACCTTAACCTCATTCGAAACTTCTACCACCCACGCTTCAACTCCATTTTTGTAGAGTCCAGTCAGTGACTATGTGCTCTCCCAATGGGCGCGGCGCAACTGCACGTTGTTCTGATGATCGCACACACCCGATGCAGAGACGCGTCATGGCTTATGTAGCTGGGGAAACTCAACCAGAGATGTTTTCACACCTCAAGTCATGCAGAGCGAGGTGATGACGAGAACATTTGCGCTGTGATGTAGTGACATGAGATGCAGATGCATGACACTACCTGCGAAAAAAAAAAAAAAACTATAAATCTATATTTTCTAGTTTCAAGCGGAACTTAAGCTTTTGACACATGCATGTGGAACACAGACCACCGGCAACTGGATTTTTTTAACACCATATTCTTTGTGTCTGTCTCAATCCCAAGCAAAAGGCTTGCTGGCCTGGGTTAGCATTTTGTTGCAGTAATTTTATATTACATTATGGGCGTTGTTAGCACTATGTCAGTGCACAGAATACCAACCTACTGGTATCATCTGATCTCCTCCTACAATAAAGTTTTCTCTTCCTCATACCTCGGGTTGCCAGCTATCACATGTATAGTAACGTGTCAGTGTGGTGACAGTGACATGTGGGAGCATTTTTCTGATCATCTTGCTACTGATAGTGGACATATTGATACTGTAGTGTTAGAGGAGTTTTTAAACATAATGTGCGAATCTGTGAACCTCATAATGCATCTGAAAATATGACATGCCTCTTCTTTGTTGTGGCTACAAACACAAATAAAAATGTTTCGCAAATACGCTTTTCAACACTGAATTTCCGTGTTTTTTCAAGGCAGAACTTTCCGAACATGATTTTATTAATTACGGCTAGGATTCATGACACTGGGCATCCCAATGTCAAAATATTATGCTACACCATTGATATATTGTGGTATGTACGTAGGTGATAGCTGTGTTTGTGAATGAGCATGTACGTGCGCTGCACGTGAACAGTGTGTTTTTGTAAGAGTGTTATAAAGGTTTGGAGTTAAGTTCATATGGAAAATCTGGTAGAAAAGATAGTAAAATGTGTGCCGTAACGGCCTACCGAGCCAGCAGTCACGAACTTCAAATGAGGGATCAATGTTAAACGAAATTCCTTCTCATTTGCGTCAATTTGAAAGATAACTACTTCAAACAAAAAATACATTTTGATGCAACTTTCTCAGAGAATATTGCAATATAAAATTATTTTAGAAAAATAAATTATTTGTCTTTTTTTTTTGTTAGTGTAAATTTCAGTTTTACATTAGAAAAAAAAAATCAAACAAAACATTTGGCAAGATGTCATAACATAGCCATATTCCTTAAGAAATGTCATGAAGAATATTCATTGTTTGAAATAGCTTTATTTAAATTTGAGTTGCGCAATAATAAGTAATTTTGTTTAACATTTATTGCCCATTTGAATTTCGCAGCTGGTGGCTTGGTAGGCAGGGCCGTTAAAGTGATTATTGAAAATGAAAAAAATAAGAATTTAGTTTAAAATATTGAAAACTATTTGAGATAAAAGAAAACAAATTTGCGCATTGTATCAGCAAAAGCAAAACTCATTAACTTCTGGAATAGTATTTGTAAGTAACAGACCTGATTAGACACAACATAGGGGCTGCTACTCTCACATTGCATAGGGGCCGCTACCCTCACATTGCATAGGAGCCGCTACCCTCACATTGCATAGGAGCCGCTACTCTCACATTGCATAGGGGCTGCTACTCTCACATTGCATAGGGGCCGCTACTCTCACATTGCATAGGGGCCGCTACTCTCACATTGCATAGGGGCCGCTACTCTCACATTGCATAGGGGCCGCTACCCTCACATTGCATAGGAGCCGCTACCCTCACATTGCATAGGAGCCGCTACCCTCACATTGCATAGGGGCCGCTACTCTCACATTGCATAGGGGCCGCTACTCTCACATTGCATAGGGGCCGCTACTCTCACATTGCATAGGGGCCGCTACTCTCACATTGCATAGGGGCCGCTACTCTCACATTGCATAGGGGCCGCTACTCTCACATTGCATAGGGGCCGCTACTCTCACATTGCATAGGGGCCGCTACCCTCACATTGCATAGGAGCCGCTACCCTCACATTGCATAGGGGCCGCTACTCTCACATTGCATAGGGGCCGCTACTCTCACATTGCATAGGGGCCGCTACTCTCACATTGCATAGGGGCCGCTACTCTCACATTGCATAGGGGCCGCTACCCTCACATTGCATAGGAGCCGCTACCCTCACATTGCATAGGAGCCGCTACTCTCACATTGCATAGGGGCTGCTACTCTCACATTGCAGTAAATATTATAACTCTGTGTATTTGCTAAAAAAAAAAATTACTAGACAAATTATTAATCACCATGTGCCCGAATATATGAATATTGTTGCCTTGTTGTAACACTCTAACCCGTTATGTTTATGAGAAAACAGTCCCCCCCCCCCACCAAAAAAAAAAAGGTGCTATCCAATATCTTGTTGATAAGCGAACCGTTACATTCCCTTACGAGGACCTCTGTATACTCACGGCATTCAACAACATAGTATTGTAGGGTTGTGCAAATATCAGTATGCTGAAACAATAATGAAAGATCTCAACTTTTATTTTTACTTTCATTAAGAAAACTAGCTGTTGAAAGTCTTGATGAAATGAAAAATTTTGAGTTTAACAAATACTCAAGTGCTTGTCAAATGTTTGTTTGGTTTGGTTGATTAACAAAGAAAAATTTTTGTCTGAGCAGCCACTTATTAGTTTTTACTATAAATATTTCTAAAATAACTACACAAAATTGAACTTGAAATATTTCCAGAACTATTGTATTCATTTTTTTTTCTAACTTCTTGAAGGGTTTTATTGAAGCGTTATGCTTTCCACTCATGCAACTATTTTGATTTGTGCAGACTTGAAATATTCTTGTTAATTTTGTTATGCCTACTACAGGACAACAGATGGTAGCACACACATTGGATTGTATATTTTAAACTGAGTTAATCTGATAATATGCCACATTATGTTTAATAATACATTTAAAAAAATAGTATATTACAATTTTAGGAATTACGTTTCACTTTTATTAAAATTAAGTTCTTGTAAAATTATTTTTAATTTTCATTCCAGTTTCATAAAATTCATTGGCATATATTTTTTTTTACATTTTCATTTCGTTAAACAAAAAGTCACATTCGCACAGCACCATAGTTATGCCTCCTTCCTCCATTGCAGTTTCCAGTTCCCATCGCTGCAGGTCCTGGGGGAGGAGCTCATCAAGGTGGTGGAGTTCCTGAACGTCAAGTACGTGATTGGCCTCGGGGAGGGGGCAGGAGCCAATGTGCTGGCACGGTTTGGGCTGGCCCATCCCTCCCACGTGCTCGGCTTGATCCTCATCAACTGCACCGGCAGTGCAGCCTCTGTACTCGAAGGCTTTAAGAACAAGGTAACTATCCCAATTCACACTCACCGACATGGCAGTACACATTCTGCACAACATATACATATGAAACATTGAGTGTTTCTGTACTATTCAGCTCAAGCAACCACAGTTAATGTTAGTATGCAAATACTTATAAACATAACAGCCACAAAAAAAAAAACAATTAAACTAATGCAGAATAGACAGACACAGAAAACACAGCATTTACCATACCATGTTAAGTGTAAAAATAAGTTTACTATAGCGGTTGTAATGACTTATGAAATACACCCTGTTTGACAAGTAACTATTTGTCATACAGGAACAATTAAAACTGGTAAAGAATAAATGGGTATTAAAACAAAATTTCAACAAAAAAGTTTAAATCATCATATTCCAGGAGGATAGTTTATTTTCTGTGTAGATATGGAAGAAGATTATTTTGTAATGTAAAGGTATTTTTGTAAATGAATTACAGACATAATTTCTATCATTGTAAATGTATTTACATTAGCATCAGCATCCAAAGACAACACAACAACACTGAACTAAACTTCATTACATCTACTGGTCTCGCATGCAAACAAGTGCTACCAACCCCACACACCGACACTACTGGCAACATCTATATACAAAACAGTCCTCCACCCTTACACAACAAAAGTCCTTGGACCAAAAGGGTTTAATTTTTGGTCTTTGAGGTCTTGCTGTAACACTGCCACTTGGAGATGCTTGTGGCAACACACTGGGACTTGCAGCATCACTGGAACTGTCCTGTGAACAAGACTGCACTGTGGTTGTCGGAAACCCCTTAAACCCCTCACTTCCATCACTTGGGGGCGTTGGTGCAGTTAGGGTTGAGAATCCTTTAAACCCCTCACTTCCATCAGGCAGAGGCTCCTCTGTTGATTGCTGAGGACCCATGAAAGGTGCTGGTTGCCAATGCTCGACGGATGCCGGTAACGTAGCACCTCCAGACGAGCCCGCATGTCTTGGGCAAAGCTGATCAATATGGCAACGTATCCAAAGTCCATCTGTTGTCAGCACCTTGTACTACACTGGTCTTGTCACCTCAATAACTACTGCAAATAACCACTTTGGACCCCTTCCCATATTCTTAGCATAAACTGGGTCCAGAAGGGCAAACACCCTGGGTTTCAAAGAGCATGGTCTCTCTTGTATGTCCTTAATTTCTTCTGAAAGGCTCGCTGATGTAAAAGCACTCGGTGTAACATGTTGAGCTAACAGCAGCCTGGCCAGTACCATACACTCAGCTTGTCCGTTCAGTGATGGATGATAGGGAGCCACTTTAATCAGTCGAATACCATTGTCTTTTCAAATTCCTGTAACACAGTAGAACTGAATGCACTGCCATTGTTGCTAACCAGTGTGTCAGGTAGTCCATGTGTGACAAACATACTGCGAAGGATCCGAATAACACTTGAAGAATCAGCCAATTTGACTGGTGCAACTTCCAACCATTTAGAATAAGAATCGACAATAATTAGGAATACTTGTTGTTGTACTGGGCCAGCGAAGTCCATGTGTAGTCGTGACCATGGCCTCCTCGTCTTCTCCCATGGATGAATTGGTGCCTTCGGAGAGGCATGTTGCATTGACAAACGCTACACTGTTGGACCACCCTTTCAATGTCCTGATCAATGCCTGGCCGCCATACATAACTGTGTGCCAGTGCCTTGGTTCGCACAATGCCTTGATGCGAGTCATGTAGTGTGTCCAGCATGTGCTTCTGAGCCATTTTTGGAACCACTACTCGTGTCCCCCACAAAACACAACCACAGTGTGTTAACAGCTGATGTTGGCGCCCGCAAAATGGAAGGTAGACTTCTTCTAATTTGTGAGTAGGCCAACCCTTCCACAGCCAATTTCATACTCTTGACAAAACAGGGTCCTTCTGAGTCATGTCTGCAATTTCCTCTGCTTGAAGTGGAGGCTTAACTAGGGCTTCCAACAACAAAACTTCCGGGGTTAATGGCACCTCAACGTCGGGAACGGTTCGGAGAAGGCGGCTGAGCCCATCGGCATGTGGAATACTGGGACCAGGTTTGTAATGCAGCTCAAAATCATATCCACTTAACATGATGCTAGAAGAGATAATGTTGGGAGTTGGCTTATCAGTTGTGAACAGACCCAACAATGGCTTGTGGTCAGTCCTGATTTTGAAATGTCTTCCATACAAGTAGCTATGAGATTTCGTCACACCTGCTATAATACTTAGGGCTTCCTGGTCTATTTGAGCATACTTACGCTCGGTAGTGAACATTGTCTTTCAGTAAAAGCTAATAAGTACTTTCCCTGCCTCACTGGGTTGGCTTAATACAACCCCAATGCCATACTGTGATGCATCATAAGTAAGAATGAGTGGTTTCAATGGATCGTAGTGAGCCAACAATGAGTCCGATGATAACAGATCTTTGATGGCTGCAAAACTTTGGTCATGCTTGTCTGTCCATTCTCATTGTGCTGCTTTATCCAGAAGCCGGTGAAGAGGTTCTGCCACTGATGCCTTAGTGGGCAAGAAAGAGTGATAAACGTTCAGTAACCCTAGATAAGCTTGCAATTCTTCCCGGTTCCTAGGTGTAGGTGCTTCTTGAATGGCACGGACCTTGTCAGATGATGGTTGAATACCATACTGGCCAACCACATAGCCCAGAAAAGTAGCCCAGAATACACTTCACGCAGAATAGCAACTAGACCTTCCATGGATTCTGCCTTAATTGGGATATCGTCAAAATAGGGTACAACCCCATTCAGTCCAGCTAACAGATCTTCCATAAATTTTTGGAATTTTCCTGGAGCTACACACATTCCAAACTGCAACCTGTTTACCTTAAAAGCACCCTTATGTCTGACAACAGTTTGTGCCATTGCAGTCTTTTCATCTACGTGAAGCTGCTGAAAGGCTTGTGCCAAATCAATTTTGGCAAAACAACGACCTTCATTGAGTTTTACTAACAACTGGGTCACAGATGGAACAGGATAAAGATCTTTAAGAGCTTTGTTGAATGTGTTCTTGTAGTCTCCACAAATGTGTACATCCCCAGTTACCTTCAGTACAGGCACGATGAGCGGGCGTAGCCCAGTCTGAACTAGCGACAGGTGTATACACACCCTGTCTTACCAACTTTTAAAGCTCCTTTTCTATTGATGGCAGCAATGCAAACAGAACAGATCTGGCTTTTAACCATACTGGTCTCACTGTTGCATCTAGGTTAAGCGTTACAGGTGCATCCTTAAATAGACCCAAATCTTCATTGAAAACATCCTTAAACTCTTTTACTAGGTCTACTATAACATCAGACACCTGCATGATCCCGTGTACTCTTATAACAAGAGAGTCCATCCAGTTCCGCCTCAGCAATGAGCTGCGCCTTCCCTTAGAAACTACCAGAGGAAGGTAGCATTTGTATGGGCCATAAACAACTGGCACTTCACAAGATCCCAAGGTCTCTATCACATTGTGGATGTAATCCTGCTGAATAATATTAGTTTTAATAATTTCTGGTGCATTGTGGGGAAAGATTTTCTTAAATGGGGTCTCATGAATGATAGATAATCTTGCCCCAGTGTTTAGCTCCATAGATATGGTGTATTCTTAATAACCACAAGTGTACGCATATCTCCAGCTCCACTAGACTGAATTGACTGCACGTGGTACACGTCCGGCTCATCCGACTCAACCTCCACAACATTAACATTGGATTTCATGTTACCTTGAAATTTCTTTGCACTACACACTCACTCAATATGACCTCTTTTCTTGCAGAAGTGGCATTCAACATTCCTAAACCTGCACGAGACACGTGCATGCAAACAACCACAACCTAAACAAGGATACCCTTAGACCTAACTGGCGTACTACCTAGCTTAGGCTTTTGTCTGACAGCATTGGTTTCACTTCTTATTGGCACATGTGGATTGTTGGCGAAGTGACAAACATGATCAGTACTCACGGCTTGTGTGCTTGATTCCCTGATGTCTCGTGTGCAGTAGGGCTGCTTCTGCAGCTAAAGCCTTCTCCTGTGCCTGAGCGAAGATGAGTGAAGCTTCTGAAAACCGCCGCTGAACCACTTAATCCCGCATTCCACAAACTAACCTGTCTCGCAAGGTTAGGTCCAAATGTGTGCCAAAATTACAATGCCCAGCCAAGCGATGTAACTAGGCGATATACTCTGCTACACTTTAATTCTCCTTCTGGTCCCATCTGTGGTAAATCTCTGAAGGTCGTGGTGAGAAGTGATTCTTTAATAACGCCAATATTTCCTCAAAACTTTTCGTAGTGGGGGAAGCAGGTGAAACTAGCTATCTTACAACTGCTCGAGTTTTCAGCCCACATACACTAAGTAAGACAGCACGTTTTTTACCGGCATCGGGCACCTCGTTTGCTTGCAGATAGAAGTTGATATGTTCTGTGTAAGAATTCCAATCATGTGGATTGGATACATCAAATTCCTCAATATTTCCAAGCAGGCCCGACGTCTTGAAACACGAAACAATGAAACAGCCAGCCTACAGTTTCCAACTCATCAATGAACGTGCAACCTTTGCAATGTTATATAATTAACTTGGCGATTTATCATATTCCATCCTCGTCGCCAGATTTTGTGAATGAATTACAGACATAATTTCTATCATTGCGATTGTATTTACGTTAGCATCAACATCCAAAGACAACACAACAACACTGAACTGAACTTCATTACATCTACTGGTCGTACATGAAAACAAGTGCTACCAACCACACACACCGACACTACTGGCAACATCTACATACATAACAGGTATTTATTTTAAAAATGTATTTTGTTTCATTACAGTGTAGGGAAGGAAGACCATCATTCCAATGTTGCCAGTTACATCTTTAAACTTAGTTTTACCTCTTCAGTAATGCAGTTTTCTTTATTTTGTTAAATTTTAATGTTAACGACTTTATCCATGTATGAATCACCCACAAAATGTGTTTGTATCGTTTATGTCCCGTCCATCGGCACTACTGTTCACCGATCCACACGATAGACCTTAGTCCCTGTGCGTGCGCGTGCGAATACATCATGTTTACGACATGCACCATGCAACTACCAACTTGTGCCAACCATGTCTAATAAGATATTTACACGTGGTGAGGATGTGAAGTTTCATGTTTTTTTGGAAATGTTCAAAGTAATGGATTTATTCACAAGGAAAACTCAGTAGAAAATTTTAACGTGGTTTGGCTGCTAGCGAGAGGCGGAGTACGCCAGATTTGAAAGAAACCCTTATTCATGGCTAGAAACTTATCAGAAAATTTACGAAAATAGTTGTTAATGTTCACGGGTGCCAATTCATCTATTTCACGGGTGAGGACGTGGAGACTCGTCTTCAGGACAGTGGTATGTTCGACAGCCATGTGGCGGTGCCCTCGCAGCACACGGTAACTACAGCAATTAAGAGAAAGAGTTCAGTTAGCACATTTACAATGTTCATAAAGTGAGCACGTGTGTTTCTGGAGTTTTCTACGTTTTGTACCCTAAGGTACAAAACGTAGAATAGAGCAACACAGAGACTAGGATCACGAATGGCTATATTGAGATGACATAGATACACTATACATTCAAACACGATATGCTACCCTAGTCTTAAGCGGGCATGGCATTTGAGAGCCTGCCATAGGCCGACACTGTAGGAAAGCATTGTTAAGTGCATGTATGAAATACAGTGTTAAAATCCCCACGGCCGTGAGTCTGACGGAGATGATAGTGCTAGCTCGGCGGGAACAAAAGTTAAGAAAAGGTTCCGGAATGAATAAAACTTACTAATGCAGCTAAATGTCCTCACAAAGAAGTTGATGGCCCCCGTGGCGCGAAACACGTGCCCTCTCAGTAGCCCGCTGGTCAAGACTGAAGATTGTTGCTCAGGGATCCCGTTACCTGGCTGATATCTCCCGCCAACACGGAGAAGGGAAATTAGTTATACAAACATTGGCCAAATATACACAAAAGAAACCCTCGGAACACACTAATAAACACTGACAAAGTTAGCAGAGTAATTTCGATGTGTTTTTTTTACTTACTTAACATCCACAGTTCATGTGTCACTGTATGTCAGAAAAATAATAATTATGTGGAAAAGCTGGAATGGGCTGGCAAAGCATAAAGAAATTCACTAGAAAATAAAACAAGACATTTTACATAAACACAGGCACTCAAAAGGTCAATATTAAATTAAGACACTAGTTTAATATTACGTTAAAGAATATAAATTTGGATACTTGGCATGGCGGACACCAGAACTGCCGAGATCATTTACTTTACACATTAAAAAATCTGAAAAAAAGAAATATGCCCTTCCAGAACAAATCAAATATGACACAAACATTGAAAAAATATATTATTAATTATGAGTGTCTCAAGTTTGTGATTAGTAGCATTACGTAACCTACGTGGCTTCGCACTCTTGGGTTATTTATTCCTCACTGAAGGGGAGCACCAGGGAAATAATACTTCCCCTTTTATAATTTAGACTCTGCTTTCAGGGGCACTGATCAAAACAATACAATAAACACAGTAATGTGAGTTCACTCTTCGTAGCACGTCAAACGGGTCGTAACCCGGTTCACTGACCCGTTCCTGCATGAAAGAGTAGAGCGAGCTATGCACAGAATGCACGGCAGTGCTTGGCTGGTGCATGAGCATAGCAGAAGTGGGCTGCATCCCGGGCGGGACTGTGAGAGCGACATCAACTTCATACTGGAAGACAGATGTAAGCAATAGGCTTAAGGCTGGAGTCATGCATACGTCCAGTTACTCTTGTCCTACGGGCTGATTGTTTATGTCCAGTTACTCTTGTCCTACGGGCTGATTGTTTACGTCCAGTTACTCTTGTCCTACGGGCTGATTGTTTATGTCCAGTTACTCTTTTCCTACGGGCTGATTGTTTACGTCCAGTTACTCTTGTCCTACGGGCTGATTGTTTACGTCCAGTTACTCTTGTCCTATTGGCTGATTGTTTACGTCCAGTTACTCTTGTCCTACGGGCTGATTGTTTACGTCCAGTTACTCTTGTCCTACGGGCTGATTGTTTACGTCCAGTTACTCTTGTCCTACGGGCTGATTGTTTAGGTCCAGTTACTCTTGTCCTACGGGCTGATTGTTTACGTCCAGTTACTCCTGTCCTACGGGCTGATTGTTTACGTCCAGTTACTCCTGTCCTACGGGCTGATTGTTTACATCCAGTTACTCCTGTCCTACGGGCTGATTGTTTACGTCCAGTTACTCCTGTCCTACGGGCTGATTGTTTACGTCCAGTTACTCTTGTCCTACGGGCTGATTGTTTACGTCCAGTTACTCCTGTCCTACGGGCTGATTGTTTACGTCCAGTTACTCCTGTCCTACAGGCTGATTGTTTACGTCCAGTTACTCCTGTCCTACGGGCTGATTGTTTACGTCCAGTTACTCCTGTCCTACGGGCTGATTGTTTACGTCCAGTTACTCTTGTCCTACGGGCTGATTGTTTACGTCCAGTTACTCTTGTCCTACGGGCTGATTGTTTACGTCCAGTTACTCTTGTCCTACGGGCTGATTGTTTACGTCCAGTTACTTGTTACCAATGTCATTTCTATTCCCACTCACCAGTTTGCATTTATGCTGCGGAACAGTGAAATTGCAACCTCTGCAGCTTAGTTCCTCTATAGTATTGGTCCCAACTTCAGAGTTTGGGCATTGGGTGAATAATATCGGGAATATGTGGTCCAATATTTCCCACACCAGTCTAAGGCTGGAGTGGTAAAGTAATAATGGACATACGAACATGAAATGAGCACCTCCACAAAGATAAAACCCATTATAACTTGTTTACAAGACCAGGGTACTTGTAAAAACTGTTCCAAGAATTTTTAATAATTCACAAAAAAAAAAAGAAAATGTAATGGAACAATTAACTAACAGTCAAAAAATTCCAAAGTTCTGAAATGTGTCATTCATTGTGTTTCAGTTTGCTGGCTGGAAGGGAGGACAATCTGCAGAACAGTACCTCGTTTTTCACAAGTTTGGACACGTGAGTGTTTTGTACCTATCCTCTTGTATTTGTATTTGCTATTTGATGGTATGTGTAGTTTTCTTTCATGTTAGTTCAGTACTTCTCCTGCTGTTGTGCACTCTTGTAATAATAGTATGTATGTACTGTATCCCTTGTATGTTGTACAAAGTTATTGTTTCTTTTATCTGTCATTTCTGTAAGGTGTTCATGATCGTTTGATGAGTAAATGTTACAAAATAATTCTAAAGGTTTTGCTGTTTCCTGTTCCCATTATATTCTTTTGCTTTAAAATACTCGTATATTAATCAGCAAATATTAATTCTTAGTAGTTTAATATTCCATACTACGACCCAAACCAAGTTTACTGTACATAAAGAAACAGACGCAATCCATAACGTACTGTCAACGTTATTTTCAGTGTCCTTCCTATATCAAACTACAAGTCTGGCTAGTCACTTAGTGAATCTCAACGAACATTGATACCAAGACTGCAACTGATCTTTATGGCTTGTGGCTGTCCAGCACAAAGTCAACACAAATAAAAATAAATAAGGCTGAATTGCTGAGTAACTGCCACAATGAAACTTTAAGATTTTTCCTCCAGCAGTGGCCTAGTGTAACGGCAGTGGGGTTGAAGGTGATGGAGAGGAAATTTGGGTTCTGCTCGAGAACTAGAAATAAAGCCTTTGAGTTGCTGTAAAATGTTTCATATTCAAACGAGTGACTGTATTATATTATGTTACTAACTGTTTACGGTCCTGTAAATGAGTGAGTTGAAACGTGATATAGGTATTATTTTATTTCATGCTCCAGATCATTTAAATGTGAAACTACGTAGTCTCCTCACCTGCCTCTACATACAAAACAGCTGTATTCATGCTGACCATAGGAGCATTTTATCAGTTAAGGCACTCGTATAACTGGAGTGTTTTTTTTCCTGTGTTAGAGAGACAGGCACAAGGGAGCAATAAGGGTGGCAGTGGCATGCATAGCAAGTGCCTTAATGGTGCTGTACACAGCTATGAACTGGCGTGCACTCTCCTCATGTTGTCGCTAGCTACGTATACGACTAAGCAGTAATTCTCTTATTTTGTAGCAAAGCTCAGTTAACGCTCGGCTTCACCACTTTTGCAGAAACTATTTGTTTTCGCGTCATAATTTCAGTTCAAGAGGAATTATTGGAAATGTTTGATTATAGAAAATTTACAATTTACTAGGTGTTAATACTTTTTTTTTTATCTAATTTGCACTACATGTTTTTTCCTGCCAACAGAAAGGCAGGAACTTATTGATAAATATAAATATGTTCTTGACTTTTTACCACTAGTAGACAACATGCAATTAAAATTCTGCACAAAAATATTAAACAACTCATTAAATTTAAATTTTCTATTGTAATATATTGTCAGTAATTACTATGAATCCGAAATTATAATGCAAAAATGATAATTTCTGCAAAAGAGCTGAAGCCGAGCCTTAAGGGCCCTAAACTAATTTGGGAAGTATTCACATAAAATATTTTACGATAACAGCGGTTTTAAAATGTAATTTTTGCCTATATTAGATGACTTCAGATTTATATTTTGTAGTATTTTGATGCCGTCGGGTGAGACACGAGACGAACGATGACACAAATACTTACTGGTAATATGGGCGCCAGCGATGCTTCCCAATCACCGCACTATTGAGACTCAGGGTTCTCAGGGATGCTGAGGGTTCTGTGTGTCCGTCTCACCTGTGCGTTCTTACAAACATGTAGGCAATACTAAACTTTTAATAAACATCACTGGAAATAAATACTTAATAAAATATATGTGGCTAGGAGACTGTCACTACTGAATAAAAGAGTGAAGTTCACCGTAGACTTGTTTTTATTGTTACTATGCATACACATCAACGTACCAATGAAATTATGATAATCTTGGTCACTAGCCAATTCCGTTTGGGTGCTCTCCAGCCTGCAATTACTCTAGTGCACGCCTAGATGGAAGATCTCACAGAGGTGTGTAAAAGCACAGCCTTCACAAGGGAAGAGGGCAGACAGCTGCTAGGGTGGACTGATGGTTTTTCCCTGAAGATAGGACATGGTGAATTACAAATGAAACCCTTAATACATATTAACATGTGTGATTACTCGACATCACTGACGCAAACTCGTCGAGGCTCGCCCTCCAGCATGTGGGTAGTATGGTGACTGCCTATACACAGAGTCGGCTAGGACAGGGAATAATTGCACCGTAAACTAATTACAAAATTACATAAAGCCTCAAAAGATACTTGAAACAAGATGGGACACGAGATGAGTATTCACAATAATCACACACATGTGTAAAACACGTTTAGATGGCGCGGATGCCGTTAGATGAAGTTCATACGGACCACGTTGTGCAGGTGGAATTGCAATATTTCTTTGTAAAAATTGCAAATCAAATTCTAACAAAATATGATTCTGAGCGAGAAAGTTATTCTCTTTACGATTTAAGTGATAACAGGCTTGTAACATGCCTGATGGCGGTAAAATCAGACATTAACATAACTGCGTGGTCAAGTATAAAAAGCATTAATTTACGTGAAATTACATGGAACCCTGACAAAATTTTACATAGTACCCTGAGTAAAATATTGCACTTACGATATTCCATAAATAAGCTCTCAAAACACAATGATGGCGTATACAAATACTTGGCGTCGGTTAGCCACGTGATTACACGTGATGTTGCAGTAAAATATTCAAACATGGAAAATTCCCTTCAATACTTACATGAAAATAAAGCCCTTAAAATTGCACTTAGCAACAATGCAAAAATTACAATGAAATGCCACTAACATGCGGATGGCACCTGATTCAAGTTGCGCGGGTCGCCTGACCTCTCCGACGTATTTCTCCTCCTTCTCGATTAAGTTAAAAATGCCACAAGGGTGAAATTAATTAGTAAAGCGGAAGCATAATGCTGGGGAAAATGTCTGGCAAACGTACGCAAGCAAAGGTTGACCGGTAAACTAAATTGACTATGGAAACCTACATCAGTGAACAAAAGTTGTAGTTCGTACGTGACAGTGTCTTACCTCGCCAGCTCTCCTTGACAGACTGTCCAGAGGCAAGCGTCGCACGGACGTACCATGGCCGCCTACGGGGTTCACATAATCGGAAGTGCTATGCAAGCAGAGTAAAATATTTTATTATTGAAATTAAATGGCACAAAGTAAATTAAATACTGTTTTACGTTTTATAATTTTCTTATGGATTTTTCATATTATTTCAGTGTCTCTTTGTGACGGCATTCATGCCAGAATATCAGTGTTCTTAATCTCGGTGCTGCAGGCACTTGGCATTTTATAACCAAACAATTTAAAAATAACAACAAACACTTCAAAACATTTTATGACATATTACAACCTACTAAAACAAAATACATTTTACACTGAAAAATAATGTTTATGTGAGTTCAGAATATTGGCCTCTTTACGCACGTGCGGGACACGTGACACATGCGTGGTGAGCGCCGTCATGGGCTCTAGCACCGCTGGCTGTTAGGCGGCGTCAATTTATACTCTCTTAAAAGTTTTGTTAGACTGGTTTAATACACAGTTCATTTTCATATGTAAATAGATTATGAACACTTTCAGCAGTTTCTTTCAAAAGCATCTATTTAAGACACTTTGCAACACAACCTGTTTGTCACGTAGGTGGGTGTTGTGTCTCTCTCCCTGTCATCTTTTGGCAGTGTGTTGTTCTTGCCTCCGCTCACAAAAGCCAGTCACTTTCCCAGGCCCACCCAGAGGTGTTTCACAGACAGAGGCAAAGAACAAGTGTTTCGACCCCCCCCCCCCCCCCTGTAATTTCAAGTATTTTCCATTGATTTTACTATAAAAATGTATAAAGCTTCATAAAATTTCAAAAAAGAATGGCACCAGTAATTTTTAGGAACTGTGTAATCAACCTAGACTCATTACAGCATTTTTTAAATTTCCATCTCACATAGGCCGATCGGTTAATTGGGCACGGAGCAGAGAGAGCACCCATCTTCTCCTTACATTTGGGTGGGACTGTACTCTGCTCCAGTAGCCAATGTTTGTACAGTAGTTGACTATAAAAGGAATAAGGGGTAGGGTAGACAAGCTAGCTGTGCAGGAATCAATCTCTATAGGCGAGTACGAAAAGTTATTTGTTTAACCTTTTTAGAGTGAATTCTTTACTCGGCTCATTCAGTAAGTGACCCAGTCGAAGTTTACCCGAGTTTGGAATGTCTACCGAGTTAACTCCATCAACTACAGGCTGACCCTTCGGCTGTCAAGACCTCAATGCTAAGAGCCGCCCAAATCTTTCTGCTCCACTCTGGGTAACCCTGCTCGACAGCTGGGTAAATGGGCTTTAGCAGACGACAAGCAAAATGGTGTGAAAATATGTAAACAATGCAACCAAAACAAACAGGAAAAAAAGGCAGTTGTAAAAGCAGCATTGAGAGGAGCTTTAGAGCATATATTATATATTTGCTATAAGAACAGTCTGGAGGCATTTTTCAGGTAGCTGTGATGCAATATGATTTTATACTAACCTGTTGCAGAATAAAAATGTACTCTATATGCGTAGTACTGCAGAATACAGTGTCTTTTGTAAGTTAATTTTGGACATAAAACAATTGAACAAAATCTCTTCTTTGTCATTATCATCACCTTCTAGTATAGCATTTAATAAACTCGCCAAATATTCAGGCTCATTTTTAGTTACAGCCATCCCGAAACTCTGAATTGCTTCTGAGCGTTCGGTAACAACATGGCCAACCACTAGTGATTCAGTAAACCTGCTCACATGACTGAGTTAAGCCAGTTAACTCTTTCATGTTACTTTTCATAAATGCTTATATTGCAACATTGAACAGTTGTTCTTCCACTAGAACTGTCAGAACCATGTAGTTTTGACCATTATGTAAATACCTGTTCTGAAATGTTGCTTCACTTTTTCTAACCATTTTTAAAACATTTGGTATATAGTCAAGTCATGCAGAGTACAGCAGTGGTTGATCCCGTCGGGTAAGACACGAGACGAACGATGACACAAATACTTACTGGTAATTTGGGCGCCAGCGGTGCTTCCCAATCACCGCACTGTTGAGACTCAGGGTTCTCAGGGATGCTGAGGGTTCTGTGTGTCCGTCTCATCTGAGCATGCTTATGATACAATGTGCAATACTAAACATTTATCACTGAAAAATGGTGTAGCGAGGACAATGTCACTACAAATAAGAGATTGGAATACTGTGAGACTTACTTTTTATTTTACCGCTCATACAAATAACGTGCCAAGAAATTTAATGGTGATAAACTCGGACGTGTCTAGCTAACTCCGTTTGGGTGCTTCCCAGCACGAAATGACTCTGACACACTCCTAGATAGATGACTTCTACCGTGGTGTTTGAAAACACAATCTTCACAAGTGAAGGGGGTCGACAGCCGCTAGGATGGACCGACAATTTTCCCTGAAGTTAGGACACGGAGAATTACAAGATGAATTAATACATGAACATGTGTGATTATTTGGCATCACTAGTGCATCCTCGAGGCTCGTCCTTCAGCACGTGGTTAATGTGGTGACATCCTATACACAGAGCTGGCTAGGATAAAAATAATATCACTGTACAAAATTCCAAAATTACACAAATATCTATGAAACAAGATGGGGCAGGATATGAGTAGTCACAATAAATACGCACGTGCGTGAAAGCAAGCTTAGATGGTGCGTATGCCGCTGGATAAATTTCGTAGCGGACCATGTGATGCAGGTGAAATTGCAATGTTTTCTCCGTAAAAACAGCAAATTAAATTCAGACAAATTGGTATTTCGTTTGGAAATAATGGCGGAAAAAGCAAACATGAAAATGACCGCGTGGTCATACATAAAAAGCATCAATTTGCATGAAAATTACATAGAACCCTGAATAACATTACATAGAACCCTGAAATAAATTATGTCACACATGATTTTACACAAATAAGCCCTTGAATCACAAGTATGACGCAGATATTGACTTTGCGATATCTGACCGCGTGGTCATATGTGATGTGGCCGTAAAATGATTAAACATGAAAAATGCCCTCAAATACATATAACAGAATTAATGCTCTTAAAATTGCACGCAGGAATAATAAAGAAATTACAATGGAACGCCTTTATCATAGGCGGATGGCGCCTGATTCAAATTTCGCGGGTCGCGTGGCCTCTCCGACATCTTTCTCCCTTTCTCCTTGTTTAAGTTTCAAAAAGCCGCAAGGGCACAAATTATTTAGTCAAGCGGGAACATAAACGGAAGTGCTATGCATGCAGAGTGAAATATTTTATATTGAAAAGTAAAAGGCACTTTAGAAATTAAAATATGAATAACATTGTACATTTTAAATTAGTAATTTCTTGTCCTCTTTTAATGTCTTTTGTTACGGCATTCTGGCCGGAGTAGATTTGTTCATAATCTCCGCGCAGCACGCAGTTTGAATTTTTAACCAAGTATGGTGCAACAGTTTATGAACATACAAATATTAAACATAAAAATACTATGAACCTGAAATAAAAGAAAACGTATTTGACACTTGAAAAATACAATATTCCCGTTATGGGAAAGTCCAGTTTAAGGCTTCTTTCTGCACGCGCCTCTCACATGTCACGTGAGAGGTGGGCTCCGTCATGGGCTTGACTCTGCTGGCTGTTAGCCGGCATCAGGTTTTCAATGGAGGTATGAGTTTGATGGAAAGCTAAATGTAAAACAAGTCTTTGTCTCTGTTTCGTCACATGATTGTGACAGTTCTGTAGCTAAGTTGTGAATGAGTGTTGGGGATGTGTGCAGGAAAGAAAACAAGTCTTATCTTTAGTCTCTGTGTGTGTGACCACTGCCTTGTTATCAACCCTAAGAAATTTCCATCTTTAACCCCTATAATCCTCAGCTCTTCTGGCTGCATGCACCAGTCTCTTCCTCTCCACTTCACCCCACACATTTGGTAAGACTGGGCTTTCAGAGGGGCTGTCGGATGAACACATTTTCCACGCTGATGCATCGTTGCGATGTTTCGCTGACTGAGCCAGCTTCCTCAGGTGGCAAGTGGTGGTAAACTGCAATCTGTCGAGCAGGGTTGGCAAACAGAAAACATAGCGGCCAGGAGGTGAACTAGGGTGAAGGAAAATTTGAAATGTGGAAGAGGGGTTATCTTATATTGTGAGATGTGGTGTGTGCTGCAATTGGTATCTCCTGCAAAGTTACCTACATTTACCCCAGCTATGACTTTTGAACATCCACACTGTGGCCATTTATTCTCTGTCTGAAGGTGTTGGTAGTAAGGCCAATGTTCTCTTCATTGCAGTGAACATACTGTACTGTAGCTAGTAGATGAGATTTTCTGTTGCACAGTTGCAGCTGTCTTGGCTAGGATAAGTCTGGTTGGTGAGCCTGCTGTTGAAGGAAGTGGAAGGTTGGTGCATAGCAGGAGAGCTACAACGTGGATTATTGTAAGGATGAGATCACCTGGAGGTGGTGATATTACGGACTGTGGCATTGGGTCGTAGTTTGGGGTGCACCAGTTTGTTTCGCACCAAAACTCTACCTGTACACACTAAATCCACCAACAACTTTCAATACCTACATTTTGACAGCTACCATACATTCCACGTCAAGAAATCTCTTCCGTTCAGTCTTGCCACCAGGGCTGAATTATTAGCTTCACTCAGACTTACCTAAACAATCAGTGTGATCTAGTAAGCCAAAGCCTTCCTCATAGAGACTACCCCGGATCCCTTGTTCACAAACAGATTCAGCATGCCACTTCATTCTACCACAGATCCTTCTAGTTGTTCCGTACCACAAGAGCATGGACTAACTCATAACCATCCTCAACTGCAGACACAAATTTCTGACCTCATCACCACTCACTTAAAAATAAGCAAACTGGTACACCCTAAATTGCCACCCAATGCTACAGTCAGTAATATCACCAACCCCAGGTGGTCTCATCCTTGCAATAGCCGACGTTGTAGCTCTACTGCTATGCACCAACCAGACTTATCCTAGCCAAGACAGCTGCAACTGTGCGACAGAAAATCTCATCTACCAGCTACAGTACAGTATGTTCACTGCAATGACGAGTACATTGGTCTTACTACCAACACCTTCAAACAGAGAATGAATGATCACAAAGAGGACAACAAACAAACCATAACTAGAATAAATGTATATTTACAGGAGATGCCAGTTGCAGCACATGTAGCATCTCATAACCAGATCCTCGACTCCTGTTACAAAACCAGAGTTGTGAGGACCTTATCACTTTCTAATAATAGTGCAGAACTGTGACAGGCAACTGATCCACCAATACATTAACAAATTCTAGATAGCCACCTGGTTTGAGCGTAAGATAACGCTACTGTCACATTTTAAATTACTCACCTCACGTTAGTACGCAACCACTGCTCACCAAACTGCAGTGTACCACCACTCACCAGCTAAAGAAGTTGGCCTAGCCAGAAAAACCTCGCGACCGCGCATCCACGTGGAAAATGTGTTTGGCACCTTTTGTATGTGTGTGTGCACATGTACAAGTGTGTGTGTGTGTGTGTGTGTGTGTGTGTGTGCGCGCGCGTGTGCGAGCCCATGAAAACTTCTGTTTCCTGGCTCATTTTTTCATTGTAAAAAGTATTATTATAACATGATCCATGCCTGCATTAATTTTAATACAGTTTAGAGTAGATTACTATGCATGCATGCGGAATGAATTTAAAACTGTTGATTGGTTTAAAAAGTTGTCATTATGAGGCAGCTTATTGTCAATTGCACAAAATAATTTTGAATGTCTGCAACTCAGCAGTTGTTAGAAGTCCAACATTGGGTTGAACCACAGAAAAATGGTTCATGTATTTCAGATTTTTACTTAATAGTTTGGTTTTTTAATTCAGCAAAAATTTCATTGGGATAATTTCTGGGTCAGCTGGCAATGTTTCTGAGAGTAATGCCTGATACCGTAAGACAGCTGGAGAATCTTAATTACCTGCTATAAATTTTATACAAGATAAAAAATTATTGATAAAGAAGCTGTGAATAAAGTTTTAAATGGCACTCCCATGTAATGCTCACTTTTGTATGAATGTACAGTATATATGGCATTTGTTATATACAGAAATGCTGAAGATATCAGGATGTGAATCAAGTGAATGCCAAACTCCATCATTACAGACTTTGTGGGTCATCTGGAAGTTTAGGTGTCATCCATCATTACCTCTAATTACTCACCTTCATAAATGCACTACAATAGTTAGCTATAAAGGAAAATACGTTTTCTATATGCAGAATATGTCAGGTGATGTTATCAAACATTTCTTAACATTTGAAGAAAATTTAATTATGTTGGTGTAGGATAACAGCATCACTTAAGGGGAATGGTGCACGGAAGCAGTGTATTTATCTTAATTTTGGTCAAAAGTGGTTTTTCAGAGAATTTTCTAAAATTTTGGCACGACAAGACATAAAGAATAATTTTGAACACCTTCTTACATTGATGGATATTCACTACCATTACAACTATCGGAGCACTAATGGAAGATAAGAAAGAATAACTTATTTCTCATCTTCCATTAGTGCTTACAGAATAATAAAGATAGTGAATATTTAACAAAGCAAGAAGTTGTTAAAAAATATTATTTACATCTTGTCGTGCCAACAATTCCGATAAATCCTCTGAAAAATAATTTATAACGAAAATCGGGTAAACATACTGTTTTCGTGCACCATTTGCCTTAAGCTTTCAATATGTAATTGCATCATTAAAAACGATAACGATTCTGATTGCAGCTCATTATCGGCCACCGGCCTTTTGTGTAAACCATATGCCACATAGGCTGTTCACAGATTTTCATGTGCCTTCTCAGCCATTGTACTCTGCATTGCACATACCTCCACCAATTTAGAATAGGCATCCACCAAGATCAATAGCCTTTTCCCTTCCTTTTTCATAAAATCAACATGTACCCGCTCTACCACTCGAGAAGTCTCCGGCCATGAAACTCTCACCCTTTTAGTTGTGTTATGTGTACACAGCTGGCAAGCCGCACACCTCTTCATCATGTCTTCAATCTTGTAGTCCATTCCACATAACGTCTCCCCAGCATTTTCATCCGAACTACCCCAGGATGACCCTCGTGTAGCACTTGTCACACTGTTTCTCAAATACTTGTGGAATTATAACCCTGTACACACACATGACACAGTTTTCTTCCACTGTCAACTTGTTCTTCCTGCTTGCGTAAGGTTTGATGTTGGGCTCATTAATGTGGTTTGGCCATCCATACCTATCATAGTTTTTCACTGTTTTCAATACTACATCCTGTTCTGTTTACATAGCAATCTCCCCTGCCGTAATTGAAAAGTTCTGAAGATGCTGAACCTGGAAGACTGGTTGCTCTATGAGATAGTGGTAACCTTGACAGCGCATCAGCATTACCCATTTCTTTCCCTTTTCTGTACTCAATGGACTAGTCATATGTTGAAAGGAGCAAAGCCCACCGCTGCAATCATTCCTTTCCTAGAGATGGAACCACCAAAGATGGTGTTCAAGAGACGATGAACTATATGGAGTGTAAAATATCCCTGCTCTGCTTTGGACAATGTTTTCGATGCAAAGCAAATAGGTTGCTCTGAGCCATCTGGCATCCTGTGCGACAACACAGCACCCATTCCATACTGCGAGCCATCACTTGTTACTATGAGTGGTTTCCATGGGTCAAAAACCACTAGCGCTAGAGTCTGGAAAATCCATTCTTTACTTTCGTCAAATACGTGCTGTCACTGTGTGTCCCATATCTATGAAGTTCCTTGTGCCAACAAATTATATAGAAGTTTCAACGTGCTCTACATACTTGGAACGAATCTGGCATAGAAATATATCAACCCCAAATAAGCCTTTAACTGTGTCACCATAATTGTTTCTGCAACCTCCTTTATTGACTGTTGTAGGTCATTGCCAGGCCTGATGCCCTCACCACTGGTGATATACTCCAGAAATTCGACCTCTCTTTTCAGGAAATTTCACTTTTCTTTTCAGTGTGTCCCATATCTATGAAGTTCCTTGTGCCAACAAATTATATAGAAGTTTCAACGTGCTCTACATACTTGGAACGAATCTGGCATAGAAATATATCAACCCCAAATAAGCCTTTAACTGTGTCACCATAATTGTTTCTGCAACCTCCTTTATTGACTGTTGTAGGTCATTGCCAGGCCTGATGCCCTCACCACTGGTGATATACTCCAGAAATTCGACCTCTCTTTTCAGGAAATTTCACTTTTCTTTTCAGGCTCTCACCTCATTTTCCTGCAACCTCTACAGCATCTAGTCCAATTTCCTTGCACATTCCTTTACTGAACTCCCGGTAAAGAGGATATCATCCAAGTAGGCCACTACTCCCAGAATCCCATGTAAAATCTGTTCAATCTCTGCTTTAAATATGCCTGAAGTAATCAACAACCAAAAGGCATTCTCCAATATCTGTACAGACCCCTATGGGTATTTACTGTCACAAACTCTTCTAACGCTTTCCCCACAACCAGCTGCTGGTAAGCATTTGACAAATCCAGCTCACAAAACACCTTACCATTCCCCAAAGATTCAAAAGTATTATGTATACATGGAAATGGCTGGTGTGCAAGCTCTATCCTAGGGTTTAAAGTATGTAGCCTTAAAATCAGCACACAACCTTACCTCTCCATTTGCCTTAGGTACCACTACCAGGAGTCTTGTCCAATTACTGTAGGTGACCTTTTCCAGGATTTGTTGCTGTTCCGAGTACTGCAACTTCTGCTCCATTAGGTATCTGCTCCATAAGGTATCATCCTTGCCTTGAGGAAAACTGTTGAAACCCCCTCCTACTTACACAGTAGTCTTTTTAGCACTCTCCTTTAGCCCCTCCCCTTCTCATTTCAGTCGTTATCACTCATCCTGTCCCCCACTCCTAGCTGCTTGGTTATTTGTTCCCTGGCTCCACATACCACAGCAGACTTCTGCATCTGACATTTCCTGCCCAAATGCCCCATTTTAGAACAATTATGACATTTATATTGCGAGTAAGGGCATGTCGCTGCCATGTGCTTCTTACTGCCACAGTGATAACATTCCCTCTGACCAAAACTACTTTGTGAGTTCCCCACTCCTGCAGGCTGTTTCTTTTACACCCGTACTTTGCACACATCCTCCAATACCAACTGATGAGTCTGTAATAGTTTCTGTTATTATTCTGCTTGCTCCAATTTATACTCCTATTCAATGAGTTTTTGCTGAATGTGTTTAGTGCGTAGACTACTGACCAAATAATCTTGCAATGCCTCTGGCAAAAATGTGTCAAAATTGCATGTTTGCACCAAATGTTTAATTGCAACTGAAAACTCGGCAATGGACTCGCCCGTGAAATTTAAATTGTTCCATAATCACCAGTGCCTTTGGACTATATTTGCATTTTAGGATTACTTCCAATTCAGCAAACAACTTGAGCCCGAGCTCATCTGTAAACACCAAATCGCACAACACGCCAAACATATGGTTTCCTATAATCAACATCAACAATACAGAGACCTCCTTTGTCTCTGGTAACAAATTTGCATTACAATAATGTTGCAACCGCTTCATATATGACACAATATTATCCTAATGTTGTTCAAGCTCATCCATCCAGCCATCCAAAGGATGGCTGGATGGATGAGCACACTTTATTTTAAAAACCTTGTTGCCAATGTCATGTACCGAGCACAGGCGCAATCATGTCAACATTCATTGACTCCAACTTTGGTACCACAAATACTCAATACTAGAAGTGAAAATTCGTATAAGTTGACGCCGGCTAACAGCCAGCGACGCTAGAGCCCATGATGGCGCTCACCATGTATGTGTCACGTGTCCTGCACGTGCGCAAAGAGGCCAATATTCTGAACTCACATAAATATTATTTTTCAGTGTAAAATGTGTTTTGTATTTGTAGGGTTTAATATGTCTTTAAATGTTTTGAAGTGTTTGTTGTTATTTTGAAATTATTTGGTTATGAAATGCAAAGTGCCCATGGCACCAAGATTAAGAACACTAATATTCCGGCGTGAACGCCGTCATAAAGAGGCACTGAAATTATATGAAAAATTCATATGAAAATTATAAAATGTAAAACATTACTTAATTTAATTTGTACCATTATATTTTCACTAATAAAATATTTTACTCCGCTTATGTGAACCCCATAGGCAGCCATGGTAGGTCCGTGCGATGTTTATCTCTGGACAGTCTGTCGAGGAGAGCTGGCGAGGTAAGACACTGTCACGTACGAACTACAACTTTTGTTCACTGATGTAGGTTTCCATAGTCAATTTAGTTTACCGGTCAACCTTTGCTTGCGTACGTTTGCCAGACATTTTCCCCAGCATTATGCTTCCACTTTACTAATTTATTTCACCCTTGTGGCATTTTCAACTTAATCGAGGAGAAGGAGGAGGAATATGTCAGAGAGGTCACGTGAGCAGCGCAACTTGAATCAGGCGCCATCCGCCTATGTTAGTGGTGTTTCATTGTAATTTCTGCATTATTGCTACATGCAGTTTTAAGGGCTTTGTTTTCATGTATGTTTTTGAGGGTGTTTTCCATGTTTGAATATTTTACGGCATCACGTATAACCACGCGGCTAACCGACGCCAAGTATTTGTACACGCCATCATTGCGTTTTGAGAGCTTATTTATGTAATATTGTATGTGCAATATTTTAGTCAGAGTTCTACGTTCAGTTTTGTCAGGGTTCCGTGTAATTTTCACGTAAATTAAATTAATGCTTTTTGTGTTTGACCTCACTGTCACTTTCATGTTTAATTTTACCGCCATCAGGCATGCTACACGCCTGCAATCACTTAAATCGTAAAGAGAATAATTTTCTCGCTCCGAATAACATTTTGTCTGAATTTAATTTGTTGTTTTTACAAAGAAATATTGTAATTCCACCTGCACCATGTGGTCCTCTACGATCTTCATCCAGCTTCATCCATGCCCTCTAAACTTGTTTTCATGCATGTGTGTGTTTATTGTGAATACTCATCTCGTGTCCCATCTTGTTTCATGTATCTTTTGCAGAATTATGTAATTATGTAGTTTGTGTACGGTGCTATTACTCCCGTCCTAGCCAGCTCTGTGTGTAGGCCATCACCACACTACCCACATGCTGGCGGGCGAGCCCCTACGAGTTCATGTTAGTGATGCTGAGTAATCACACATGTTAATATGTTTCATCAAGTGTTTTCATTTGTAATTCACCATGTCCTGTCTTCAGGGAAAAACCATCAGTCCACCCTAGTGGCTGTCTGCCCTCTTCTCTTGTGAAGGCTGTGCTTTCACGCACCTCGGTGAGATCATCCATTTAGGCGTGCGCTAGAGTACTTGCTGGCTGAGGAGCACCCAAACGGAATTGGCTATCATAATCATAATTTCATTGGGACGTTGCTGTGTGTGCAAAGTAACAATAAAAACAAGTCTACAGTGAACTTACCTCTTTTATTCAGTTGTGACAGTGTTCTAGCCTCATAAATTTTATTGAGTGTTTATTTCAATGTGATGTTTAGTGAAAAGTTTAGTATTGCTTACGTGTTTGTAAGTATGCTCGAGTGAGACGGACACACAGAACCCACAGCATCCCTGAGAACCCTGAGTCTCAATAGTGCGGTGATTGGGAAGCACTGCTGGCGCCTATATCATCAGTACGTAATTTTGTCACAGTTTGTCTCGTGTTTCACCCGACGGCGTCAAAGTACATATCAGAAATACATTGTAACAATTCATTTGAGATTGTACATAATATATCAATGCATCTCTGTGAGGGTCATTTACAAATAACTTGTAAAAATGATGTCCCAAACTTGTCAATTGTATAGTTTAAAAGATTTGTAAACTATTACATTTTCCCATGTGAAAGAGGCTATTTATGCAACTCTGCAACCATTTTTCCATGTGAAAGAGGCTATTTATGCAACTCTGCATCCATTTTCCCGTGTGAAAGAGGCTATTTATGCAACTCTGCATCCATTTTTTTTGTAAATAATAGCCTATTTAATGGCAGTGATTTTTATAGAAAAGAAAGTATGAAATGTCATTCACCTATCTGTCCCCTTCCACAGGTTTGCAGAATGTTGTATGGGTATAGCAAAGAAATAATAGTTTAACATAACCTTCATTTCGTGAAATCCTTAAAAACCTTTTTGCAGATACATATTTGGCATTTAAGTTAATGAATGATTAGAAACAATATTTTTAGAGCATGCAGAACTGTGTCCCCAAATTTTTTTAGTCATTCACCTCAGTTGGTTTGAGATGTAACAATTTTTTTCTCTATGGATTGAACATTGCAACCCTCCGTATAAAAAAAAACTGGTTTTAATTCTTTAATTTCTGTTTCCGTATGTTTTTATATAATTAGTTCTAAAGTGTTTGTGAGAATGTAAAATGTTTTTAAGTTATGCCTGCATATATAAGAAGCAAGCTGAAATGAATGCAGAGGTGGGGGTAAAGTTTTAGCAAGAATTTTGCTAAAAAATCAACTATGGTGAGTGAGAAGTGGACATTCCTTCGGCTGGTAACATTTTATGACTTTTTGACGCTGTTATGGATTGAATTTGATGAATTATTAATGTGAAGTGTTTTTGCAGTGCTGAAATGTTGGATTTTATACAAATCTGCCCTTTTTTAACCAATTTTAATGTGTTTTATGTGGAAAACCATAGATGTTGTAGTGGTTACAAGACAACAATCTCATAGTGAAATAACACTATTTACAAACAGCGTCTGACTCATAGTGAGCTGCTGATATTAGGCTGGGCAACCAACCTACTGCCCATGCAGAAAGTAACGGGATACTACCACATTATATTTCCCAAGTAGTACATGGTATGACTCTCTGTGTAAAAGAATCCGGAGGTAGAGCTTCCCTTCACTCGGATATCCGGGAAGGGAATACATTGAGAGGAAATACTAATGAAAGAAAGAAGAGTAGAAAAAAGGAAGGCAAGATAAGGATTGGAACATGGAATGTATGCACGCTATTGCAAGCAGGAAAGCTAGAAAATGCAAAACAGGAGATGAAAAAGAACAGATTAGATGCTTTTGGTATGTGTGAAATAAGATGGGGAGGGAACGGGGAGATAGAAAGTGGAGATTATAAGCTTTTCTACTCAGGAGAAGATAAGAGTGGTGGAAATGGTGTGGGAATACTGATAGGGCAAAAACTGAAAAATAAGGTAATGAAGGTGCAATATATTGATGGAAGATTGATAATGATACGGCTGCAGGGTAGTTCGAAAGGCGTGATATTAATACAGGTATATATGCCAACTAGCCTGCATATAGATGAAGAGGTGGAATAATACTATGCAAAGATTGAGGAACTTATTGAGAAAGAGAATAAAAATGCCTGTATCATTATTATGGGAGACTGGAATGCAGTGGTGGGTGAAGGAAAAGAAGAAGATATAGTAGGAAAATTTAGATTAGGGGTAAGAAATGTGAGGGGTGAAAGACTAATTAACTTTTGCAAAGGAAACTCACTAGTGGTGGGCAACACCCTATTTGAAAATCACAAAAGGAGACGTTATACATGGGTCTTTGGTTTGAATAGAGAAAGGTACCAGCTGGACTACATCCTGATACAAAAATGTATAGGAACTTCCTGAAGAATGCCAAAGCTTACCCAGGAGCATACATCAGTTCGGATCACAATCTCGTAGTGGGAGAAATACAAGTCAAGTTGAAGAAAGTGGAGAGAGGTAGAGCAAGGGAAAGAGACACTCAAGGAGGCAAGTAAGGCTTCGGAGCTGGAAGACAGGTTTATGGGAAAATGCCAAAGAGGCAGAGATGAAAAATTGATAAAAATGAGGGAAGGACTCATGACATCTGCCAAAGAAGTTCTAGGAATCAGAGAGTCCAAAAGCATCAGGACATAATGGATAATGGAAAACATGTTGAAAAAGATGGAAGAACGGAGAAAGTGGAAGAATACGGAAATGAAGAAGGAAGAAAGAGGTATAGGAAACTGAATAATGAATTAAGAAGAGAAACTGAACAAACGAGAGAAAGATGGATGAAAGAGAAATGTGAGGAAATAGAGAAAATGGTGAAAGAGGGAAAGTATGAAATGATATACAGAATGTCTAGGGAGATAGCCTTTGAAGACAAAAGAAGGAAGTATAACATGGAAATAGAAAAAGTGGATGACACATTAGTCAAAGAACCACATGAGGTGTTGACTAGACGGCAAGAATATATAGAATGTCTGTATAAGGCGGATGAAAGACCAAGTGAAAGAATGATTGAAGAGGAGGCACAGGTGCTAGAGGATAGAAAGTAGTACGGCATCTTGGAAGTAGAAGTAGAAAAGGCACTGAAGGAGATGAAGAATCGAAAGGTATGTGGAATTGATAATTTGCCAGCAGAAGTGTTGAAGAGTTTAGGAAACAGAGGAAAGAGGGAGATAGTCTACCTATGTAATGAGATATATGACAAAGGGGAATGGCCAGATGAATTTCTCGCAATGGCAGTGATACCAATTGAAAGAAAAAAGAATACCAATAAATGTGAAGAGCATAGGACTATTAGTCTAATTTCTCATGCAGCTAAAATGTCGTTGAGAGTGTTGAATAGAAGGCTATATGGGAAGTTAGATAGATGGATTGGAGAGGAACAGTTTGGATTTAGCAGTTGAAAAGGAACAAGAGATGCTATAGGCGTGTTAAGAATCATAGGAGAAAGATATATTGAGAAAGGTAGAGAAATTTATGCTGTCTTTATTGACTTGGAAAAATCTTTTGACAGAGTACAATGGAACAAGCTGATGGACATGTTGAAGAGGAAAGGAGTAGATTGGAAGGAGAGAAGACTAATACAGAATCTATATTTACAACAGAAAGTAAGAATAAAGATTGGAACTGAAATGTCAGAAGAAAGCAGCATTGGGAGGGGCATTAGACAAGGCTGTTGCCTTTCTCCCTCGTTGTTCAACTTATACCTGGAGGAGATTATTGGGAAATGCTTAGATGGCAAAAGAGGAGTACGTGTTGATGGAAAGAGAATAGAATGTATAAGATTTGCCGATTATATGGTTTTATAATCAG
Organism: Dryococelus australis; assembly: GCA_029891345.1. NCBI lineage: Eukaryota > Metazoa > Arthropoda > Insecta > Phasmatodea > Phasmatidae > Dryococelus > Dryococelus australis. Next base: position 9,829,988 of record CM057001.1, on the reverse strand, counting down.
AAAGTGAATGAACTATAACTAAAATGCTAAAAAATCTGAATGAAACTTGTGAGGAGCATGGAATGAGAATCAATACGTCAAAAACAAAGAGTATAGTATTCAGTAAAGGAAGGCAACCGGCAAATATTAAGATAGGACAAGTTAATATCAGCCAAGTAAGAGCAGTCAAATATCTAGGAAGTACGATAACTGAGGACTTGAGATGTCATCAGGAGGTGAAGACTCGTACTGCGGTAGCGAAGGAAGCGTTCAATAGGAAGAGGAGATTGCTATGCGGAAAACTAGATAAAGCACTGAGGAAAAGACTTGGCAAGTGTTTAGTATGGAGTGTGGCACTATATGGGGCAGACACGTGGACACTGAGACGTGAGGACGAAATAAGGCTAGAAGCGTTTGAGATGTGGATGTGGACGAGAATGGAGAGGATAAGCTGGGTGGAAAGTGTGAGATATGAAGAAGTGCTGGAAAGAGTTGGTGAGAGGAGAAAACTGCTGAAAGTCATAAGAGAAAGGAAGAAGAACTGAATGGGACACTCGTTGAGACGGGAGTGCTTGCTAACAGTCGCTATGGAAGGAATAGTTTGTGGAAAAAGATTGAAAGGAAGGACAAGATACATGTTTATAGATTACATCAATGGAAGCGGAAAGTATATGAACCTGAAGAGGTTGGCAGAAGACAGGAGAGCATGGAGAGATACCACGTATAAACCTGCCTCTGGACAGAACACAAATGATGATGATGTTTTGTGGGTTGGTGGACCTGACCAGTTTCTTCCATGCTTACCACCTTTTTGAGATATACATGAGGTTAGGTTGCAATACGAGTTGAGTGCCAGCAAACCTGTCATTCTTCTGGCAAGTAAAACTAGAAAATTTGTATGCATGTTGAGATATTAGTTTGCATAATTGAAGGCAGCAGATTTTCTGGCAGTTGCTCATTTTGTCATTTATTGGGTTTGTTATTTTAGACTGCAGCATGCACTTTATGCTGGAATGTCATTCTCCTAGCTTTGTAGCAACCAGGAGAATGACATAACTGTACATTTTATGTAAAAAGTAACTATTATATTCTAATGTGTATAATATTTGACACTTGCTAGATATTATCGTGCTACTTTGTACATACTAGGTTATAAGACACTGTCGTCAATTTTGAGGAGTCAGAGCACATACGTACAGAAACCATTTTACTAAGCAGAAGTTATCGTTACAGATGGCAAGAAAATCCCAGAGCCGTGAGGAACGTCTCAAGAAATAGCGAGAAGCAGAAATAAAAAGATATGTCCTGATGAAGACAAAGACTAAAGAAGATCCAAATCTTTTACAGGATATTAAGGAAACGTCATGATGGAAATATAAAAAAAGAAGACTTAAGAAACAGGTTAAGCTTATAGCAAAAATGACAGAGAGGAAGGCGACTGAAACGAAAACAATGGCGAAAGAACACTGCTTCTTCAAGACAAAGAAGAACATTTCCGCAAACAAATACTCCACCTGAGTTTCGTGAAGAGGAGTTGGACATTGGTGAAGAAGAAGAGTTGAATTATCCACACCAGAAAAACCAGGGCAGTTGTGGATAAAGAAAAGAAGAAAGTCAGATCAATGAAAGATCGTGAATTGAAGAAAAAGATGACACAATAAAAAGTTAAATCAGAAAATAGAACAATAAGAGAAACTGTAGAACAGAATGAAGAAAATAGAGCAGATGAAGTGCCAGAAAGGATTACAAGAACTTACCCCCACGTAAGAGAGTTGAAGAAATTATGCACAGTGAGCCAGAAATTCTAAAATGAAAACTTTTGCAGGGCGATGTTGTGTGTGAACAACTTTTCTAAATCTATTCAAGAAATGAAAGGTCCTGGTTCAGTAGGAAAAAAGAAGTCTCTTTATCAAGTCCTGTGGGGGAAAATATTGAAAAAATACAGACACATTTCCTCTCTCAAGTTCTTGAAAGGTGGTAGAGTTAAAAGAAGTGATAAGAAAGGTCGGGAAAAGAAACAAATTTCAGCCAAGATTGAAAGGGATGTAACAGCATTCTTTGAAGATGACCGTAATTGCAGGATTCTTCATGGGAAGGACATCGTTAAAAGTGAAGCTGGCAGACAACTAGTACGATGTTTAGAAGATGACAAGAACAATCTGTATGAAAAATTTAAGAAAGAAGATCCTTCAAAAAGAAAGAATATAAGTTATTCAACATTTACCAGATACAGGCCAAGTGGGTGAAGAAAATGACTGTTGATGAAAGAGAAACCTGTCTTTGCATACAGCACACCAATACAAAGCTGTTAGTCCAAGCTGTACATAAATATGGCATTTTTTATTCAGCGGAACCAAGTGATATTCTGCAACAAATATGTTGTGATATTCACAATGAAAATAGTTTATTGAGGAAGTGAAAATTGTAAGTCCAACTAAATTCATTTCAGTGATTTAAAGGAAAATGATATTGGTGTTTAACCTGAAATGGTAAACTACCAGAGAAACATACACAGATAATATTGGGAATCAAAAACAGTTCTAAAGATGTAATTACGGTCAACCTTTTGGAAATGGGTTATCAGTTACAGAATATTGTGAATGGATATACTGCTCATGTAGGAAGAGTAATACACCAACATGAAGCATTAAAATATCAGAAAGAGAAAAAGCAATGTAATGAGGCTGTAATTCACATGGACTTTATTGAAAACTACAACTGTAAATTTGCAGAGGAAACTCAAACATTCCACTTTGGCGGTTCAAGAAAACAAGTTTCTTGCATATTGTAATAACCTATCTTCATGGTAAAAACTCTCAACTTGATATGCCTTCTACAATACAGAGCTTCTGCACATTATCTGATTGCTTGGACCATGGTGTTCATGCCATGTGGGCTCATTTCAAACCCATATTGAAAACTCTCACCAACTCTGTTAACACAATTCACTTCTGGAGTGACAGCCCAAGCACCCAGTACCGAAATTAAAAAATGTTCACAGTGTTATCACAACATTTTAGAGACATGTTCCCAAATGTACAACATTTTACGTGGCACTATCATGAAGCTGCACATGGTAAAGGAGCCCCTGATGGTATCGGGGGTACCTGTAAACGAACTGCCGACAACCTAGTTTCATAAGGCAAAGATATCCCTGATGTTGTAACTTTGATCAGTGTGCTCAAAGAAAATATCTATAAGATTACTATAGAAGAAGTTACCAAAAGATTACATAGATCAAATGAAACAAAGATTTAATTTCAAATATTTTAAAAAGCCTTTATATGAACCATGTGTGTTCAAGTAGTGGCTGATGCAGCTGGAACTACAGTGCTTCATATGAGATAACTTAGTTGCCTTACCTGCTAAGGATATTGTTCGTGAGGAAGATGTCAGAGTAGAGTATCTGTTGAGGTGCAGCTGGAGCTACAGTGCTTCATATGAGATAACTTAGTTGCCTTACCTGCTAAGGATATTGTTCATGAGGAAGATGTCAGAGTAGAGTATCTGGTGAGGTGAAGCTGGAGCTAAAGTGCTTCATATGAGATAACTTAGTTGCCTTACCTGCTAAGGATATTGTTCATGAGGAAGATGTCAGAGTAGAGTATCTGGTGAGGTGCAGCTGGAACTACAGTGCTTCATATGAGATAACTTAGTTGCCTTACCTGCTAAGGATATTGTTCATGAGGAAGATGTCAGAGTAGAGTATCTGGTGAGGTGCAGCTGGAGCTACAGTGCTTCATATGAGATAACTTAGTTGCCTTACCTGCTAAGGATATTGTTCATGAGGAAGATGTCAGAGTAGAGTATCTGGTGAGGTGAAGCTGGAGCTAAAGTGCTTCATATGAGATAACTTAGTTGCCTTACCTGCTAAGGATATTGTTCATGAGGAAGATGTCAGAGTAGAGTATCTGGTGAGGTGCAGCTGGAACTACAGTGCTTCATATGAGATAACTTAGTTGCCTTACCTGCTAAGGATATTGTTCGTGAGGAAGATGTCAGAGTAGAGTATCTGTTGAGGTGCAGCTGGAGCTACAGTGCTTCATATGAGATAACTTAGTTGCCTTACCTGCTAAGGATATTGTTCGTGAGGAAGATGTCAGAGTAGAGTATCTGTTGAGGTGCAGCTGGAGCTACAGTGCTTCATATGAGATAACTTAGTTGCCTTACCTGCTAAGGATATTGTTCGTGAGGAAGATGTCAGAGTAGAGTATCTGGTGAGGTGCAGCAAGGAAAGTGATCTTTTTAAAGGAAATCCAAACATTGTTGATCATGAGTGATATTATTGATATTGTGTTAAATTCTACAATCATCAAGAAAGGAAAAAGACAATTTTATATATGACTGTAATGTGGTTAAGTGTTCCCTTATGAGAGAATGTAATTTCTAGCATATCCAGATAGTAAATTGTAACAATGGCTAGCACTAATGAGAATTCTCTTTTACATAGTTTGTATTCAATCATTTTCTCTTAAAATAATTGTAGTGAACAAATAATTTTCGTATTATTCTTTTTTCAGTGCTTAGCTTCCACAACAATGACAAGCATTGTTTATTTGTTTAAATTTGGCAATATTATGATTTACGCAAACTTATTTCCAAACTTATTAGTTTTAATTAGTACTCAGTATAATAATGTGCTTTCAATTATGTGTATGTGGCCTATGATATTTGATTGTATTTTTGCTCTAACTCCTCACATTTTTAAACATGACTGCCAATTTATTCTGTACTCTTAGCCAACTTAGATATTGTTAAAATGTGAACATTTCTTAATTAAATAGTACGGCAACAGCCTGTCATTGTTTAATGGTCATTCTCCTGGCCATTGTGTTATTCTCCTGATCGTTCAAAAATACTTATTATCTAAAATATATATATATATAATTCTTGAGAATACTGACTGACACCTACCATTTTATTCAAATTTGAATTTAAATGTATTGACGTGTGCATGGAGAAACATCTTTGATAAAAAAAACTAATGTTTTGCCATTTTTAAGCTCCAAATCGACAAGTTATTTGCAAATGACCCGTGAATGAAAACAGATTGGGTGCCTATTTATGCTCGTTCTGGTACCCCTTTACTAAATTTAGGGAGGGGCAATGTACACCCTCCCTCCCCCCTCCCACTAGTTGTTACACCACTGCTTTTATCAGATTTAATCCTGGTTCTTTGGTGTTGGCAATACTGACGGGTTTGGCAGCCATATTGGGGAAGGATGGCATCTGGGGTGTTATTCTCAGCATACACAAGCCTTTGAGGGCAGAGCCAAGCACTTTCAACAGACGCAGTTACATAATCTTCAAAGAGAAGATCCCTCTCTGCACGAGTGGATAGGTTGGGCAGCTCTTAACAAGGTCCTGAGAGTAGATAAAGGTGAACGTATAGCAGCATCAATGCTGACCAGCGACACCAAGTGGTGAAAACCAACGCTGCGTGAGACTGCGTCTGTTTCCAGGCGAGTGATAGCAATGCTGGAACTTGGTCACTATAGAGGGCAGGCACTGTTTCCTACAGTTATTGCAGTCTAGCTATGTACACACTGACAAAGACATGTAAAATAAACTTGGGGACGTCATAGGAGCATGATGGTCTTGATACTGCAAAAACAATGTCAGCTTAATTTGCTATACATGCGAAAGCTCTCAGAAACCAATGGTTCTCGTGTGAATTGTTATGCTTTATTAAGCATTGCAGTGTTTGCATCTTCCATGAGGGCACTGAAATATGATATTCTGTGCCACGAAACTCATGTGGAAAACATAAAACACAAACATTCAACTGTGATAAAACTGTGAAGATTTAAATAAATATATATATATATACAAATACATTTGTAAATTTTTTAATTTAATCAATAGTGGTTTGGATAGTAACGATACATTTAATTTGTTTCAAAGTCTGAATTAATTCTATCAATGAACTGAAATTTCATAATGTAAGAGTGAGATACAATAATGTAAGTCTGAGGGATAAAAGAAACACTTGTTATATGCTTGCAGATATTACTTTATTTCACAAAACTTCAGCAGTAAGTAATATTGTGTATTAATTGCAATACACTAATTTATTATACTTAACATTGAATGAAATTTGTGCGTACAAGTACAGTACGTTCAAAATCATTTGTAACAAATTTTTTTAAAATTTTCGAATGTAATGTTATCAATATTCCTTAAATTATGTTTATCAACTATTTTTGCTATGCTTTTTAATAAATGATAGAATTTTGTATTCAAGTCATGAACATCTTACATTTTTACACCTTGTATTATAATGTCTTTCATTTGACAGTCTTTGTTGTTCCTGTGTAAATGTCAAGAAACTGAAACTGGAAGTTTGTCATTACCGTAGCTTGATCATTAGGTTTCAGTGTCTCTGGTGGTGTTAATGTGGATTTTGTTCTGTTTTCCTGTTTCATGGGAGCATTTTCCTCCTCTCTACAGATGCTCTCCGAGGTAATAAATTCTGTACACAACTCTTGTCACACTCTTCTGTACCTCTTTACCCTGTAGTCGTCTGCCAGTCACCTCTGTAGGATGATGTATGCATGCACCCTAATATCACACAACCTCTAGCTCGAGGACATACACACTGTGTATCAGCATGTTCTAGTCCAATTTTGCATATTCATGCTTTAGTTTTAGTGTATATTAGAACTTATTTTTCAGTTGTACAATACATTGTGTTTCAGTGATGTTGCTGTACTGCAGTTAAAATAATTATGTAAGTTAACTGTTGACAGGAAGTCATAGTTTACTTAGAATTAATTCCATCATATTTATTGCATGTACCTTTAAAAAACAGTGATGAAATTTGCTAATACAGATATAAATTCTCCCAAAGACAAGCATACTTAATTTCATACTTACTTTCAGTTAAAATTCACTTTCTTCTGGACATCTGTTGATTTCATGAAAAAATATTTCTAAGATACTATTAACAATAAGAAAAAACACGTTTTTAATACAGTTCCTGTGGTGTTATAACATAGTTGTTTTTTGGGAGATGTTATTTAAAAGTTTACTTGCTATACATCGTGGTAATTCTTATTGAAAATATTACAGCTCACCATTATACATCCTGCAATACATTTTTTAGAAATGTGAGTTTGCAGTTTGTGGGGGTTGTTTGTGTTGACGCGTGCCGGACTATAAACTGTATGCATGGTCAAAGTAGTTTTGATAGTGTTAGACCATTCACGCTGGTGGTTCGCTAGTTATTCGTTCAGTTTACGTTTAGTGCTTGCCACTTTCACTGGATGTGTCGGTGGGCGACTGGGAATAAAGTTTCCCTCTACTGGAACAGCAACTGGTTTATTCTGTGTGTCTTACCAGGGATTGCTTTAGTCGGTGGTGATGGAGCTGATACCGACTGACTGGAAATGGTGAAACTGGTGTCAGGTTGTCGGATGTTGATACTGTGCTGACTAACAACATATCGTTGATTCCACTCTGCTGACTCCTGGCTCCAGAAACTTGGGTTTGCTGCTCCGTATCTTACCTCAATATCCTGTACAAGACCTCGTGCTACTGGGTGATGTTCCTTAGTAATATGATTGTGTGCCGGGAAATAAATGTATTCAAATACTGGAGAGGAAGGTCTCTCGAGGAGACGGGTGAGAGACGCTCGATCCCGCTCAACTTGCCTACTTGCAGTAGGCGGAGCTAGTACACACTCTTACTTGGCAGCGATATAAACCGCCTTTTACGCCTTCCTCTTTGAGCCTTGCCTCCTACCAAAAGGCATAGAGGTTGGATTAACACTTAAGATATCTACTGATCATTGTTGACTCGAAACAGTTCCCTATCTTAGTGTATTTCCAACAATAGTTGATGGCATGAGTTCAATGCTCTGTACCCCCCCCCCCCCCCCCGGGTGGTGCGCGGACCTAGAGCGTTGAACCGTGTGAGCCGTCTTCCTGCTACTATTGGGTTTAGGTCGCAACAGAGGTAGACAGTCAGTCTCGAGCAAATATCCTGGCCGGCTCCATAAGCGCTCTGGTAGGATACAACTCAAGTAGCCTATCTTACCCCTGTCGGATGAGTTTCTAGTGGTCAGGGCTATACTGTTATATCCCCAGCAGTGTCTAGAATGGGTGGCCATCAAATGGTGTGTATCTCAGACGTACAGATTCCTGAAGAGACTGCGCAGTCCTACTCTATGGTTCGTACTAGTACCAAAACTCAGTTTTGGTCGACAGCGTACAGTATAATATGCTCCTAGTGGTCAAGGGAAATATCTCTAGAGCAGATACTTGTCGGGAAAAGAACAAACTGTATTTATTAAATGCGTGCTACCTCCTAACCAAGCAGAGAATGAGTATGGAAGTAACCTACGCTATAGACAGGTGTAGGTGACCTGCTCCTAAACTACCCAAGATAACTAGTGGCGTTGACTGCTATGATAACAACTCAGTCGCAGCTACACTATTCAAGGGGCGTCTAGAAGAGACAATAGAAAAAATGGGTGCCACTACTTTAAGAGCAGTGGGTGTAGTTATCTCTACCAGCAAGTAGAGGCAACTGCTGTTCCAGGCGGAGCAGCAGTTGAAGGTGTGGTGTAGTGAAGAAGAAGAAGAAGAAGAAGAAGAAGAAGAACTTCTGGTAGATGGTGGTGGTTGTCGACAATGGTAGCTTCTGGTAGCTGCAGGTGGTCATTGACAATGAAGTCTCTGGTAGCTGCAGGTGGTTGCAGCAGAAGCTTCTAGTGACTGTAATGGAGCTTCTGGTAAAGGCTGCAGGAGCCTCTGGCAACCTCAATGGTTGCAGCCTCTAGTGACTGCCGAAGACTGTTGAGCAGTAGAAGGCCCAGCACACTAAGTGCAGGTGTGAGCTACTGGAGAAAGAAATAACTCGCGATCCTGGTCATACACTGACGTTTATAGTAGTCCGAAGGGCGGGTGCAATTCTGGGCGCACACTAGTTGTAACTACTATTTTGTTGTGTGTGTTCAGGGAAAACGTAGATTGATGTTTAATACTAACTTCTGCACATTGCAATTAGTATTTTAAATTGTTCTTTTTTATCTGTTTTACTTGTTCATGTAACTGGAGTCAGATTTTGTGTGTCGAGTTGTGGGAAATGACCCTTATGGCAAATCTGAAAAAGTTGGTAACTGTACTTGTCCAATAGATACAGCCCATCAGCATACCCCACAGAAAGATAGATGAGGAGAGTGCAGGGCCATAAACCAAAGGAAATGACCCTCTCTTCAAAAATGACAGAATCTCTGCTATGCTGCATGCTGACATGTGACAGGTTATGCCATCTTGCAGGAAGTAACCCTCCACAAAATCATGCTCATCTAACTGAATGATTGTGTCAAAAATCTGGAGGTGCATGTCCATGTTCAGTGTTATGACAAAGATTATAGAGTGAGTCATGACTCTGTGCACTATACACTGTGGATTAATGTATCTGAACAAATAGAAGCACACCTCATCTGCGAACCCATGCCTTGTCCAATATGCCTGTGTAAGACAACAAACTATTTGGATCACTGAGAGTACACGTATGTGTTTTCCATATAACATGGTTTCAGTTCCTGCCCCGTATGGAATGTTAGGACAGAGTGAGGGGGCGCAGTGGTAACTCACTGGACTCGAAAGTGGAAGGACACGAGTTAGGTTCCCAGTCCGGCTATCCTGATTACAGTTTTCCATGGTTTCCCGAAATCACTGCAGGCAAATTCTGCAATGGGTTCCTAACAAAGGCCATGGCCAATTCCGTCCCATTCCTTTCCTAATCACTCTTCCCTGTGCAACTTGCTCTCGCTGTCGACGAGATGTTAAGTCCAATTACCTACCTACCTGCAATGTTAGGTATGCGGTCCTCACCTAGCTGCCCTTAGGCACATTGAGTATGACCAACTCATCTGAATGTGCGGCATCACAACAGTGTCTTGGTGAGTGTTTATTCCAGAAGGTGTTACACTTTATTGTCTGTCAACTTTTCTGACATGGCATGATGACCACTGCAACGTAATGGGATGATTTATTTCTAACATACAACCCAAAATCTGATTGATAATTCTTCAAGGGGTGCATCACAAATACTATATTTATGTTGGTATGGAATTTTACATTGGTGGACTCATATTCCAAGAGATGTCTACAGTGAACATTTGCTCCTCAATGCAGTTGGAACCTCACAGTCTAAAGGAGCACATTCCGACAGGCCCCATTTGAACACTTAGTAACTGATCCCGCAGTTGTGACTGTGCTGTCATTTTATCATGCTGTCGAGACATGTCATTTGAGATTCCAAGAATGTAGGTATATGAACCACTTTACATTCTTTTAATATCTACATTCTTTCACGTATTATTCACGATAGTTCAGGACCTGCCTCAAAAGAACATTTCTTTACAACTGAATCTCAACTGTTAAAAATTATGAAAAATCTGCAATGGAACAGAGGCAAGTTTAAAATTATCTTAAATCCTCTATTTGATGTCATACAAAAGTTGAAGCATGATTCAACGTATGGAGACAAGGCAAAAAAAGTACTTAGTGTTTTATGTAGGTGTAGTGTTCACTAGAGCTTCATAGATTTGTCCGGTAATGACTGAATAATATTGTGTTTATCTAAGATATTAACTTAAATAGTAGTTCAATATATGTTACTGGTTCATGATAATAACATGTACAAAAATATACTTGTTATGAATAGCTATAACCAAGAGAAATCTACGTCTAGATAATATCTTTTCACTTTCTTTTGATTGTGTTTTGTATGTCTTGGCAGTATATGTTGAATAACTGACAAAAACTTGTGAAGCTTTTTCCTAAAAACAAATGTCCAGAAATACTGTGTTTTTCTGACATGATATCTTAATATTGTACATGCATGTATAATTTAACAGCATCTCAGTTTTCACCGAATAGGTATTTTTTAATTTGAAGCAGTATGAATATTTAACAAAAATAATTTCAGTTGTTGGAATTAATTATTTGAACATTTTCTTTTTGGCGACTTTAGTTTAGTTGATGATGCACCCATTTCACTGTCATTACATCATATTTGAAAATTTTCGAAAAACTGCTCACTTCTCTATTGTGATTTTCCCCAAAGTTATCATCAATACAAAAAATCATGCCGAGCTACAGAGTTGTGTTATTTGTGAAAACTAAAACTTTTATGTAAAACAACATTGTGTAAGTTAAATTTCTGATGAAAACAATGTTAAATCTGGTAATTAATTTGGCACCCATAAATATAACATGTCATATTTTATATGCTGTGTTTTACTGGGAAGAATATTGAAATAAACTGATGTTAAGTAAAGTCATAAAAAATTAAGTGCTCATACTTCTCATCTTCAACAAGTTTCATTACTCAAGTAGGATCGAATCCTTTGGCAGTGGCCATGTACAGACATGCAAACTGAAAGGTTTCTCATGGATGTAACATTGCGTGGGCCTCCCTTCATGGTAATTCCATATTCCATTGATTCTGTAATACACTGTTAGTTTATAAAACTCTTTATCAGTAATATTTTGTAGGTATGTAAATATTAGATAAGCCACTAAAATCACAGTATTTCTTTTCAACTTCTACAGTCTTGTGGCCATCACCTATCTGACCCTTTTCCCTTGGTGAGACTGTCTTTTGACTTTATTTCATCCAAAACAGTTGACTATATTTCGTCCAAAATAGTGTTGTGTTGACGTATGCATGAAGCATGAATTGTTTGGACGTGCACTATAAAAAAATGCTTTTTAGCAAGACAGGGGCAGTAATACAGCAAAATATGCTCACAGATTACAAGTGGTGATGTAGCAAAACTACTGTATGGCAAATAGTGTTACAGTAGGACTAACTGCAAGGAAAATGTTTACTTGCTCATGGCATTAACATTCTTGTAATGAAAATGAAATGAAATTAATTTACCTTCTCAGTTTTGAACATATAATCATTATAACTCTTGTATTATTGTGTTGTGCCCTCATTTCTGAAGTCAGTAAACATAGATACCACACAGCTGTTGAAAAGCAGAAACATGTGTTGATGCCTTGCTCATGGCAGGGTCAACATGAATGATCTGTGAAGCTGTACTCATCACTTCCAACTCTTACTGAAGAAAAAAATGACTAACAAGAGGGAATCACATTTAGTCTTTGCAGATCTTAAAAAATGCCTGTAATTAGACTCTAGAATTTGAGTGAGTAAGTTAGTAAACCTCTTGGTTAACAGGATGTGTGGTAAAATTAAGTGCAAGTGTTGAAGTGAAGAGATTTGGGCAGCTCTTAACAGGGAGGTCTTGAGAGCAGATGAGGGTGATTGAAGTGAATATGGAGCAGTGCTGGAATGAAGGGGCGGGGGAAACGGGAGATCCTCGAGAAAACCCGCTGACCAACAGCATCGTCCGGCACGATTCCCACTTGCGAAAATCCGGTGACCCGGCCGGGGCTTGAGCCCGGTTCACCTTGGTTCGAGGTGAGCGTGCTAATTGCTCAGCCACCATGGTCTCCTGCAAGTGTTTGAATGTGGTAAACTAGAATACAATGATCTTAACGTCTGAAACAATAATTTTGTGTTCTCACAAATCTCATCTAAGACAATTGGTATTTTTTGATAGTTGTAAACACATTATAATGTTTTGTGTTGAAAAATGGGAATTTAGATTGAGTTGAGAATAATGTGTATTCAATACAATTCAAAGACAAAAACAGGTCATTAAGACTTAAACTATTCAGGATTAGGATGCCAATGCTTTAATGATGGATTATTGCATCACGACGACCTTTAAGTAAATTTGGTGGTTGGTGACAAAGTTGGTAAAGTTTGTACTGCAGATCAACTCTGATAATTGTGATCCACAGTTTCCAAATGAGGTAATGTGGCTGGGCAGCTTGCGAGAGGCGTGGTTTGAGAGAAACCTAGATGCATGACTAGTTATCACAGTAAAGTTGTTAGTTCCGGCAGGATGCCAGCTCGTCTATATCACGGGTGAGCACATGTACTCTGGTGCTCAGGGGTCGTAGTTGGTCGTCAGTCACATGGCGTATCTCTCTCGCAGCTCACTACGAATAAAGTACATAAAATGTCACTGATGACTTTACATTACATAAATGAGCACGTGGGCCTAACACTCTAGAGTGGGCCAGGACCCGAGGAAAATTGCAACATTAAAATGAATTAAGAAGAGACTCTGTAATTATGTATATTGATTGGAAGAGTAACATACAGATAATCAACTACACAAAATCCCTCAAATGAAGTGGGCATGGCATACAAGGCCCACCATAGGCCGCCACTGCGAAAAGCACTCGTTTGCGCATGAACAGATTAAGGCGGTAAAATCTCCGGGGGCACGAGTCTACGGAGATGAGAGTGCAGCGCGGGGGAGGAAAGAGAGAAATTAAATGTTCTGGTATAAAATCACTTACTATTGTACTTAATGATCAGACAAAGACGATGATGTTCTTCCGCGATGCGGAACTCGTGCACTCTCCTAGGCCTGTCGAACTATACTGAAGAGATTGTCGTCGTGATCCCGTTACCAAGCGGAGATCTCCCGCCAACTCCGTGAGAGAAAAAGTAGTTACACATATCTTTCAAACAAGTACATGTAAAACTGAATACAACATAGCAAAACACTAGGAGGAATTAAGGTGTTAGTTCCGACACATTATTACTTATTTGAATTGTTCAGTGTTTTTGTTGCTATGCATGTCAGGGAAAATTAATATCACTTGGAAAAGCCCGAACAGGCTTGCAAAAGAAATGTAAAATCATACAAAAACTACACAAGACATTTTACATACAAAAGACCATTCAAATCACTTCAGTAAATTATAACATTAATTAAGTGAAAGCTCTAGGAATTTAAGTTTGAGTGCTTGGCATGGCAGCTGCCAGAACTACCAAGATCAATTGACTGTTTACGTTAATGAAAACTGAAAACATAAATGTGCCCTTCAAAGTAAAAGAAACATAGCATCAACTCTCAAAAATTATGCATTGAATTTAGTAGGTCTCCTTCACTAAGTTGACCACATGGCTAGGCACTCCTTAATTAATTATGGAGCACTGAGGGGAAGCAAATGGGAGATAACAATTACCCGTATTTACTTTAGGCTCTTCTTTCAGGGGATCACAACACTCGTCCGATTAAATCACAGACACACTAGATCTCTCTTGGCGAGCGGGTCATTTGGATCACTAAACGGGTCACAGGACCTGTTCCTGCATGAACGGCACAGTGAACCATGCATGACATACACTGCTGATGCACAGCGATCAGCATTGGTCTGCCACTCGAGCAGGGGCAGTGAGGTTCACATCAGAGGATTGCATGGGAAAGATCTCGACAGCCATATGATAGAGTTCTGTGTTGCTGTTGGACAGCTGGGTGCGGTATATGAACATGTTTTATTTAACAGTAAATGAAGGGTTAAATACATCCTCCAGTAGCAGAGAATATTGTGACATAGTGGGGAAAGTTGGATGTTAAGTGTAAGGCAGGCAGGTGTCTTAAGAACTGTAGATATGACTGCTGAGCAAAGCAGTTTGTGTGTAGTATCTCACTTGCAGAGCATTGGGAACAATTCCATAATTGCCAGACTGAATTCATGAGATAACGCAGTTGGCCATTTGTTGTGTCAGTGTTTGCAGTATAGTAATATGTGTGTGCACAAAGGTGAGAGGAGAAGTATTAGAAACGTGTTTCGAGGAGTTCACTGCATGATAGATGTAACGTCGAAAATGTACCACTGGTAATGGTGTAATGGGCAGAGCAACCACCAATAAATTATAGAAATGATTTTAAAAGTAATTACTCGAGACCTATTTTTGTATTTGTGTGTACCAGCTTTACCAAGTTGTTGATGACAAAAAAAATTGTATTAGTGTTCAATAACCAAACTGGGTAACAAAAGGCTCACAGCATCCAGTAGTAGAATATTTGTATACTTTTGGATTGCTAAAGGCTATACGTTATCTGTGTAGGTTGTTCACTGAGCACTTTTGAAAGCCTCACGTCAGATCTGCTTCTCTTTTCATTGTGTTCTTCTGTCATATTGGGGTTGCGGTGGTTTAGTGGTTGACTACTCGCCTCCCACCAAGGTGATCTGGGCTCGATTCCCGGCAGTGTCACTCTCGGATTTTCACATGTGGGAATTGTACTGAACGATGCCGCTGGTCAGCGGGTTTTCTCAGGGATCTCTCGTTTCCCTCACCCTTGCATTCCGGCACTGCTCCATACCTCACTTCACCTTCATCTGCTCTCAAGACCTTAATGTTACAAGCCGCCCAAATCTCTCCACTTCTGTCATATGTGAGATTAACATTGCCATGGACCATCCTATTTTATTCAAGCACCATCCAAGTAAAGGGAAAGTAAATGTGTTCATAACATGCAAATTTCTGCTCTCATGTGTATAAGACAAGAAGTACCTACTATCTTCAACTGTACATATTATGCTGTCAATAAAACATGAACTCTTAGAACTATTCTTTTTTTATTAATTCACTGCAAAGTTTACTGGAAGCCTGCATGACAGTGTGTACTTTAATATATGTGTAATTGTGGCCAGTAATCTTCTTTAAAGGTTTATTTTTAAAATACCTAATTTGCCGTGAACAGCCTTTACAAACATCTTGTACAGTACATATGTTTTGTAGTGTTCAAAAGTGTTAAAGACAAACAAGTAATGTATCTATTTTGAAGCTTGCATCTTTATTCTGTTGACAGCAACTGGTAAATGATACCAATCCAGACAAGGAGAAGGTGATGGCAGAGTTCCAGACCAGGTTAAGGCGAACACTTAACACTAAAAACTTGAAGCAGTATGTCAACGCATTCCTAACGTAAGTTTATAACATGTGACATGAACAACTTATGAAAACTGTAGGGTGCTAGCAAAATACTTTGTATTATTTTGTGCTAGGAAGGAATGCTTACAGATACTGATCCAGTAATGAGGAAACTAACTTGTGCTGCTGTGCTTTGAATAATTTGTTACCTTCAACAAATTAATTTAAGGAAATAGTGTCACTGTTTAATTTGCATTTCAGCATCTTTTGTGCCTATGAAAATTGTTACCTGAAACATAACCACAGTTATGTTTTATGATGAAGGTTATAAATTCTTTACTCTGCTCCATCCCTGTATCATTTTAAATACGCCCTGTGTAACTATAATGCATATTATTGCATAGGGCCTAGATCAGCACTTGTGAAGATCTCATATAATACAGTACCACTTGAATATTAGCAAAGCACATGCTGATAACAATCAACCCTTTGCTGAAGTACAGTAAACAGTGTATATCTTTCATATTTATTTCTGTACGCATGTGCCTATACCACTAACTGTACAATTGGCAACACATCTAGGAAGTACAGGTCCGTAACATACCTAGTATGGTATAAACTACTAGCCTACAGTTCTCAGACTTTGTATTGGCCTCGCCATTGTCGTAATGTATTCTTTATTTGATGTTACTGTGAACTAGCTGTAAACACATGTGCTTGTATGGTCTTTTGAGGCAGCTTATACCTTCTCAGTACTACCATCAACAAATTTATTTTTACATATTTGTACATAATTGTAAGGTTTCGAAAACGGCAAGAACACTCATACCAATAGCTATACCATATATTTAATTTTGTGTCTGTTAGAGACCAATGTGCTTTGTTCTGTTTTGTGGTTCAGTTCATAGGATGCAGCAACATAACTAAAAAATGAGTTGTGACTGTGTTGGGAACACTGCCGTTTGTTTTGCGTGAATACGTCTACATTGATGCGCTCGGATGCCTTGATTTTTTTTTTTTACTTCCCCGTCACCGCTTCACTCGATCATATGAGGTTTTTTTGTGGGTATCACTGGATTGCTTTTGAGATGCTCTTTCCTATCGTATACAATTTCTATATTTCGACTTGACTTTTTGACGAGCATAGGCTGAAATTGTGTTAAGTTTTCTTAATTTTATACATTGAACTCATACAATTCACCATAACCACGCCACACAAATGTTTTTATGTACACAATAGATTTATCTTGACGTGAGTTGTCGATTGAAACTTAAACGAGCATTGTAGCTTCTCTTAGTCACAAGTTATACTATGCGGAAGTTATGAGACGTGGGGAAACAAACTCAAAATAACCCCCCCCCCAATGCTTCGTGGTCCTCACGGCAATTGAGTGGCATAATTGAATTTTGAATGTAGACGATAGATTCAGAGCTGCCATACAAAACTGTATCCCCAGATTTTGTTATCATCAGATTTTCTGGATTGCCTCCCACTATGATTACAAATTTAAAGACGTATTCACATCAAAATGTTTGTTTGAAGTTCTAGTTACATAAGTAAATATTTTTGTCCAACATCCAGGTCAAAGTCATCACTTATTCCACAACTCCCATGACGTAAGATGTGTGGTGGCGAGGCCGCCTTCCAGCACATGGTGAATACGTACCAGTGATTGTGTGCCACTGGACAAGTTGAGTTCAGAGGTTTATATCAGTGCTCAACAGTGTGGTCTTGAGTGCCAGTGCAAAGATGAAGCAGCAGTGGAATACAAGGGTGGGAGCGCCCTGAGAAAATCTGCCGGCCAGTGGCTACTTCCACCACATTCACCACATGCGAAAACCCAGGTGGCCCAACTGGAAATTGATGTTTGTTCACCTTGGTAGAACTCAAGTAATCTGCTACACAATTGGGACGACCCTGACACAGAATAACATTTATTGAAAGGGCCGTTTGTGATGTAACTGCCAGAATGCTATCGGATCCCATCATTGCTGACTTGTGACTAGACTTTCTGAATTTGCAGAGGTATAGTTTGGACAGAGCTTGATTGTAGGAACATTTGGAGTTGTATAAAAGAACCTGTAGATACCCATGGTTGGCTGAGTTGTTTAGTCACTGGCCTCTCTCTCACTGCTTAGACCCCCGAAGCTCTCATATGAGGATTGTGGCGGACACTGATGCGGTGTGGGGGTTTTTCTCGGGGCTCTTCCATTATCTCTCCTGTCTTAATTCCACTCCATCTCCACCCCCCATCTGTCTCGTTTCAACTTATCCGTTCTTCAGGCTGGCCGAAATGACAGGTCCATCCCTTGGGCAGGGCAGCTGTCTCCAGTCAGCACCAGCCTCCTCTCATTAATACATGACTCTGTCTCAGGCAGTACTTTCTTTATATAACTTTACATTTGTTGAGGTATGACTGGAAAATTAGTAAGCATGTTTTTGTTGGGGTTCCAGCCGCAAGGACTTATCACTGAAGAACTGCAAGGTAGATGTTCTTCTGATCACGGGGATGCTCAGCCCGTATGCTTCCATGGTGGAGAAGTTGAACCGAGACTTGGACAAGGGAAAAGTTACCTTGTTGAAGATTGAGAGGGCGGGAGATGTTCTCTTGCAAGCAGTGAGTATTCATTCTTTAACTGTGTTGATGTTAGAGCAGTAAGGCAGCAGAAAGCAAGTTGGAAAAAGTAAAGGTCCTGCTACAACTAGGCTGTGTATTGTCTGTGTCATTCTGAATTCTGATTGACTTACCTGTTGTAACATTGGTGTTGGTGGAGTTACCAGACAACAGATCAGCATTGTGCGTGTTATCGGCTCTTATTTGTACCACAAAGACTGCGGGCCAATGAGATTCATGTCCATATGCAAATACAGTAAAATTTTGGAACGCAACGAAAATAATTGTTATATTTGATAAAGTAAAAATTTTCGCTGATAGTAGAAACCTAGCAGGACTTTTAGAAGTGCTCACTTTTCTGTGAACAGCCTTTATTGCAGAGAAGTATGACTGTACCAATATTATGTGTGTGTGCTGTAGCTGATGCTGGGAGGTGCTAGTGTGAACCATGTGTTTCATGTGCTGTACAGCCGCACAAGGTGGCCCAGAGCATCCTACTGTTCTGCAAGGGCCAGGGGCTTCTCACATCACTAGTAATGCCCGGCGTTGAGAGGCAGAGGACATTCTCCGGCAGCTCCGGGGAAAGCGATGGCGGCCCACGCTCCAGACGCATGTCACGTGGCATGAGCATGGAAGAATACGACAAGCCCAACATTCGACGGCTGTCCCTCACCGCCAACTCTGCCACAGAGCTGCTCTCCAACAAACACAACTAGAGAGATGGCTGGTCGTCCGGTCTTCTCTCGGACTGCCGCGTTGTTTTCTGTTGGTTCCCCTGGCTTGGGAGCGACACACATGCAGATGTAATGTACTTGGTTGCGTAGTTCTCTAGCTGAGGCAGCATTGCTGTTGGTTTTTTGTAGAAGCGACATGTGGTTCCAAATGTTTACCGTCTGTGGGTTGGTTTAAGATGCAGCTATCAAATACTATCGTGGTGCAACTGATTTTTTACAAGCCTTAAACTTTTTTTCACAAGTAGCATCACATTTCAGGTATTATGTTTATTAGATGTACAAAACATGTAGAATTTTTTTATGACTCTTATTTTATACATTTTATGAATTCTTCACAGCAGATTTAAAACAGTTTTAGGCCAATAGATTTACGAATATAATCTGTGAATATTTTGTAATTTTTATAATGTGTTTTTACTGCTATGATGAAGTTATATCAAGCACAATACAAATTGATCTACTAACAAATGAGTTACATGTTTCAAATTTTGAATTTAAAAAAACGGCCAAGCTACTAATATTTATTATCTGTTTTAATTATCCAGTAGTGGGAGTATTACTTTCAATTGTTTGTTAGCAAAAGTTACATAATTGGGACTTTTGATTAAAAATCAAAATTTAGCTCTTAATATAATTTAAACACATGTCGTTTGTAGCAATAAGATAGAATGTTTGTTTTTTTGTATGTAATTTTGAGTCTCTCTTGCCTTGCAATGTTTTGTATTCAAGCTCCACACATATCTCATGGCCTAGCACATTAAAAATAATCGTATTTGAAATTAGCTGTTTATGACTTAGTGTTATGCAACATGATTTGATTTTGCTATGATGCACTAAAGAAAATTACTTTATTCTTAACAAAAAGTCATTCAGCTATAACTACACATATTTAGTACTATATGTGTGAGGTTTAATTTTTTATTATTGATAGAACTCAATATGAAAGATTTATGCATATTCTTAAATCCATAACAAACATTTTACAGTACAATGTCTCTTCCTGTTCAGCTTTTTTATATTTATTTTTATAACTTTTTTAGCAATTTTATGTTTTATCCTCAAGTTTTCTTGATAGGATTTTACAAAAATTCCTGAAATAAAGAAATATTTCTTGTCTGTTACCGTTGCAGTACATCATGGAATAAATCTTTCATACTAGCTGATTTCTTCATTTGAAAACCATTGTTCAAAAATGGCTTGAAACAAACAACTTTAGTGAAGATAGCGGCAGCATTCATCTAATGATTGTAGTCTATCATCGAATATATGACAATCGAAATTTGTTTTTTCTTGGCCTTGAAATATTTTTACCCTTATGTTATGCTACCAGTCTCCTGAAGACTCACCAGTTTGAAAAGTAGTTTCACAAGTATGCTGTCAAAATCATAAAAATCTCTGTTAGTTGGAATCTACTTTCCATAAACCAGGTAGCCATCCTAGATAGTACTTTTTGTAATTTTATACATAAATTTATTCAGTATTGTATACTGTATATTATTTGTGTTGATCAAATTAAACATTAATTTTTTTTTCGAAATATGTACCATCAACTCACAACATCTTTAATTATGAGTTTTTTTAAAAATTCATTTGCTGTTTATGTGTATTTATGTAAGTCTGTTCAATGCAAAGTAATCACTTTTTAACTTAACTTTTGAAAAAAATTGCTGCCCATAACTACATTGTGCTAAAGTAAACACTCGGATGCAGGCTTCCAGTTGTAGTTCTGCTTCCAGGGTATTACTTTTCCTATTCTAAACAAAGCTTGACAGAGTTTAGAAAGTTTCACGAAAGGAACATTGCACTGCTTTAAGGCGCACTCTGCATCATGATATTTTGCAGAAGAACTATTTTGTACTAAGCATTGCAAACGCACTTATTTTCTCTCTGTTTTTATTAATATTAACTTTAAATGAGCTATTATAATTTATAAATAGAATATGATAAAAGTTGAATTTAAACAAAGCTAAGTGAGTGAGTGAGAGAGAGTGGGTGAAGAGATCTGGGAGCTCTAACATCGAGATATTGAGAGCTGATGAGGGTGAAGCGAGCTATGGAGTAGTGCCGGAATGAAAGGGCTCAGGAAACAGGAGATTCCAAAGAAAACCCGCCGATCAGCGGCGTCATCCGGCACAATTCTTACATGCGAAAATCCAGGGCTAACCCTGTCAGAAGTCGAGCGTGATTCACCGTGGTGGGAGACAAGTAGTCTAACCACTACACCACCGCGGCCTCTTAAACAAAAATAAGGTACTATTGTGCGGACACAAGAATAAAATGCTTGTGCTGCATGTAATATGTAGGAAACAACGAAAGATACCATATGTGGGGGAATTTTTTAAAGGTTTGATTCATAAAGTGTGAAGAAACCGTAAATAGGCTATAATTTGGTAAGAAAAGCATAAAAATAGTTCTAAGACTTGGTATTGTATTCTGAGTGTAATATTTAAATGAATGCCTACTGAAATGAATGTTTCTTGTTTTATACTTATGAGAGTATGAATCTGCATGTAAGCAACTAACACACTTACTTACCTGAAACAGTTTCACTTGGATGACGCATGAATTATCTGATCAGCCCACGTCAGTGCTAATTTTAGAAATGGTGGAAGGGTACAAAAGGAGAACAACATAAGATTCTAATCAGTGTTTTCAAAAGTGCTGAGTTAAACACAAACAGTATATACTAGAATTTACACATCATTTTTCACAGATATAAAAATGTTGTGAATTATCTGCATCTTGACGTCACACGTCACAGCTCATGGAGAACACACACATTAATCACCACTTTTCATACGTTTGAAGTGTTGTGTGACTGTCAAAACCGTAGAACACATCAACCAAACATCGGTTTGTTTTATATTAGAAGATGATGGATGGCAGTGTCATGTGTTGAATGACAGCCATGATATCAGATCAACCCAACAGGTTGAGTGTGATTATGACAAAGGGTATATAAACTCAAGATTGAAACTACTGGAAAAAAGGCACAGAAACTGCTTTTCAAACTTTCAGTACGGATCCAACAGTGTACCCATCAATTCCCTCTTTCTTAATTTCTTTGTTTTTAGCTCAGTTTTCCACAAAATACAAAAATCAGTGCTGTCCAGATTCCTTGCAAAACACACACTGGTATGACCATTGTCAAGTAAACAAAATTACTTACTGGGAAGACTTTTGTACTTCACCATTTTCATGTTGTCCAAACCCCCCCCCCCCCCCCCCCCCTACCCGGCCCAACTGCTTCCTCTTCTTGTTTATCCAACTGGTGGGTACTTTGTTGATACTTTGTCCTTAGCAAACTTCTACAGTTTTTAGGGTGTATACTAAAAATGTCTGCACAACTTAAATTTTTTAAATATTAGCTTGTACTAAATGTTGTATATTAAACCAATCAACGTCTGCTCTTGAATAGCAAGTTGTATTTCTGTAAACACATAGGCACAGATTAGATGTTCTATCTTGTAAAAACCTACGCACTGTTAAAAATGTATAATAGCTGATTTAACTGTCTGTACTTTGTACATATCCCATAAAAAGTAAAACGTTTCTGTAGCTGCCAAAATATCTACCATATTTATGTAAACATTTTATAATAAATGTGAGTACAGTAGTATTTTTTGTACACCTGTGGGGCTGAATACTTGCCCAAGTTATGTATATTTGCCGATAAATAGATGGAAATTTTATATAGAAGACTATGTTATGTATAGTGCGTAATTGAATTTTTCAAGTTTTGAGGCTGTATATTTTTAGATAACTGTTGCGAGTTGTGAGTAGCATGAAATGATGTGAATCAGTGTTTGTAAAATACGTTGTACTGACTGTTTCACCATCGCAGAAGTTTCTATTCAGTTGTATTTGTATACAGGTGCCGATGTACGTACTCATAGTCTACACAGTGGCCACTTGAAATTGCAGCAGTAAATAGGATGGCATTCCTCAGTACGTGAGGTTTAGGTCCGCAATCTCTTTTAGTGTTTCTGAATGTTCTTGAGTCCAACTTTACTCATGTTTGATGTTGGTAGATATTTGCAGGAGCCCTAGATGATCTGTGTGGAACCAAATGATGTAGTGGCACTCGTTCTATGTTTAGCCATTTTTATGCTATGATGTATGTAAGATATGAATAGTTGTTTGCACAAAAAAAATTATGGTATAGCAACAGACAAGACACTGGTCTTCTAGCGAGATATTCTAGTTCTTCACTCTGTTGAAACATGTTGCAATGCGTACGCTTTATTGATTCTTAATATTTAAAATTGTTCCGACAGCAGGTGAAATATTTGTCTTCTTTTCCTCAATGCTTTATTTGTGTTTCTGTCAATCATTTAAATTGTAGAACTGCAGTGCAAAATAGCATTTAGTGGAGGAATCCAGACGTAAATTTTGGGAACGTATGGTATTGCCACATATCAGTGATGGTTGGACTTCAAACTCTAGGAACAAACAGGCAACTGACATGTTTTTCACTGTGATTTCCTATAATATTTACACTTAATCTCAAAACTCCTCTTTTAATACTGGTGAAAATAACTAACTGAAGTATTTTTGTTTAAATATTTTATACCAAAAATGTTTTGTGTAAAATGTAATGTTATACAGTGCAGATTGTGCTTATATTAGAGCATGCCAGTGTCTGGTCATTTTCAATATCAATATGAGACACACCAACCAATAACTGGAATATAATTGAGTGCTCATATCAGAGGTTTTCAATATCAAACCACTTGAGCTATTGTCTACTGCATCATGTGGCCCCCTTGCCCCACCATAACGTGTTCTGTGCAGAATGTTTAAAACTAGGCTCTAAAATACATCGGACTGTGTATTTTTCATATTAGTCAAGGGAACAACGTATATATTTATAATTGAATAAATAAATGTTGTGATTATTTAGTGTTATTTATTTCACACTTAGAAAATACTAACCTGCTTCTTTATATTTATCCATTTTGAAGGTGCAACTTTATCTTATTCATTAAATTATTTTTTTTACGATTTAATAATTGATGCTTTTGCATACTATGCAATATATTATATATGATATTGATATAATATTACTATGTACATATACTCCATAGTTTCCAAATTATAGACCCCTGATTCTACGAGTGCTAATTTTATAAGGGTAGCAATTTTACGGGGTCATGTAAAGAATTGTAAAAAAAATTTACAAAATTTGAAGAAGAAGGAATACAAATACTGGCAAAAATTCAAGTAGTCATGATTAAAATCTATTCAAAATATATTAATTAGCAATGAAATATGAGTGCTGTAATGAATTTCTCCTTGGTTGGTATGGCACAACATGAAAAAGTCAGAAACAAAACTTAGTGAAAATTAGAAGTAAATGGCAGTTTCAAATGATCATCATCATAATGCAATGTGCATGGAAAGAAGAAGGGGGGATATGCTGAAGCAGCCTGCTGTAACCGCCTCTTGATGGGTTCTCCTTCACACCCATCCAGTTGGCCACGACATGAAGGACTAAGGGTGTCATGCTGGTGACTGGGCAACCACTTGCTAACTGTGTAAGGGGTGGAAACAAGGTTGCACTTAGCCATGCCGAGATCACCTGAGGAACTATCAAAGTGTATCACTCCAAGCCAGATGTTCACGATAAAGTGAGTACTTTTGATGTCCTAGTTACCTACTTTTTCCTTTCAGCCATTTTTTTATTCTTCAACCACCTTTTTAAATAAATATTGCCTTGTGAGTAATAAACACAGTCTGCATATTCCACTGCACTTGGAAGTTAACGTTCAAGGCTAGATGAATAGCCACGACAGTCAAGGATTCTGTCGGCTAGACCAAAAGCGGGGTGAATGCGTATGCACAGAGATATAAAAAATACCACAATTGGAGCAGTCGATACTGACTCGTGCCTGAGTTAGGCGGTGCGATTCCGTTCCGCTAGCCTGTCCGATGTAGGTTGAGAAAGTGCACTCAGCTGTCTGGCGGCAAGGAGAGCTGCATGTCGCTCCCTATGCTTTTGGCTGTGCCTTTGGCTGAAAGGTATATAAAGTCTCTGCTCACAGTTTACTGTGTACACCTTGATGCGAAAACTAAATACGAGTTATAGTGTACGAGGTTATAGTGTCAGTCCGGTTTTGGCTTGCTAACCAGGCTCTGTTAAGTTTCCACTGATCCCCCATGCAAGGCGGACTGATCAGAGACGTGGAGCTGTTTGGGTCACCAATGCTGCCACTGTATGTGCGTCCACACAGGAATGGACGGCAGGTCTCGAGCCATGGTTTATCCTGGCACTGGAAGCAATGCTGTGGCAGTTTGAAAAGAACATTATGGTCATCTGTGGGTGTGTTAAAATATGACAGACCCCTGAAGGGTGCCCATGGCTGAAGTGAATTTGGTAGTTATAAATTCCCCGGTCCTTGTCAAAGGTAAACGTAGCAACCTGTATCTAGTAGGCCAAACAGACAGATACGCTAAGATATAAAAGCTGAAAGGTAGGAAACAAAAGTATGTTTATTGAAGTCTCAATAAACATGTGACACGTGCTACCTCCTACCAGGCAATTGAGTGCTGAAAGTTTATACGCTTGCCAGGTGTAGGCGACCTGGTTCTAATGGAGAATGGGAAAGAATTAGCTCAACGAGAAAATATATAATACTTCTAAACTGTCTAGTAAAGATGTCTTGAGGAGACAAAGTGAAATTAACATGTTGGTAAGCATGTTCACTGGTTGTCGGGTTGACTGGTCGTCGACAGGGAATTAGTAGCAGGGAGCATACTTAATGCTTCGAAGATCTCAGGCGGTCCCAGAACTGGCAGCAGTGCTGTGGGATAAGGCAAGAGATGGGACATGCACTTTTGAAGTGATTAAAAATATCTCATTAAAAGACCTTGGAATTTTTTTAAGTTGACAAAATACATTAATCAAGAATTGTTTCTTTATGATATTCAGTGATTAATCATTGACTATCATATCCATTAATTTTTTTTCCCAATAGATTCCACTTGTGCTTTGTTATACAGTATGCCTTCTAGCGGCACTCAGTTATGAATACGATTGTGAAGGCTAGCCATTATTTTCCAATCCTATTCCTAAAGCCCAATTACATACTCCTTAATTTAACATGTATGTTGCCAAGTCCCAAAACAAATTTGTTGGGGATGGCAGGTGCGAGACATCATTGGTTGGTGAGAGAGGTGGGTGGTGCATAATATGTAACAGGTTTCTGTCCTGTTCCCTCGTCTCAGTAAACACCAACGGACTAGCTCAACATGAGTTGGAGACTTCGACTACGTAATAATGAAAGTTTGTTGATACCAGGATTGCCAATAAAATAAATTAATGTCTGGAGATTTATTGTTGTCTCGGCAAAATAATTGATACTCGCAGCTGACAAACAACAAAAAAAGACAGAATTGCAGCCTTTACAAAACAAAGCTTCTCACTTTGAGCATTACGAAGACATGAGAGAATCGTTACTTTTCTCTCATGGCGCCCTATTGACTCCTCGCACCGACGGAAAATAAATTTAATAGATATTTGAAATGTCCAAAATACAAAAGAAGTTTAAAGTTGCGGGCGCTGTTCGGTGCGAGTCACGTGATCACACGCTGTAGGCTGTCCGACTGACAGCTGACAAACGATCGTGCTGCGATGAACTGTTGTGATACCCGAGAAATGTCGCGCTTCCTTCTATATTGGTAGAAAGTTTCCTCATTGAAAACATATTGTTTTTAAGCAGTCGTCACGTCAGCCGAAGGTGACCTCTGTTATTTTCCTCGTTTCACCATGTTGTGCCTTGCAGTGGCGATGTTTTTAGTTTACTAACCCAGTCAACGTCTGTTGTTGACGGCTTTATTACTGATGAAATGAGGAAAGAAAAATAACAAATTTGGAAACACAAAAATATATGAAATACAAACAAGTTCTCATTGTCACAACCTTTCAAATATTACATGAATTACTATCCTAGACCGAAATATAGACAATTGAAATACTAGCTGCAATGCTACAAATAGCTTAAATATTTAGCATCAATAGGGGTTAAGTAAGTTGCAGATGAACAGTAGTGGACTGCAATAGAATGGGAAACAGGAGTACCCAGAGAAATCACATCAGTGTACTGAAATGTACGCCAAGTTCTCTGCATGTCAAAATTCAGGGTTGACCCCAACTAGAATTGAACCTGGTTCGTCGTGGTGAGAGGTTAATGGTCTGCCACTACATTACAAAGGTCCCAAGGACCCAAGAGGGCTTTACGTGAATTGAATACCAAATATTGTCTAATACATACGTATGTCATTGCCCTTAAGTGCACATCTCACAAAGCCCTTTAAGGTGGATTACACTAGACTACTAACTGAACTTCCATTTCTGTTTGCATGTAAGTGCATGGTTTGTGTTTGGATAATTCCTCACAATGGAAGGATTTACACCTTCACCTGGGTTGGTGAAAACCCTGGTACGAATAAGAGGTTCGTAATGAGTGTTTGTAAACAATTCTTATCAGCCTGGTACGAATAAGAGGTTCGTAATGAGTGTTTGTAAACAATTCTTATCAGCCTGGTACGAATCAGAGGTTCGTAATGAGTGTTTGTAAACAATTCTTATCAGCCTGGTACGAATAAGAGGTTCGTAATGAGTGTTTGTAAACAATTCTTATCAGCCTGGTACGAATACGAGGTTCGTAATGAGTGTTTGTAAACAATTCTTATCAGCCTGGTACATATACGAGGTTCGTAATGAGTGTTTGTAAACAATTCTTATCAGCCTGGTACGAATAAGAGGTTTGTAATGAGTGTTTGTAAACAATTCTTATCAGCCTGGTACGAATAAGAGGTTCGTAATGAGTGTTTGTAAACAATTCTTATCAGCCTGGTACGAATATGAGGTTCGTAATGAGTGTTTGTAAACAATTATTATCAGCCTGGTACGAATACGAGGTTCGTAATGAGTGTTTGTAAACAATTCTTATCAGTGATCACTTGATTAGGTACTGCATCCTACCTACCACCTATTTGTAATGGTTGCGAGTAAGGAAACAGCTACACCAGAAATGCCACAAGATGTGTGACTTAAAATGATTGATTTAATCTAATGTCATAAGATGTGATGTTGCATCAACACACTTTACTCTGAGCATGGGGAATTTTTGGATCACATATTTTATTGGTGTTTGATAGAGCGGGGGAACTGTTTGAATGGCCAATCCTTCTCGCTTCCCTGACCTGACACATCAGTGAGCTAGTGAGTGGTCCAGTAGATAAACTGGCAGGACACCTAACTGCATTTGACATTCTCGAGGCATCACTGATGCCTAAATGCTGTTGATACAATTAAGCATAGCAATCACTATTTCAAACACCTGGCATTTTTTTTGGAAGATTACTAGAGTAATTTATAAAGCTTTGTATAACTGTTTGTAAATTATAAGTAGCAGCGCTGGGAGATTATTTTAGCAGTACTTGATTACTAGTTTAGATGTCTGAAGTATCTTAAGGGTAACTATGGGGTTGACATATGCCTTTAATAAAAAAAAAGCTTCATTTTGTTGGGATAATGAAACATGGCCTAAAATGTTGAATTTTTCTATTAAGAAGCACACATTTAACAAATTTGTCAGCGAGTATACATTATATTCTGCAATTAATCCTACTAAAGAATATGTTGCGTAATATTAAAATAACAGGTATGTATTGTAGTGGGTGGTTCCATGGACAATGTTAGAAAAGGTTGTTAAATAAAGTAAAATAACAGGTATGTATTGTAGTGGGTGGTTCCATGGACAATGTTAGAAAAGGTTGTTAAATAAAGTAAAATTTTACTTATAAAAACTTTTGAGTAAAATATTTTTTTTTGTTATTTGCATTTTAATATACTACTGAAATTATTATAACTAATAATGACACTAAAGTGTAAAAACCATGTGCTGTATTAATTTTTGTTTCCCCAATACAAAACTCCTAATTTATTTACGTCTTTCATTTGTTGACAGTTGTTTTGGACTTTCAAGTTCTAAATGTTATGAATTATGAAGAATTTGTAAGGCCATTAAAAGGTGGTGATTGAATCAAATGACCAGCAGAATATTTCAGCAACGCATGTTCTACGGATCTTACTGCCGAGGTGGAAATAAGTACACAGATCATTACTGAAAAACTATAAATTGTATTGTATACTTCAGTTTTTCAACCAAAATGTAGGTGACACATGTAAATTGATATAAAATGGTTGTAAAGTACACAAAAAAAATACAATTTACTAAATGCTAATCACTAAAATGGTTATAAAAGAAAGCGCCATAGGCACAAACTGATGTATGGTTATCAAAAGGAAGTGTGCCAAAATATAACTATAAATAGACTCTCAACAAAACAGAACCATCAAAACAAAATCACTCCTCTTAAATATTTAATAGAAAATTTCAGGTGAAATGATAAAAAAAAAGTTAATATCGAGGAGCTTCATTCATGCACTTGAAAATACCATTTTAAATATTGTAAAACATGTAGTTAAAAATTAAGTTGTTCTAATGGTTAGGTAGTGTTGAGGAGTCTTTTAGGGTGTGGCAGGTAAACTTGATGTGGGGCAGGCGTGCAGGGGAATGCGAGAACTTCAGTACTCTTGCTCATCGGTGGTGGAAGCTGGCTCATCATAGCTGTCGAGGGTGTCCTGCGCCACCTCGTTGTAGTCCATCTCTAATGCGGCCATGTCGTCACGCGCCTCTGCAAACTCATCTAACTCCATGCCTTCGGCATTGAACCAGTGCACAAAGGCACGTTTCGCGTACATCAGGTTGTACTTGTGGTTGAGACGGCGCCACGCCTCTGCTATGGCCGTCGTGTTGCTCAGCATACAGACAGCGCGGCTCACCTTGGCAAGATCACCAGCTGGTACGACCTTTGGTGGCTGGTAGTTGATCCCCACCTGCCAACACCCTCGACCCATGAGCCACATGCGCAGTTCAAATTGCCAGAAAAGTCTTATTTATGTTGCATGTAATGCTGTATAATATTTACCTATAAATTACATATTATAGTATTCCAAAAAATTAACAATAATCCATTTAAATAAAAAATTTTGTGTATTTCAATTTTACATGCTTTGTATTTTCAACATAAAACTGTATATCCACTTGCTCACCAAGAAAAATGTATGGGTTTATGTATGAAAAAATTTTCAATCAGTAATATTGATTGTACAGACTAAGCAATTCACGTTAAAAATTACTGATACCTTGATATTAATGAAGTCATAGTGGCAAAACATTTTATGCCAATTTTGAATTTGAAAGATTTGTCATTTTGATTTTGGAATATGCGTATGGTGAATGTTGGTTAACCAGCTCATCCGAGACATTTTAGGTATGTCACCTCGTGTTCCATATTGCCAGAAGCGTCTTTTAAGTTTTCTCTTTGACTGTCCCAAAATACATTGAGTAAATGTTTTACTTGCTCACGGCAGTGTCCCAAAACTGCAGAGTAATAGCTCTTGAGCATCTTGCTGGAGTAAAACTTTTACAAGAGCACAATTTCTGTGAGTAACGAAGGGTAAACAGAAAATGGCACGAAGTTTAGTATAATTAAATATAACTGAAAGGAAATGTGGACATTGTGGTTACACACACTCATGGGAAAATTACAAATGACTAGTGATCAAATTAATATTTTTATTTAAAAGTTACTTGTATAAAGGTTGCATTTTTATATATAATATTGATGCCGACTAAGAGACAGCCGCAGTCAGCCCATAACGGCACTCGCCGCTAACCTAACATGGTGGTAAACACGCGTGCAGTCCCGCTACACGCACTTTCCCAAAACGGGATAGTTGATTTCAGTGTATGTATTTCTTTTTCAGGGTTAAATGCTTGTAAAGTGTAAGATGTCTTATTTCAGAGTCTTGTGTAATGTTGATATTTCAAATTCAATGTGCGCGCGGCACCAAAGAGAAAGACAATAATATTCAGGCAAAGACGCCTTAAAGAGACAATTTAATAATTACCAGAAAATATAACTGAATGCTCTCTGTAAAATTGTTTGATAAATCTCTTGGTGCCATTTCATTTTGCAATACAATATTTTCTCTCGGCGTGCATAGCACTTCCGCTTGTGGAATCCCTTAGGCAGCCATGGTAGGTTGCGGAACAAGCATGATGCAAATAGCATTCTGTGTTTACAAATACATATGTACTGATTAAGCAACCAATCTAAATTCCAAAATACATCTATCACT
Source organism: Dryococelus australis (assembly GCA_029891345.1). Lineage (NCBI taxonomy): Eukaryota > Metazoa > Arthropoda > Insecta > Phasmatodea > Phasmatidae > Dryococelus > Dryococelus australis. The sequence continues at coordinate 9,798,681 of CM057001.1, read as the reverse complement.
TTCTCCAAATTCTTTCTTTCCAAATTATTTCTTTATATACATAAACAGCATTGCTTACCCTAAGTTCATCGTTAACATTGTTGCCATAAGGCAAGAGACGGAGACTATTTCGACCGCGCGACCTCTTTGGGCAGTCGTTCTAAGAGAGCTGGCGAAGTAAGACACTGTCACATATGTACTTCATACTTTTGCACTGATGTAGGTTTCAATAGCACTTTTAGTTTACCAGTTAACGTTTGCCTTGTGTACGTTTTGCCAGACATCCCCAGCGTAATGCTATCCGCTTAACTTAATTATTTAAAGCCTTTCAGGCTTTTTGAAATTCTAACGAGATGAAAGGAGGAGATTTCGGAGAGACCACGTGGCCCATGCAACTTGTGTATCAGGCGCCATCCCCGCCCATGTATAGGGCTTTTCATTGTAATTTCTGCTTAATTGCACCAAGCAATATTAAGGGTAGTGTATTTGTATAATTATTTGAGGGTTTTGTCATGTTAATATGTTTTGTGGCCACATCGCACACGGCCACATGGTTAGCTACCGCAGAGTCCGTATATGTGCTATCACCGCGTTATGAGGGCTAATTCTTGTTCCATCGTGTGCGCCTTAATTTTATCTCAGGGTTTATGCAATATTTTGAATCATGGTTCTTTTATTTTTCATGTTGATGCATTGTGTTCATTACCATGCAGCCAATTCATGTACTCGTGTTTTCCCGCCATCTGGCACCTTAAGAGCTTTTGTATGGTCGTTTATTGATGGGAATATTATGCTAATGCCCACATCATTTTTGGCCGATGATTCTTGAACGAATTTACCGTGAAATACTGCATTTTCACGCCTACTCACGTGGTCCGCTACTAACTTCATCCAGCGGCATCCGCGCCATCTGAAGATAATTTCACACATCTGTGTGTTTATTTTGCCTGCTCATAAAGTGTCCCATGTTCACCTAGTGTTATTTTGTGTAATTTGTATGGCGAAACTATTTTTGCACTAACCTATATGTATATGACTGTCGCCACACACAATGTGGTTCGGGGACGAGTCCCGACGAGTAAGCACTAGTTGCGTTAATATCCGCACGTGTTCCTTTCATACTCCGTGTCCTGTCTCTGGGCAAACATGTGGTCCATCCTAGCGGCTGTAGACCCCTTGCCTTGTGGAGGCTGTGTCATTAAACACAGCGGAGCATCATCCAGTTGGAATGCGCAAGTTAATTGACGTGCTTGGGGAATCACCCACCGGAACTGGTTAGAATAAATGTACCTCTCGGTGTAAAATTTGAATGCCTCTTTTTGTAGCATCAGTACCCAGCCCAGCCAAAGTGTATGATTTTTGCAGTGTTATGTATAAAAATGGTTTTGTAAGTACGGATGGATGAGACGAACACATAGAACCCACAGCATCCCTGAGTCTCAAAGTGCGGTGTGTAGGAACCACCGCTGGTGCCCATCTACCAGTAAGTAAAAGATGTATCGAAATAGTCTCCGTCTCTTGCCTTATGGCAACAATGTTAACGATGAACTTAGGGTAAGCAATGCTGTTTATGTATATAAAGAAATAATTTGGAAAGAAAGAATTTGGAGAAAGTGATAGATGTATTTTGGAATTTAGATTGGTTGCTTAATCAGTACATATGTATTTGTAAACACAGAATGCTATTTGCATCATGCTTGTTCCGCAACCACATTTATTCTTGCTTTCCTCATACTCTCTATTACTTTACTCTACTCTCAGAGTAAGGTTTTGGGATGTTGCCCAGAGTGTAACATACCGTATGTCCTAGCCTTATCAATTAGTAGTGTTACATGCGGGCCCTTCCATCTTCCCCTATGATGGGAGAGCAACCCCCTCCTCATGCTTGACCCACTCTCCCTGGCCCCTCCCCTGGGTGGACCTGCTACATCGCCGGAGGGGTGGCGCACCACCCTCCCCCCATGAAGGCGCAGTCGCCAGATTGGCTTGGAGCTCGTATTTATACTGGGGGGAGTGAAGCTCACTACTAGTCTCCCGACCGGTGACTGACATGTTGTAGTGTCGTGATGTCTGTACAACATGTACTGTTGTTGGCAAGTGGCTAGTTAAACTCTCATGTAGTATGTCAACTGTATGACTACAATGTGAAACTGGTTATATGTCAGTAGCGGCCCGACTCATATCATTCGGCATTCAACTCACAAAGGTCTATCTTCACATACTAGCGATCATAAGAGTCACTTTACTTTCTCCTGACCTTAATCTGATAAGGATTAATGCGTGATGCGTACTGACATAATTACTAAATACTACTCTACCTCGTCTTCACCTGATGTCACTCTGAGCGGGGTTTGAACCCAGGACAACTTGCTTCCAGATCCAACTAGCACGCCCCTAGGCAAGGAGCACCCAAGGACACTAGGTGTCTGTTTACCGACTTCCTCATGAAGGACCACCGCTACCTTCTAGAAGTCTTCTATACCTTCACCCAGCGACTACCGAAGAACTCTTCAACCGCTCTTACACTCACTACTACTTCGGTAGTCAACCGCGAGTCCCTTCTGGACAACAGCATACATTAGTTAGAGTCAGTTGTTATCATAGCTGCCTAACCTTTTTCTGCTTTTGTTTAGTTTAGCCGCAGATCCCCTTCGTCTGGTTCAATGTAGTCTACTTCCATCAGTTACAGTCCACCTTGTCTATTCCTCTGGGAAATAAACACGTAATCTTACCTAACCCCGAGTACTTATTCTAGGGTGATTGTTACTTCCATCCCAGTAGACCAAACACCTGCTGAGGAAAAGCAGGAAACTGCGTCTTGAAACCTCTTTGCCGGATCTAGTGTAGGGCTGCGGGCTTCATTAACCGGGCGTGCGTATTTCGCAATACATACCCATTAGACGGCTACCCATACTGTGCATCAGGTACGCACGTATGTCAGAGCCCCAACCACTAGTAACACACTCCACGAAGCAGCTAGACATCCAGATCAGCCAACCCACTCCATCCACCGCATTGTTATCTTTGCCGGCTGTTGTGACAGGGCTAATTCTGTGTGGCCTAGGCCAGACTGGCTGCACTCTTAACTAGGGAACTCGTCGCCTGTTCTTCCTTATTCTGGTAGACCATCCTACCTCCCCGTGTGCCCTTCACCCATAGAAGTGGTGCTAGGTGAAGAACTAAAAAGGCAGCTACTGCCTCTGAACCTAGCCAATTATTCTGCAACCCAGTGTCATCTGCCCTCAGCAGACCCTTCCCATGGGATAGAGCTCACACCACCCGAAAACTGGCGAGACCTCACCTCCGAGTCCCCCCTAGCACTCTCTTCCAACCCCCCCCCCCCCTCCCTCGTGGTGCGCATACGATTGGGGCTTCCAGCACCACTGGCCAGCCTATACTTCAGGCCTACGAGAACAAGCAATTCACCACGGGAGCCAACTAACCCCAACAGCTGTGACGAATCAGTTTCGTCACTAGGTTATTTAGCAATTTGTGGTAACTTTGCCCTTAAGTTTGTGTGAATGACTCATACTCTTTTTATTTATTTTTAGCGTGTTTCATTTTATAGGCTGGTCTAATATTTCTTATGATGAATATTTTGTGAATATGTTATACATTTACTTTTTGTATGAATAGTAATCATTCTGTGATAGCTGTCTTATGTATATAATTTTATATTGCGTGCAATGTATATTAGGGTGCGTTTACACGGTGATAGTAGCTACCACGATAGTAGCTATCGTGATAGTAGCTATCGCGATAATATGTGAAAGTAACTGCTGCGACAGGTCCTGTTCACACACGATCGAGACATGCTGATACAGCAAGCCATCTCAAATACCGGAACACTAACCAAGGTTAACCACTGTGATAGTCCCCTGGTTGTTTCATATCATGAAGGCTTAAATAAACTCGGAAACATTCTCCACTGTGGATTCTAAATTCTGGCTTCCTCACCACATACCCAAGACCTGCTTTCCAAACCACCCAGATTGGTCTTCAATAAACCACCCAACCTCCGCAACAAACTGGTTCGTCCTAAGCTGCAGCCCACCGCAAATGCCAATTAAACTATCACTCCCAAAGGATCCCACCCCTGCTATAGCTCTCGCTGTGGCACCTGCACCATTTACCAACCCTCAACTGCTTTCAACAGCAGACTCACTAACCACACATGCCGTACCCAAGGTAATTACAACTGTGCAATGCAAAATCTGATTGATCATACATCGGCCTCACCACCAACACACTCAGGCACAGAGCGGACACCAATCTAGTCATAGCTGGCCACATCAATAACATACAGGACAAACCAGTTGCAGAACATGCAGCATCGTACAACAAAGATTTAGATTCCTGCTACAGTACCAGAGTTGTGTGAGCCCTACCACCTTCGAGCAATAGCTCACAACTCAGACGCTGGGAATTAGCTCGCCAATTTATAATAAAATCCAGGCACACGCCTGGCCTCAATATAAAATAATCACATCTCCTTACCACTCTAATCTGATATATCTGCAATTTTTCAATTTTCCCGCCCCACCCTAGTTCGTCACCTGGTCGCTAGGTTTGCTACTAACAGCGCCCTTCCGCCATACTGCAGTGTCTTACAACTCGCCGCCTGATGAAGCTGGCTTAGCGAGCGAAAAGTCGCGATCGCGCAACCACGTGAAAAAACTGTGCCATCCGACTTTGTGTGTGTGTGTGTACCTATCAACAAGTACTAGACTGTGAGTACCTGGATTCATGTCCTTTATATATTTTTATATTTATTGAATATTATTTCATATGAGAGTGCTTTCAAAAGTGCTCAAATTACCGTGAATTATATATATATATATATATATATATATATATATATATACGACTAAGGTGTATAAGGCTTGCCCTGAAACGCATCCTATTCTACAACTGAGCTTAAACTTTAGAGTGTGGTGCAATATATACATTGTTTTTATTATTTACATAGCAATATTTAATTAAAAAGGTGGTTAAAGAATACGAAACAGCTGAAAGTAAAAAGTAACTAGGGCCTCAAAAATGCTCACTTTACTATGAACAGCCTATAGCTACTAACATGCTAGACAGAGGGTCCTCAGAACTATGAAGGGACTCGCTATGTAAAATGTTCAATATCTATTAAAAATAAGGTACTTTAATGCTGACACGATGGCGCAGCGGAATTAGGGGGCTCGTCCGGATTTCCGCGCATGGGAATCTGGCCGGGCAATGCCGCTGGTCAGCAGGTTTTCTAGAGGATCTCCCGTTTCCTTCGCTCTTGCATTCCGGTATTGCTCAATACCCACCTTCCTTTTATACCCTAATCGGCTCTGAGGACCTCGGTGTTACGAGCCACCCAAATCTCTCCACACTAAGGCGGCGTTCCAAAACGTTACTCTGCGAGTAAACTTTCCTCTCTGACTGTCCCAAAACACTTTGAATACATGTTTTACTCGCTCTCGGCGAGTAACGAAAGTAAACTGAAAATGGCGGAAAGTTTAGTAGAATTAAATAAAATGAAAGGAAATGTGGGTATTCTGTTTACACACGCACGGAAAAAAATTACAAATGAAGTGATAAAATTCATATTTGTATTTAAGTTATCTTTTATAAAGGTTATATTTTTTGACGGAATGTCTATGATTAATTCATCTTTAGTATAGCTGTTTATGTATTTAACTATTATTTTGGAAAAGAAAGAATTTGGGAAAAGGTACAAATATATTTTGGAATTGACATTGGTTGCGAGATCCTTAAATATGTGTGAACACAGAATGCTCGTTTAAAAATCACGTTTGCTTTTGCTTTCCTCAGCTGTTACAGTTACTTTACTCTACTCTGGGATGAACGTTTTGGAACGCTGCCCAGGTAGTTATTGTAGGTGATGGGCAGTAAATAACCTTGAAGCCGGTGGGGCACCAGTCGACGAACTGTATCTCGCCCTTGGCCTTCATGTGTGCGATAGCGACGTTAACATCCTTTGGTACAACGTCACCGCGGTACAGCATGCAGCAGGCCATGTACTTGCCGCGCCGAGGGTCGCATTTGACCATCTGGTTGGACGGCTGGAAACACTCAGCGGTGATTTCCGCAACCGACATGGCGTCGTGGTACGCTGCGCCTTCTGACGCGATCTATCACACACACACGGCTCATCACACTAGTCTTCGTTATCTATAGGCCGTTCACGGTAAAATGAGCACTTTTCAAAGCCCTCTCATTTAGACTAATAGTCAATAAATATATTTTATTTTAGCCTTAGACGCTACCGTTAGAGTACGGTGGAATATATGCACTGTTTATTACTTACACGGCAATCTTCATTTGAAAAGATAGTTAAATAAAAACAAGTGACTCAAAGGAAAAAGTAACTATGGCCTCAAAAGTGCTCACTTTACTATTAACAGCCTATACTTCACAATTATCTTAAGACCTGCTGAAGTTCTAATTCCAGGATATTTTTCCGCCACGTGCAAATGAAGCTTACTGGAGTTTAGAAAATTACACTAAAGGGACAGCGTACCGCATTCGTGCGCACTCAGTGTAATTATATTTTGTATAAGAACTATTTATTACTAGGCATTACCAACACACATATTTTCTCCCTGTTTTTGTTGATGGTAGTGTGACGAATCAGTTTCGTCAATAAGTTATTTAGTAATTTGTAGTAACTTTGCCCTTAAGTTGGTATGAATGTCTTATCCTCTTTTAACATTTTTTGGCGTGTTTAATATTTTATAGGCCGGTCTAATATTATTCATGATGGATATTTTGTGAATATATTATTATAGTCCATTTCATATAACTTCAGTAAATTTTGACAGTTCTTGAAAATAAGAGCGGCCACCATGTAACCCACCGCCACAGTGGTTCTGTCGGTGAAGAACACGATCTTCGAAAACAAATTACGACTCCAATGGCGGGCATTGAAAGACTAACAACTTTTGTCGAGTACTTAGGCTACTACAACTTGTTGCCATTTCCAACTGTCTTATTTTTGTTATGATCTCATAAGATAGTAGTTTTGGCTACGCAGAAGGAGGGGGGGGGGGGGGGGGAGAGAAGCGGCACAATTTTGAGTTCCTATCGCGCGCGATGCTTCGCAGTCCTCACTCAACGTAACATATTCTTTGATCCTTTGGCAACCGAGCGGTGTAATTGAATTTGGAATGTAGACGATAGATTCGGAGCTGCAATACCAAACTGTATCCCCCGATTTTATCGTATTTTCTGGATTAACACCCACAATGATCGCAAATTTAAAGACTTATTGACGTCACAATTGCATACGAGTAAGACGAAGGAACTGGTGCTCCCTGTCAGTACGCGTGTGTACTACACGATCAATGGGAAAGACTTAGTGACGTCACAATTGCATACAAGGAAAACGAAGGAACTGGTGCTCCCTGTCAGTACGTGTGTACTACACGAACAATGGGAAAGACTTAGTGACGTCACAATTGCATACAAGGAAGACGAAGGAACTCGTGCTCCCTGTCAGTACGTGTGTGTACTACACGAACAATGGGAAAGACTTAGTGACGTCACAATTGCATACAAGGAAGACGAAGGAACTGGTGCTCCCTGTCAGTACGTTTGTGTACTACACGAACAATGGGAAAGACTTAGTGACGTCACAATTGCATACAAGGAAGACGAAGGAACTGGTGCTCCCTGTCAGTACGTGTGTGTACTACACGACCAATGGGAAAGACTTAGTGACGTCACAATTGCATACAAGGAAGACGAAGGAACTGGTGCTCCCTGTCAGTACGCGTGTGTACTACACGATCAATGGGAAAGACTTAGTGACGTCACAATTGCATACAAGGAAGACGAAGGAACTGGTGCTCCCTGTCAGTACGTGTGTACTACACGAACAATGGGAAAGACTTAGTGACGTCACAATTGCATACAAGGAAGACGAAGGAACTCGTGCTCCCTGTCAGTACGTGTGTGTACTACACGAACAATGGGAAAGACTTATTGACGTCACAATTGCATACAAGGAAGACGAAGGAACTGGTGCTCCCTGTCAGTACGTTTGTGTACTACACGAACAATGGGAAAGACTTAGTGACGTCACAATTGCATACAAGGAAGACGAAGGAACTGGTGCTCCCTGTCAGTACGTGTGTGTACTACACGAACAATGGGAAAGACTTATTGACGTCACAATTGCATACAAGGAAGACGAAGGAACTGGTGCTCCCTGTCAGTACGTGTGTGTACTACACGAACAATGGGAAAGACTTAGTGACGCCACAATTGCATACAAGGAAGACGAAGGAACTGGTGCTCCCTGTCAGTACGTGTGTGTACTACACGAACAATGGGAAAGACTTAGTGACGTCACAATTGCATACAAGGAAGACGAAGGAACTGGTGCTCCCTGTCAGTACGTTTGTGTACTAAACGAACAATGGGAAAGACTTAGTGACGTCACAATTGCATACAAGGAAGACGAAGGAACTGGTGCTCCCTGTCAGTACGTGTGTGTACTACACGAACAATGGGAAAGACTTAGTGACGTCACAATTGCATACAAGGAAGACGAAGGAACTGGTGCTCCATGTCAGTACGTGTGTGTACTACACGAACAATGGGAAAGACTTATTGACGTCACAATTGCATACAAAGAAGACGAAGGAACTGGTGCTCCCTGTCAGTACGTGTGTGTACTACACGATCAATGGGAAAGACTTAGTGACGTCACAATTGCATACAAGGAAGACGAAGGAACTGGTGCTCCCTGTCAGTACGTGTGTGTACTACACGAACAATGGGAAAGACTTATTGACGTCACAATTGCATACAAGGAAGACGAAGGAACTGGTGCTCCCTGTCAGTACGTGTGTGTACTACACGAACAATGGGAAAGACTTATTGACGTCACAATTGCATACAAGGAAGACGAAGGAACTGGTGCTCCCTGTCAGTACGTGTGTGTACTACACGAATAATGGGAAAGACTTATTGACGTCACTATTGCATACAAGGAAGACGAAGGAACTGGTGCTCCCTGTCAGTACGTGTGTACTACACGAACAATGGGAAAGACTTATTGACGTCACAATTGCATACAAGGAAGACGAAGGAACTGGTGCTCCCTGTCAGTACGTGTGTGTACTACACGAACAATGGGAAAGACTTATTGACGTCACAATTGCATTCAAGGAAGACGAAGGAACTGGTGCTCCCTGTCAGTACGTGTGTGTACTACACGAATAATGGGAAAGACTTATTGACGTCACTATTGCATACAAGGAAGACGAAGGAACTGGTGCTCCCTGTCAGTACGTGTGTACTACACGAACAATGGGAAAGACTTAGTGACGTCAAAATTGCATACAAGGAAGACGAAGGAACTGGTGCTCCCTGTCAGTACGTTTGTGTACTACACGAACAATGGGAAAGACTTAGTGACGTCACAATTGCATACAAGGAAGACGAAGGAACTGGTGCTCCCTGTCAGTACGTGTGTGTACTACACGAACAATGGGAAAGACTTAGTGACGTCACAAATTGCATACAAGGAAGACGAAGGAACTGGTGCTCTATGTCAGTACGTTTGTGTACTACACGAACAATGGGAAAGACTTAGTGACGTCACAATTGCATACAAGGAAGACGAAGGAACTGGTGCTCCCTGTCAGTACGTGTGTGTACTACACGAACAATGGGAAAGACTTAGTGACGTCACAATTGCATACAAGGAAGACGAAGGAACTGGTGCTCCCTGTCAGTAAGTGTGTGTACTACACGAACAATGGGAAAGACTTATTGACGTCACAATTGCAAACAAAGAAGACGAAGGAACTGGTGCTCCCTGTCAGTACGTGTGTGTACTACACGAACAATGGGAAAGACTTATTGACGTCACAATTGCATACAAGGAAGACGAAGGAACTGGTGCTCCCTGTCAGTACGTGTGTGTACTACACGAACAATGGGAAAGACTTATTGACGTCACAATTGCATAAAAGGAAGACGAAGGAACTGGTGCTCCCTGTCAGTACGTGTGTGTACTACACGAACAATGGGAAAGACTTAGTGACGCCACAATTGCATACAAGGAAGACGAAGGAACTGGTGCTCCCTGTCAGTACGTGTGTGTACTACACGAACAATGGGAAAGACTTATTGACGTCACAATTGCATAAAAGGAAGACGAAGGAACTGGTGCTCCCTGTCAGTACGTGTGTGTACTACACGAACAATAGGAAAGACTTATTGACGTCACAATTGCATACAAGGAAGACGAAGGAACTGGTGCTCCCTGTCAGTACGAGTGTGTACTACACGAACAATGGGAAAGACTTATTGACGTCACAATTGCATACAAGGAAGACGAAGGAACTGGTGCTCCCTGTCAGTACGTTTGTGTACTACACGAACAATGGGAAAGACTTAGTGACGTCACAATTGCATACAAGGAAGACGAAGGAACTGGTGCTCCCTGTCATTACGTGTGTGTACTACACGAACAATGGGAAAGACTTAGTGACGTCACAATTGCATACAAGGAAGACGAAGGAACTGGTGCTCCCTGTCAGTAAGTGTGTGTACTACACGAACAATGGGAAAAACTTATTGACGTCACAATTGCATACAAAGAAGACGAAGGAACTGGTGCTCCCTGTCAGTACGTGTGTGTACTACACGAACAATGGGAAAGACTTATTGACGTCACAATTGCATACAAGGAAGACGAAGGAACTGGTGCTCCCTGTCAGTAAGTGTGTGTACTACACGAACAATGGGAAAGACTTATTGACGTCACAATTGCATACAAAGAAGATGAAGGAACTGGTGCTCCCTGTCAGTACGTGTGTGTACTACACGAACAATGGGAAAGACTTATTGACGTCACAATTGCATACAAGGAAGACGAAGGAACTGGTGCTCCCTGTCAGTACGTGTGTGTACTACACGAATAATGGGAAAGACTTATTGACGTCACTATTGCATACAAGGAAGACGAAGGAACTGGTGCTCCCTGTCAGTACGTGTGTGTACTACACGAACAATGGGAAAGACTTAGTGACGTCACAATTGCATACAAGGAAGACGAAGGAACTGGTGCTCCCTGTCAGTACGTGTGTACTACACGATCAATGGAAAGACTTAGTGACGTCACAATTGCATACAAGGAAGACGAAGGAACTGGTGCTCCCTGTCAGTACGTGTGTACTACACGATCAATGGGAAAGACTTAGTGACGTCACAATTGCATACAAGGAAGACGAAGGAACTGGTGCTCCCTGTCAGTACGTGTGTGTACTACACGAACAATGGGAAAGACTTATTGACGTCACAATTGCATAGAAGGAAGACGAAGGAACTGGTGCTCCCTGTCAGTACGTGTGTGTACTACACGAACAATGGGAAAGACTTATTGACGTCACAATTGCATACAAGGAAGACGAAGGAACTGGTGCTCCCTGTCAGTACGTGTGTGTACTACACGAACAATGGGAAAGACTTATTGACGTCACAATTGCATACAAGGAAGACGAAGGAACTTGTGCTCCCTGTCAGTACGTGTGTGTACTACACGATCAATGGGAAAGACTTAGTGACGTCACAATTGCATACAAGGAAGACGAAGGAACTGGTGCTCCCTGTCAGTACGTGTGTGTACTACACGAACAATGGGAAATTAGCAGTTGACTAGTAAAGGCTTCCAGAATGACTGCATATTATTTCCAACACCACACAGACAACAGTATTGGATATGTAGAGTCTGCTCATGTTTCATGGTGGCCTATGTACAGGCGGTCACCCCATGACACTCCAGTTACAGCCTTCGCTTTATGCAACTTGCTGTGTACGACCACACGTAAAGTTGCGGACTTCCGGCGCTGTTTTGCTAACTTAAATTAAAAATACTATATGACCGTTCCGAAAATTGTGTTGCTATGATATTTGTTGTTTATATTTGGCTATAGTTGCCGTGGCTTGAATTTAGACATGTTAATTTGACGATTTTTGTTTTGTTTTTGAATACACTTCACATAAAAAAAAAAAGCTATGAACTTAAATCATTTTTTTCCTGCAAGAAGTCGTATTCACAGGGTATTTAATTGCAAAGATACGCGTAAACGCAAAAAACTGCACTGCCCCTTAATTGCATAGAATCATTAGGAAAATAAAAATTAATCTTACCAATTTCGTATTTTCACTTGACAAGTGTGCTTGTTCGAAACGGCCAATAAATTAAAAATAGGTTTACTGCAGTGTAAACTATTTGTAATGAAAATGTTAAGATATATAATTTTTTTGTATTTTTAATAATCACATAAAAGTGGACCTTCATTTAATGTGTTCGCACCCCCATTACCTAACCTTGCGCACGCAATGTTTACTGGTAAAGCCCATATGCCACGACGGAATATTCCATGCAAGTCTTCATGGTAGATTGTATGGATGGTTCTATGGAAGAACTGGCCATTCTTCTGGCTGTTTTCGTTGACAGTTTCGTAATCGACCATGTACAATTTTCGATGGAATGTTTCCTACAAGTTTGAAATTTCAGCCCATCACAGTGGTGCAGTAATTTTGTTTACTATACTTTGAGAAACAACGATAATACTATTAACTACGAGTAACTAGTAAATTAAGAATCACGAAAATATTTATTTATTCTAAAACAGCATTGTGTGAAATTTATGGCGAACACTCAAGTTTATTTAACACGAAAGTTCCAGTTAAAACAACAAAACGATTAAGTTCTGTATAAACGGATAATTGTGCAGAAAATGCACTTGCCTTTATTGTGACGTGTTATTCCATAGAAACCTCCATAACTGCTTGCATACAAGCTCAGTCGTGGAAGCTCTTGCCCGAGCTTGCACGGAAAATGTAATCGTAGCACACAGGCTTAAAGCCCCTTACACAATAGAACATTTAGCATTTGACTTTACATTTCCTTTCCTTTGACGAAATCACCAATACAAAATACACTTGTAAAGTCAAAATTGAGGCAATTAAAAATCGGTCATGCAATATTTGTAAAAAAAAAATGCGTATCTTGTAATGGGAATCATTATACTATATGATATAGGAATGCATTTTACATACGTGTTTATAAAATAGGCTTAAGCATTTGTTTTAAAATTCCATGTCAAGACAATAAATCGCCTATTTACTTAATTCATAAGTATCAGTTCATACATTTCCTCTTTGTATTACATTCACTTGCCACTTCTGTAATTTAGACGCGCTTAGCTTAATACAACGAGACGAAAATCGCTCTACAATACAAATATTCATCCCAAATAACTTCTGTTAGCAAAATGACTGCCTGACTTTGACTTTTAAGTTTTAAACATTTCGAAATCGTAAAATCAAGAGTGCTTGACTTTTTCTTCGACAGTTCAATTGCGTCAAGCTCCATAGGAAATATGTCGGAAAGCCAACGTAAAGTCAAATCGGAACGTCAAATGCATAAGTCTTCAATTGCGTCAAGCTCCATAGGAAATATGTCGGAAAGTCAACGTAAAGTCAAATCGGAACGTCAAATGCATAAGTCTTCAATTGCGTCAAGCTCCATAGGAAATATGTCGGAAAGTCAACGTAAAGTCAAATCGGAACGTCAAATGCATAAGTCTTCAATTGCGTCAAGCTCCATAGGAAATATGTCGGAAAGCCAACGTAAAGTCAAATCGGAACGTCAAATGTATAAGTCTTCAATTGCGTCAAGCTCCATAGGAAATATGTCGGAAAGCCAACGTAAAGTCAAATCGGAACGTCAAATGCATAAGTCTTCAATTGCGTCAAGCTCCATAGGAAATATGACGGAAAGTCAACGTAAAGTCAAATCGGAACGTCAAATGCATAAGTCTTCAATTGCGTCAAGCTCCATAGGAAATATGTCGGAAAGCCAACGTAAAGTCAAATCGGAACGTCAAATGCATAAGTCTTCAATTGCGTCAAGCTCCATAGGAAATATGTCGGAAAGCCAACGTAAAGTCAAATCGGAACGTCAAATGCATAAGTCTTCAATTGCGTCAAGCTCCATAGGAAATATGTCGGAAAGCCAACGTAAAGTCAAATCGGAACGTCAAATGCATAAGTCTTCAATTGCGTCAGAACTAAGGTTAGTTATTTTCAGGTTAGGAACAAAACGATTTTTTTATTAACGTCTCCGGTGTTATGCCTGAAATCTTATCAGGGGAGGGTTTATAAGATGATTTATGACCTAACTTAAACTAGCATCCATGCCTTACCCGGGATTCGAACCCAGGAGCTCCCACGCCCCATATCGGCGACGGACCAGCCGACTGCGCCACGGGAGGTCGACAAACATTTCATTGACGAAAACTGCAAATGTCCCTTCTACTTACATACAACAAGGGAAAATGTGGCACATGCGACACCACTGCACCCTGGTGGCGATAATTTCTAGTTGCCAAACTAGAAGCGTTAAGCTCCCCAACCTGGGCGGCGTTCCAAAACGATACTCTGCGAGTAAAATATTTCCTCATCGGCTGTCACTAAACACTTGAGTAAATGTTTTACTCGCTCTTGACAGTATCCCAAAACTGTAGAGTATCTTGCCAGAGTAAAACATTTCACCAAGTAACAAGGGGAAAATTGAAAATGGTGGAAAGTTTAGTAAAATCAAACATGTTCAAGGGAAATGTGGACATTCTGTTTACAGACACACACGGAAAAATTACAAATGACGAATGATAAAAAAAAAAATTATTTTTATTTAAATGTTGACTTTTATAAAGATTATATCTTTATACATAATTTTTGTGGTTAGTTTATCGCAAGTAAAGCAGTTTGTGTATATCACTAATATTTTGAAATATAAAAAATTTAGGGAAATGGACAGATATAATTTGGAATTTCCATTGGTTGCCTAATCAGTACATGTTTTGCAATTTACATCATGCTCTTTCCGAAACCACGTACACTCCGAGAGCAACTCTCGGAGTAACGTTTTAGAAGGTTGCCCGGAGCAGAACGAACTTTGTGAGGACGTACCGGGGAATACGAGGCCATGGGGAAGTGTATCCGAGGGAAGGGCACCAGGTTGGTCTGGAACTCTGTGAAGTCAACGTTGAGAGAGCCGTCGAACCGCAGAGATGCCGTCGCTGAGGACACGACCTGCGCGATCAGGCGGTTCAGGTTGGCATAACTCGGGCGGTCGATGGCGAGCCGCCGCACGCAGATGTCGTAGATAGCCTCATTGTCCACGACGAAGGCACAGTCAGAGTTCGGGATCGTCTTGTGGGCGTTGAACACAGCATTGTACGGCTCCACGACCGCCGTAGACACCTGCACACACACACACACACACACACACACTTATCCTCGGGGCCATACAGTTGCCATAGTGGTTCAACTACTCGCCTCACACTTGGGTGAACCAGGTTCTATTCCCGGAGGGGTCGCTCCCTGGATTTTCGCATGTGGGAATTGTGCCGTACGTTGCCGCTGATGAGCGGGTTTTCTCGGGGATCTCCAGTTTCCCCCGTCCTTTCATTCTGGTGCTGCTCCTTACTCACCCCGCCTAACCCTCATCAGCTCTCAAGACCTCGCTGTTAAGAGCCGCCCACGTATCTTCAATCGCTTCACAAGTCAAGGACGCCTAATGCCCACAGACCCCGCCCCCTCTTTCATACACCTATAAAAATGGCTCGGATTCCACACTTGGATTGGAGGCTTATTCTAAGTTATTTGTTTCGTTTCCTCTAGACAAAATTATTCGTTACTACTCGAATTTTCGTTTACTAACGAAAGGAGCTATTCTAAGCGCATTCTGGTGTTCGTTTGACGTCACTATGTTCGTTCAGAAACTCGAAACTCGGTAACGAAGCCCTTCGGACCTTCACTACCTTTATTTTATTATAAAAACTTGGCTGGGATGTGTGTGTAACAGTTTGTTATTTAGGACTGTGAAAGAAGAGAATCGTGATGTAATGTGCCTTCGTGCATTACAGGAACATAAAAATATATTTCAGAAAAAATATTTTAAAAGCACCTATTCACCTTTCTGTTTTAATTTGTGAACTATCTAAGCAGCAGTGTAGGCTGGTTATTGTGAGGAATTTATCATGTTATTACAGTTGTTTATAATGAAATAAGAAATCATAAACGCCTTTTATTCTAGAAATTTGCTTTGAACAATGTAGTTCATAAATCACTTGATAGGTAACGCTAAACTGTAAATAATTTTTGGTGGTTTACAATGAAAATACTTTCTCTTGAAAATAATTGAGTAAAATTCATATATTGATATTAATACAATCCACGAGAAACACGACAGCGTCTAGTTTGTTGTCCATCGCTTATTATATAATCATGGTATTATAAATAACAGAGGAAAATGATTGTTCGTAAATAGCTTGCAACCAAACACCAAAATGGTGTTTAAGAAAAATCTTCGGGCATGTAACAACCAAAGTTCTGTTTGCTATCTCTTATCAGCGTACACGCGAGTATATTTCAACTCACTTCAAACGAAATTAAAGCAATGTGCAATACATTACACGTCCAGCCAAGTTGGAAAATAATACAATGTCTGTAAATTTGACACACTTGAACGAAATATGCCCTTTTCCTATAACACATTATCTATTTAATACAAATATTAAAACACGGCAAAAGCAAAAAAAAAAAAAAAAATAATATTTAAAGCGCTTTACTGGTTTGTTTTATTAATGTTTGCAATATTAATTATTCATTATTTACACGGGAAGTTTTATAAGACAGTTAAAGTTCTTGCGCGTAATGTTGCCACCCTGCATTCACCAACGAAAACCCGAACATTGCCGAAGTCCCGGAGGGCTGTAACGAATTATGACGTAGAATACCAAGTTGCGTTTCGCCAAGATTTTATTTGTTTCGAGAGCTTTCGAAACTTAACGAAAACGAAAAATTTACGAATAACTTAGAATAAGCCCCCTGGCTGTCTCCCATAGGCTGTTCACGGTAAAATGAGCACTTTTGAGGCCCTAGTTACTTTTTTCCTATCAGCCTTATTTTATACTTTAACCACTTTTTTAAATAAATGTTGACATGCAAGCAGTAAACACAGTGTGTATATTCCACCGCACTTGGAAGTTAACGTCTAAGGCGAAAATAAAATATATTTATTGACTATTATTCCAAAGGAGAGAACTTTCAAAAGTGCTCACTTACCGTTAACAGGATACAGCAACATTTTCATTGTTTCCCAAGTTTTGAATTCTTTCCTGTCGGGAGTGTTTTTGCGATACTATGCCGGTCCCCCCCCCCCCCAGTCTCTTATTAATTAATAGTTTCAGTTACAGATACACCAAGGGAGGCAGTCATGGTCTATGACGGCTGCTCGTCCCTCCACGCCATGATGCAAGTCTCCTCACATGCGAATTCCTTTCCCTTTAAGCCGTAAGGAGCGCAGCTCTAAGACGCATACAGGTCCTTGCTACCGCGGACGTACACTTAATACTTAGCAGTAGGGGAGATATAGAAAACAAAAAGTCACTCGCTTCAGTCACTCCCACCAAGGCGGAGGGAGTAGACAGATATGGGCGCTTCTTGACATCGTGATGCATATCTTTAAAAATAAAATTTACAGTAAAACAAAGAAAATTAGTTGGCGTTTAACCAATTACTTTAAGGTCGTTCACAAGTTGCAGATAGTTCAAAAATTATTTTTTAAACTGGTTTTATTTAAAAATTTGTGATGAATTTTCATATGGAGACTTGAAAGCTTATTGAATGCAATCCGTTGAAAGGCAAATGAAGTGATTTATTTTAGTTCAGTAAATTAAATTCAATAAATATTTGACCGTGTGAAATGGCCTTAAGAGCGCGCATCACAACAAGGCCTAACTCAACTGCCCTATAACATCTGCCGTTGTGTGTGCACCATAAATGGGAGTAAAAAGGAAAGAATAATATGAGTTCAGCATCCAGTTTACGATACGAAGAAATAAGTTGCTTCGAGTCATCAGCTCACAGCATCATTTCTGTGCTGCATCTCCAGTATGCTAGCAGTGGTCTCGTTCTCGAATGATTACTCGACATTTTTCACAGTGACGATGGAGGAACAAAGCGACCAAGTTTCTTGTTAATAACGGGAGCTTGGTCCTATTATGACGGAATCGAGATTTGTTCACAATGCTTATTCTTAAAACCATTTCAAAATGGTCGGAAAACGAAATTTTTAATGCAGTTTTTGTAGAATTATCAATTCTTTTTACAACAATGTTGAACACTACGACCTTTCATTAACACTTTTGCCAAATTGACTGTTCAATCAGAAATGATTCACGTTCGCCTGCAATAATGGCTGCATTATTATCAGCCTTGACCATAGACTAAATATGAGGTAGACAGATCTCGCTGACTTCGCACAACTAGTCTCCGTGTACCAGCATTGGCCTGCTTTTCTGCCATTATGCCGGAATCACATAGCCCCGACAGGCACGGCACGACCACCCCGACACGACACTTAAATCTAAACAGCCAATGAAATACAAGATATATCTTAAATAAGCCCGACAATTCTGTAGTCCAACCAGCACTTTTTGAATTAGAAATTAATTATATTATTCGTCGTGTCTTGCGGCACGACGCACAGTGTGTACAACCTTGCAAAATTAAATTGTAGGGAAAGTTTATCATACATTTTAATTTTGCAAGGTTGTACACACTGAGTCGTGTCGTGTGCCCTCCTCCTTTGAACCTAGCGTAATCAATCAGCGCCTTCTAAATGGATCCGAAAAATTCTACTCGTCGTGTAGCGTCAGTAAACTGCCGGGCTGTAAATTCGATCAGTCACATTGAAAACGGTCGTGGTTGCAGTTTTTATCGTGTCGTACTACGCTCGTCGGGGATATGTGATTCCGGCTTTATCACTATCAAACATGGCTTGGACTGGATTTGGGGTTAGAGCATTGTTAGTGAACAACTGCTCTGAGATAGGGGTAGGTCAATGTTGGGTACATGCGCAGAAGGCGAATAAGTGGTCTACCTCATCTCTGACTAATACTGGATTTACAATAACCCGACAGTCCGACAAACCAGCCCCGACAAAAGTAGATTCTATTTCTACTCTCGTCGGGCGTCGAACCGGTCGGCCTCGCTTGACAGCAGGAAAAGAACGATAACATAACGTTACAAAACAAAATGTCTTGCGGATTTCACTATTCTGGTAATTTTCGCATTAAACATATGTTTTTTACTTGTACATTCTTGTAACAGAAAGCTAATGAATTGACGAAAATAAATATTTGTAGAAAAATAACTGCTCCAAAATCCAAAAATACTTAATTTACAAAGTTATCGAAACAAAATAGTGTACAATGATCTGCGATATCTTCACATTCTATAGCAAGTTACTGGCCGTTCTAGGATTTTGTCGAAATCCACGTAACAATTGTCGGAAGGAAACTGTCGGAGTATTGTAAACGTTGAACTAATTTTGGAGGAGGAAATGGTCGGGCTGTAACGTCGTGTCTGACTGCCGGGAAGACCTCGTCGTGGCATTGTAAATCTAGCATTAGGCCGCATTCCACTTGGCACTGAAAGAGCTGACTAGTACTGATGAGCGTTCCTTTAGGTACTGATTCCGCTGATCAGTAACTGAGGAATGGTGGTGTGGCGTCTGGGTTGGAGACTATACTTCCGGTTGAAACTACTGATGTGCAGAAGGTCTGGCAGTCTTAGTAAAAGTAGACGACTCAACATGGTGGCGATGTATAACGAGCAAGTTACGTTGTTTTTATATTCAGAAGTTGCAGGTGGGAAGTATATTTTCACATTCTTTGATCTCGTCATCAATTGATGAGTTTGAATAAGACGAAAATGAAAAGAAAAAATATCCGTCCCTGTTTACAACATGTTTAAGCCTATCATTGCTTTATCGCGATCAGCAGACGCCATTGATACTGCTGTCAAGTACTGATTCGAGCACTCAAGCCGTGTCCGAAATGGCAAATTTGGGGAACTAGGGTTTAGTAATTCAGGGTGGATGGTTTCGAACGGCTTGTAACAGCTCTACATGCGACAAAGTTAGAAACTACAGGCTTGTGGATATCAACGTTGTTTTGTTTATTACCTTATCAATAAATAATTTCTCCCAAAAATTTCTCACGTCTTGTGAATAACTGATCATATTTCTTTCTAGCCGATATCAACCTTCTCGTTATTTCTTCGCTTCCTTGCCATTAACATTCAATTTTTAATAACAACCTAGCGCTTTTTTTTTCATACAACAGACGAACTTTATTTTCAAATAACTTCGTGTAGATCCCTGATTTTCCATTTTCCACGTGCGTGTATTGTGCAGCGTTTAAAGAACAGTAAATACTGACGTTTCCACTACAAAACGGGAAATAAAACGTAAATAAACAACAGCAGACGATTTCACGGACCTATTAGGGGATTTTGTGTGCTACTTCACCTCGGTAAATTTCAACCCTAAATCACCAAATGTTTAGGGCCTGAACTTGGTCACATGGTCGATTTAATAACCTAAATAATGGTCTCGTAGCCGTTTCGGACACGGCTTGAGTGCTACCGGAGTGCGAATTTTCACTGATGGCGTTCCTTTTGGCATGGTGCTGGTCAGTGCTAAGTGGAATGCCGCCAGACAGCGCTACTGGTATGTTGACTCACGCACCTGGGGCGCCGGGTACACGGCGAACTCCAGGCGGCTCTTGCGGTCAAAGGCGTCGTGTAGTCGTTCCATGAGGAGAGCGGTGAACCCTGAGCCAGTGCCGCCGCCGAACGAGTGAAAGACGAAGAACCCCTGCAGGCCGTCGCAGTTGTCAGCAAGCTTGCGTACGCGGTCCATGACAGAGGCGATGACGTCTATGCCGACAGAGAAGTAGCCGCGTGCGAAGTTGTTGGCCGCGTCTTCGCGCCCAGAGATCAGGTTCTCAGGGTGGTACAGCTTCTTGTATATGCCCGCGCGCACCTCGTCTGCGCACACCACCTCACCTCACTTCAGCACACCACACCTCACCTCACCTCACCTCACCTCACCTCACCTCACCTCCCATTTACACCGCTTTCGCGAGAAATAATTTTCTGAACCCAAACGGGAGCCGATACTGTAAAAATCCCCTTGCAATTCTGTTACGTACAAATTTGTTTTTATTATGTATAGGCCGTTCACGGTAAAGTGAGCACTTTCTGAAGCTGTTACATCATACATAATAACCAATAAATACATTTAATGGTGGCCTCGGACTTTTGGTTTTGGGTATGATGAATGTATACACTGTGTTTATTACTCGCATGGCAGGGTTTATATTAACAAGTGGTGGAAGGATACAAATTGGTTGAAAGGAAAAAGTAACTAGGGCTTCAAAAATGCTCACTTTACCGTGAACGGCCTATAGTCTATTATTTTCAACGCAAAGGACTGTATAATTCTAAATAATTATTAAATAAACGTAATTTTCGTTAGTTAATTTGTATTAAAGTATACAGTTTTTTTGTATTGAAAAAAATTAGACTACATAATAAAAACTATTTGTAACAAAATTTAGAGGATTTTACAATAACGGCTCCCGCTTGGGTTCAAAAAATTATTTCTCGCGAAAGCTGTAGGAATTAGCGATCGTGGCCTTAACTCACTCCACACTTAGGCCGTGTCTCATCTCGAAAGTGTGCTCTGCTTACTCTCACTCTGGCACACTCTAGCTCACTTTAACGAATTGACACTTGCGATCTCTGTAAGCCGTCGGCATTATTTCTCTGGGTGAAAAAATAATAAATAGTGAAAAATAAAACATTGTCGGCCTTTCACTTTCCTCTAATAAATCTAGATTATTTAATGAAATAGTAACTTATTTTAATTTGTTCCATTTTTGCATTATTAAAAACATAATTATGTGCAATCGCAGTATTTAATAATATGCACACAATTAACCTAAATGAAATGTGAACATATCATAATTTATGTTCCATATCAAACGGAATATTGTTATTACACATTTCACAATAGCAATGATTAAATTAAGTCGATAAAATATTTTTAACACTGTTTTAGAAACAACAAAATATATGCCTGGATATTTGAGGTTAGACTTGAAAACAACATGGCTGCCAGAAAGGGTGAGAGAGTGAGCACCGAGTGTACATCGTTGTTCAATCTCCCTCTCGCGCTCTCTCCTCGGAGTTGGGACAGCAGAGAGGACTCTCTGTGACGTCAAGAGTGAGCGAGAGAATACTCTCTCGGTGAATTGGGACACGGCCAAGGCATAACAGTAAAGTACCTTGTACAACAGGTGATTCGTGTTAGTGTTGATGGTTGGCGAGTGAGGTGTCGAGAGTCGGTGTGGGGTGAAGCGGGGTGAGAATGTAGCAGAGCCGGAATGAAAGAGCGGGGGAAACGGGAGATCCCCGAGAAAACCCTCCGACCAGCGACATCGTCCGGCGCGATCCCCACATGCGGAAATCCAAAGGTGGCCTTGCCGGGAATCGAACCTGGTTAGCCTTGGTGGGAGGTTAGTAGTCTAACCACTAGACCACCGCGGCCACCTCCACGGCTGTTGAACAGTGCAATATTTGTTAGATGGCACAATTTCCGGTCAGTGAGTGGTGTTAATGGTTGGTCCTAGAATCATTACAACACTCAGTTGGTTGACTACAATCAGAGAACGTACCCTAGGCTCAGAATGAGTGGCAGTGGAAAAGCTTTAAAGTGGCGAGAAATAATCGTGAAAATAAATATATTTGTATCAGGTCGATAATACACACTGTTACTCCGCAACCAGTAATATTTAATATTAAAAAAACCCTCGCATAACAACTTACAAGCTAAAGTATATCGCACGAGTCTTTTGTATTTGCTGACTTTCATGAAGCAATTATCTGATTGTAGGCTAATTTGAGTTTTTTATGAGAATATTATTTAGTTTTATAAAATACAGCACATTTTATTTTTGGCATAAGGAAATAACTTAATATGTTTTTAATATGGCTCACTTTAAAGTGCTTTAAAGTAAAAGTCTCGTGCGCTTAATTTTGAAAATGAAAATCCCAGCAATAGCCAATTAAAATAACTGACGCGCCTTTAAGAATTTAAAGTTATCTGTTGGCACAGCCACGAAGTCGTAACATCACGACATCCAACTGTCTAGCACACCATGTTAATATTATTGTGATGTTATCATTATTACAAAATTAAAAGTACACAAAGTTTTAAAATAAACGGTAATTATCCCCAAAAGTTTTTCGCAACGAAATGAAGCCAATATATTATGTGAAAGTGTTACTCAACAAAATTATGTCATGAGAAAATACATATTTCAATAATATTTCAGCAACTTGCTATGTAAAATAAATATTGCGAGTAGAATACAGATTTGTTTATTCCAATAACCTCGTCTATCATTGGCGTCAGCAGGAGGGGTAAAGGACGGCGCTTGCCCTCTCCTGATATCTAACTGTATTTGTTGTATGAAATGTAAAATAATAGTTATAACAAACAAATTACTTATTAGCGACGTTATTTCAAAATGCAATTCCCTGCTGGGAAGAGTAATACTTCTTCCTGGATTCCCTAATCTTATTTTGATTTTTGTGTGTGCATTTGTGTTAAATATTATATTGTATATTATCAACGATAAACACATGTATTCAAATTGCAAGTCGTGGATGTTTGTTGCATGCATTTAGGGTCAAATCCCAGTTGCTAATCTCACACTTCTCTGAAGGAAACATTTTATAAATCCTATGTCTCCCCTTGGAAAATATCATGGTGACTCCCATGTAGTCTATATGTGTATTTAAACATTTCAAACGGGAAAAACAAATACGGCGGGGGTTTGGTAATTTGTATTCTGTAATTTGTCAGCTTCGAAGCTGACAAAATGCAAATTACAAAAGTACGTTATAGATTTTGTAGAGAAAACGTGACCATTTTGTTAACAAAAAGTGCCAATTGGAACACTGCCTTAGTTTTAACGAAGAAGAGGAATATCCTGGATATAGAACTTAAGCAGGGCTTTAGAAAAGTGTAAAGTAACCGTGAATGGATTTTAGTAGAAGTTTTTATAGGTTACCCAGAAGCAACGGTTTTAAATTATCAATGTTTAAAATTGCTGTCGATTGTCGTCGCAGTAAGACGACAATCCTCGCTGTAGGGAACTCACCTATGACGGTCGGCTCTAGGTCGACCATGATTGTGCGTGGTGTCATCTTGCCGCCAGAGGACTCGGAGAAGAATGTGCCCAGGCAACTCTCAGAGACGCAGGCCTTTTTGTCGTTGGGCAAAGTTCCGTCGTTGTCTATCCCGTGCTCGAGGCAATACAGCTCCCAGCATGCATTGCCCATCTGCACTCCTGCCTGGCCCACGTGCATAGAGATGCATTCCCTCTGCACACACAACCATGCAGCGAGCTCAACACATGCCTTGTCCCCCTCCCCACCCCCTCAGATCACGTGGGGCTCTCACTCCCGGCCAAACACGACTTTCTATCATTTTAGCGTATTTTTTAAAATATGTTTTATTAAATGGAATCGTTGTTTGACGAAAGCATAAAAATCGTGGAAAATCAATTCACAAGACATTAGAAGGAGTTTTAATTTTTATACTTTGGAATACAAATTTTTAAATTTTACAAAATTATCATATACGGCTACAGTCCAAATTAATCTCCGATATCATTAGATTAAGGTAAACAAATTTCATGGGAATTATTCAGTTGGTTCGGCCGTAATTTTATTTTAAGTTGTACAATAACATTTAAATTCAAATTAGCCGGAAGTTAAACCCTAATCGCCGGCGAACAATATGCCAGACTTCAGCTGAAATCTCTTCATGGTGTTCCTAGTACTTCAGCTGAAATCAAACGTTGTGGTCGTATACATTTTTGGAATTTGTTTGGCACAACTTTTAATGTTAAAATGCTAATAACTCTCCTAAAAAAATATATTCAATATTTATTAGCAAACTTATTTGACGTTTTTATCAAATTGTTATCGATAGTGTATCACAAAATCGTGAAATATTAAAAAAAAACGCAGAAAATTGTTGAAATGACGTGAACAGCCTGAGGAGCTATGCTCGGGCCTTTGTGTGTGTCTCTCTCTCTCTCTCTCTCTCTCTCTCTCTCTCTCTCTCTCTCTCTCTCTCTCTCTCTCTCTCTCTCTCTCTCTCTCTCTCTCTCTCTCTCTCTCTCTCTCTCTCTCTCTCTCTCTCTCTCTCTCTCTCTCTCTCTCTCTCTCTCTCTCTCTCTCTCTTCTCTCTCTCTCTGTAAAGCATGTTTTTGTGATATTGGAAATGGCTCAAACGTGTGTCTTCACTGTCATTTTTACCTATGAACATTCCGGTACAAAACATTAACAAAGGAACAGGGGCGTGCATCAAACCTCATTTTTATTACTACGTCATAAAATGGCGGGGTCTCGCTAAAAGTCTCATAGAGGCTCGTTATTGACGGCAAGACTGCACGCCAGTTCAGGGTTCTGCGCGTAGAGGCGATGATAGAGATAATGTGCATATCTCGGTCGCCCCTAGCGCTCCCACAGTTTTAGGCCTCAGATGTACAAAATTCCTTCAACCAGGAAATCCCATGTGACGGAAATTTCACTTTAGTGCGTTAATTTTAAAGATAGCTATTGTGAAAAATTATTATTGTGGTTTAACCAATTGTTTTTGTGACGTGCATGAGTCGCATATAACTCCTAGATATTTGCAATTGATATTTTTTAAACTGGTTTCATAAAAAAGTTAGTTATAAATTTTCAAGTGTACACTTGAAAGCTTATTGAATGCAATTCACTGCAAGGCAAATTACGTGATTTTCTAGCTTGTGTTTGAATGCCATAAATATTTGATCGCGTGAAAGACAGATCAGCTGAAAGTCTTCGCAAAACGGTTACATCAGATAAGAGATTAATTTGTAAACGGGAAGTTTGTGGAGCCTACTGTGGGCAGCTAAAACAAGCAAATTAGTGACATACCTTAGATTATTTCTAAAAATGTAACGTTTAAAGTATGGGGGTAGACAGTTAAAAATAATTCTAAAAGCGACTGTGTGTTTAATTTGTAAATAAAAAATTCCCAGGTTTACAAGAACGCAGTGTTTGTTCTTTCCGTATATCTATGGAACTTTCAGCTGCGACTGTATTATTTTATTGGCGGAAAGTTCAATGCAGAGCCCTTGAGTAGGAATCTCGTATGTATCTGACTCGTATATTGAAATACAAAGTATTAATAGAAGCATATTTTTTTTAGCCTGCTCTTTTTTGGATTAGCACAGTGGACACAAGTTTAAAATTTCCGTGAAAAACGAATAGTTATTTGAAAGACACTGCATTGCAGTTCAAGCAGCAGCTAGGCGAGAGGCTGTGTCCGAATTCGCCTAAGTATATACTTGTGCGTACCTGTCCCCGGAAGTGAAGTCGTAAGCACTGTCCTAATTGTAAGTGAAGTATGCAAGTATACAAGTAAACGAAGATGTATACTTCTCCCGTACTTGCGGAATATATGCCGCCATTTTGAGAAGCAATTTGTAGGTTACAATTGATTTCCGACATAATTTTATTTAACCTTCAATAGGACAACATTACTACTTCGTAAAAATATAATTTTGAACTGAGTAAATAATTATCGCAAGATTAACAAAAAAAAAGTCTAAATAATAAATTCGTATTAACCCTGTGTCCCTAACCTACAGAAGCTAAGATAAAAAAAGTAATCCAAATTGCACGAACTGAAATATTATTTATTACTTGTTTTGACCTCTAAAACTTCAGGTAATGATAAAATCCTTAGTCGGAATAAATGGACATTAAAAGTGGTTAGTTGGCTAATATGTTACCGAAGCCAACAAGACTGCCTGTCCGAATTCTATAAGTTTGGTGCAGAGGGATAGTGAAATATGCAAGGATGCAAGTACGCAAGTATACACTTGAATTCGGACACTGCCTTAACAACGAGGTCCTGAGAGCCGATGAGGGTGAGGCAAGGTGGGTATGGAGCAACGTTGGAATGCTTGGGTGGAGGAGACGGGAGAACTCTGGGAAAACCCGCCGACCGACGACATCCCGCGTTGGTAGGTGGGGCCGCGGTGGTGTAGTGGTCAGACTGCTCGTTTCCTCTCACCAAGGCGAAGCGGGTTAAATTTCCATCGGGGTCGCTCCCCGGATTTTGGCACGTGGGAATCGTGCCGGACGATGCCGCTGGTCAGCGAGTTTTCTCAGGGTTCTCCCGTCCCCCCGCCCTTTCATTCCAGCGCTGCTCCATACTCACCTCGTTTCATCCTCATCGTCTCTCAAGACCACGGTGTCAGGAGACTCCCAATTCTGATCCAAAATATTATTAAATGCTGTTCACGATAAAGTGAGCACTTTTGAAATCTACGTAAGAAAAAAGTCACTTCCCCTGCCTGCATGTACTTTAGCGAGCGCACTGAGTGACATTCGCCCAGTAAAGTTGGTAGTGATGGATGGAAAGTAGTTCCATATTTTAACGTCGAATAAAAATGTTAGGGAACCATTTATGTTAACTTGAATTATTTCTTTCGCTTTCTGATTTTTTTAAAATTCATCTAAGTGTAAAAATGATCAGATATGTAGAACATTTACTTTTCTAATAGTTTCACAGTTTCACCCAAAGTACGCATGAATAAAGCGATGAGGCCAATGGCAATGCTAATTCTACATAAGTCGGAAGAATACACAACGTGCACACAAATAGATCTTAAGCAGCACTTTCAAAAGTGTTCATTTTATTTTACCGTTAACAGACTATACAAAATGACACAATGAAGAGCAGATAGTTCTGAAAATTCAGTTTTGGTTTTTTTTTTTTTTTTTAACTGGTTTCATTAAAAAGTCGATCAATTTTCGTGTGGAGACTTGAAATCTTATTGACTGCAGTTCATTGAAAGGCAAACGATGATTTCGTGGGCCAATAAATTGAATTCAATAACTATTTGTTAGTGTGAAAGGGATTTAAGTTAAGTTTCGTTTGCATGAGGCGGAGTAATAGCGTGAGGATGTTGAAGTCAATGGATTTTACAGTATATTTCCCTGCTTTCGTATATGTCATTATCGTGTACAACTTCCTGTTGGCTGATGAAACCAACTTCTCAGTAAACGGACACACACCTGGAGTATTCTGTCCAGAATGCATTTTTTTTTCGTGGTAAATAGCAATCAGTGAATATTTTTATTCTGTTTTTCTGTTTATGAAATTTTGATGACTTCAATTGATTGAATTTTGAAGATGCACATAACGATTTGTTCAAATTACGCGAGGAGTTAATTGTGTTAGAACGTGTATAGGAGTACTGCTGCGAAATACATTTTACCCTCTAAATAATTAAAAAGGGATTATAGGAAACGACGAACACGTACAATGTTTCAATTACCAAACAAATTATTTTATATGCACAATGTGCCAGTTATATTTGATTGCTACCGTTTACGACATGCCATAATTTTTAATACGAATTTTAAGTTTGGCCTGCAATCAAACTTTAGAGGACATGATTTTCTCACTGTCCATTACATCGAACGATATTACAGTTGTTGAATGGCATTATACAGGTTGGTCAATTAGCTTATTTTGATCAGCCAAACACTATTTACTTATTTTGATCAGCCAAACACTATTTACTTACCATCATTGATAATTTGTCTAAATATCGGCGAAAACTACAATTTGGATTAAATTCAAGCGAAATTAAAACTCACACTAGTTCACTAACAAATTTAGAACGTTTGTACTTCGTGACTGGCAAATCAACAATTTGAACTTTCTTCTGTTTACTCATAGTAAGCAACATTTGTGGATCAGGCACTTTCTAGAATTATGTGTTTTAGTTTGTGTGTATGTGAATGTTTGCTTTCCAGTTACGTTCTTTATGTTAAATATAACGACGTAGACATTTCTGAGGCGGTATCTTAGTTGACCGTTAATATAAATATAGAAAAATTCAGTGCAGGATGTTTGAGGATTATTTTAAAATTGATATATGTATCTAGTTGCAATCGGCAGGCAGATAAAGAAACGACATGTTTTCAATATCTTTGGTTATACCTGGCATTGTTTTATGTCTAAACAAAAACATATCGTTCGATATGTCGTAGAGGAGGAGGCCTGTAATCGTGAAAACAAAATTCTCGTTGTCCCTCAAGGTTAATCAACAAATTTCAGACAGACTAGGACAATGAGGCAGAGAGTGGAGTGGAAAGTCGACTCCTCTCCGCTCCCCTCTTCCAACAAATGGACACATTAAAAAAACTATATATCTATATATCTATGAGACATTCGGAAAATAAAACGTTACATTAAAACATTAAAAATAATTTATACTGCTCAGGATATTGTAATGGGTGCTACTTTTATCAAAGAAAACCTCCCCAAAATAAATTTATGCCTACACTACTGTATGCTTAACAAACTTGTTAATCTTTCATTTCAGCTGTTGCAACAGAAGCAATTTATGTTATGTAACGTCATTACTATAGTCTATTCGCGATTTTATTCACATTTTTTGAGTCTGAACATTTGAGAAATTAGGCCATGTACGACCGGTTTTGTTGTTTCCTAAACATGCAATGTATCACAAGCATCATGTATATGTACTCATATTAATATTAACATTTCTCATTTTTTCTTAAATTAAACTTTTGCTTATATTTTATCTATTATTTGTTGTATTTCATTTATAATTATTACGAATAAGAACAGAGAGAAAATAAATGTGTTGGCAATGCCTAGGAAGAAATAATTCTTATGCAAAATATTGCCTATTACACTGAGTGCGCACGAATGCGGCGCGTTGTCATTTTGGTGTAATTTCTAGGCACGGTTATGGCCGGGCTACAATTGGCATACATTTAACACATTCACAGTTATAGTGATTGGCGCACACAGCACAAGAACAGTGGCCTGGCTACAATTGATATAACGATAATAATATTTGTTTGTTTGTGTTGCTACATTTGTACCGGAGAAATTAAGTTCAGTATAGTTGGTAGCGGTTTTTTGTCAGATAAATCTTTTCGAATGATCCTGAGACGTTATTAAAATGGGATTATTTTCACTTCAATTGTTTGTATTAACGTTATCTAAAATCGTTACAAAACTTCCGTGGTTGGATTATCCAAAAATAAACAAAATAAAATATCTTCCCGAGGAACGAAGTCAAAATGCACACTCTCTTGATTCGTAATTAAGTTTTTCAATTAATAACGTAATATAAGTGTCGGGGTTTCTGATTGGCTGCATACTGACGCACAGCGATAGTAACAAGGAAAGTTAAACAAACTTGAACTCGCCTTGTTACTATAACTCTGCTTAGGTATAGGCTATTCACGGTAAAGTGAGCACTTTTGGAAGCCCTCTCATTCAAAAAATGCATATCTTATTTGAGCAGTAGAAGCTAACTTCAGAGCGCGATGTAATATACACGGTATGCTTATTACTTGCATGGAAATGATTATTTATAAACGTGGTTGAAGGATAAGAAATGGTTGAAAAGTAAAAAGTAACTAGGGCCTCTAAAATGCTCACTTTACCGTGAACAGCACTTGTTTGCATGGGTCCGAGGAATAACCTGAAGTAGAACTTCAGCAGGACTTCAAAAAGATGAGAGTAACCGCGAGTAGACTGGAACAGTAACTTACGTATAGCTTAGGGCGTTTCAGTGACATACAGTAATATTATCACCCACAAGTAAGTGACGTCAGTGTTTGTGGCCGTTTCTGACAGCTTACAGCGCCGGTCTTTACTTCTGCAGCACGTAAGAGCACCCTCGGGATATCACATAAAGGGATTAAAGGGCTACAAAAATATCGAGATGTGGATGTGTCTGAAATGTGGCCGCCAGTTTTATGTGAATAAGTCTCCATTAGGTGTATGGTATATGTGAACGACATCGAGGTATTGTTACGCTCGCTGCTTTGTTCCATAGATTAAGATGAGGTAGACCGCTTATTCGTCTTCTGCGCATGTACCCAACATTGATCTACCCCAAAGGAACACAACTGTCAAAGTCACATGGCCAACAGTGATGAACGTGTTTGTTTATATCTTAATTTTAAAATGACATTCACTGTTACGTTAATAAAATACTTTTACCAGTTTGAATTTAATTAAAAATCATTACAAATTGGTTAGAGGAAGTATAAAGTCATCTCAAAAGCACTTGTTTACTAAACAGCGTTCTAACCTCAAACCCAATCCACGCCATTTTTGCACGTCGTATTGGCAGAAAAGTAGTTCGATGTTGGGACATGGATATTGTTTGTGCACAGCCAGCGAGATCGATCTACCTCATCTTTAGTCTATGCTTTGTTCCACGCGAGCGAGTACAAGTGAAGAGACAGCAGTTAAATGATGGCAACGGCAAGTCAATTGAATGTTTTAAATAATGGGCGAACAATAAACCAGGAACCGCGAATCTGTTACATAAGGCGAGCGGACACGATAATACTTTCTGTGGCGTGCAATGCTGACCTTGGTTGTATTGAGTTTCTGTATTTATCTGAACTATTT
The DNA here is from genome assembly GCA_029891345.1 of Dryococelus australis. Taxonomy (NCBI): domain Eukaryota; kingdom Metazoa; phylum Arthropoda; class Insecta; order Phasmatodea; family Phasmatidae; genus Dryococelus; species Dryococelus australis. Next base: position 9,767,231 of record CM057001.1, on the reverse strand, counting down.
TCTAGTGGTTTGCCATCAGAGTATAAATAGTGCGACGGGCCTCCGGGCCGGGAGAGGTTGTATGGACGAGTGACTGAGTTTCAGCAATAGACGACGAGCGGAGAGAGAAGTGACCAGCAGAAGGGAAATCTGCGGCTGCGAGTATCAAGCAGTGAAGTGAGTGCGGCTGGCAGACTGGACTATTGGACTAGATACATGAGTGAAAGACATTACAAATGATGGCAACATACAGACTGAACGCGTGTTATTGACGAGTATGAGTTAATTTACTATAAATAAACAGCGACACTGAGAAGGACGTTAACTGGAGTTGAAATAGACATTAAATGTTGAGCTCACAGTTGAATAAAAGTAGTATTAGTGGATATAGATAATTTAACGCTGTAAATAATAGCTGTGTGAATAAATTAGAAATCGAAAGTAGTTCTTTAATTTTTATTAAGACCTCCGTCCCCCACGAACTCAGATTCGCCCCTCTGGCGTGATGTAACAGTGGTGTCAGAAGTGGGATGGAGGCATTTAATTGTAAATAAAATTTAGTTATAGTAATTAGTGATATATAAAAGTTAGTTAATTTTAATAGCTGTAGGCCGCAAAATTAAGACTTTTGTAACACAATCGTATTGAATGATGACTAGAAAAATGTCTGCAGAACTGGAAGCACTGCGGACATTTATTGATGGCCAATGTAGCAAGATGGTTAGTGTGAGGGCAAGTGCAATTAGCTTGAGAGAAGGCGTAAATAACCAAGTTAGTAGAGTAAATGAAACTGTAAATACACAAATAAGTAGTGTGAAAGAAAATGGAAATGAAGTTGTAAATATCCAATTTTAGTTCATGGGAATGTAAATAGCCAGATAATTAAAGTGAGTTAGTAGATAAGAATATACGCACTGTAAATGAAAATATACGATAAAATTCACTGTAAATGGAAAATGTAGACAGTAAAATAGAAGGCATTAGTAAGTTAGTGAACACGTGAATTGAAAGTGTGAGACAATGGACAGTATAACTGAAATAGCGCACAGTGTAAACAACAAATGGACAGTTCAAGGAAGAAGTGAAACCAATGGCGTTTATTCCATAGATGTAAGGTAAACTATGCTTACCCTATACACTTAATTTTCGCCTTAACTTTAAACACATTTAATTCTGAGTGTACAGTTTCTGCTATTTAGTATGTATTTCCACAAACGGGAGCGACTAGCGATGAATCGAACTCGCAAGCAACAACACGCCACAGCGTTCCTTCAGCAGGGTAAGCAGCAGTCGTTCTGTTTTCGTCCTCCAGTCCTACATTTTCCCTTGGAAAGTGGATGGAAGTGTTCCGGAAAACAGGAGTTTTCTTATAATTTGTAATATGCTATCTAATTAATATTCAGTTTAATTTTTATTATATTCATTTTGTTTCCGTTCTTAAAACTAATGTTAGGTATTATAAAACGGTAAATACATGTGGAGGGTAAGCAAAGTTGGACGTTGCATTTATTAGTAGAAATTATTTACCTTTTAAACAAATTCACCACACTCCACTGAGTGAAATGGGAGATAAGTGCGATGAAGGAGTGACAGGAATTTCTTCAGCAGCGGAATTCTGCCCCCACCACATCTGCAGACTAGAGAAGTGGGGAAGCAGTACAAGCCTTAACCAATGCAACAACCTCGCAGGATAGTCAGCAACTCCGCAGCACTAGTGTTGCCCAGCCAGGTGTGGGGAAGGGTAAGGAGTCTCAATTAAGCCCGCCCCTTATGATGGCCGGGCTTCATGGTGAGATTACTAACACCAGTTTGAAATAGTCGCTACCCTGAATGGCTGGTCAGCTGAGAAGCGGGCTTTCTACTTCGCTGCCGTACTGAGCATACTACAGTCTCTGCCAGAGCGACATCGACCGAAGTACCCCACGCTGGTGTCGGCCTTGGAGTTAAGTTTCGGTGAACGGTACCTGCGACATGCCCACCATGCCCAAGTGTGAAGCCAGGCTCAGCAGCCAGGGGAACCACTGCAGGAACTATGGCAAGACATTATGGATTCTCCCCCCTATCCTTGGAGCGGTGCTCCGAGGAGGCGCTCGACATAATCACAGTCGGTTTCTTCATCGATGCCATTGCCGTCACAGAGTTACGCAAGTAGTACATCTGGTTGCAGCCTAAAACATTCAGTATGCCCTGTCCCAGCACTGGAGGTGAAATCAGCAGGACAGGGGTCAGCACCCCGATGTCCGGTACGGGCAGTGATGCAGAATGATGAGAATGAAGACAGAATGATGAAGACACTGAAGGAGTTGCAGACGACTATGAGGGACATTGAATCCAGGATTCATGCTAGAGCCTCATAGCCTCCAGTCCAAACGGCCTGAATGTTGGTCAAATGGACAGCTGGGACACCTGAGAGCCTACTGCCCACAACAGCAGTAGCAACCACAGCAACAGAAGCAGCATATGGAAAAGAGGCAGCGAGAAGTAGGGGAGAATACAGCACATTCGGAAAACTTGTAAACAGCGATCTTGGGGGTCGGGGGGGGGGGGGTTAAGCTCTGTGACTGCTGGAAGTAAGGCCCCAATGTTCTCATGTGTACAGTCGGTGAAACAGGGTTGGGATGTAATACTGTTTGAGGGGAGCCTGAACGATGCCCATTGCAACATGATTATCGCCCTGGGGCGACCATAACATTAGTAAGACCACACATCCACGGGCCTTCCACCAAGCGATCGCCCGACCACAGTATGGAACGGTGCTATTTGACTGCGGTAACAGGTAACACCACACCTGTCAGCTGTAAGATAAAAAGTAATATTGAAGCTTGGTGACCTGAGAATACAGCACGATATATACATAGCAGATATAGAAGATGAATGTCTTTGGGGCTTGATGTACCACGTAGGCTTGGGTACTCTATCGATACTTGACTTGGTGTGCTACAGATAGTCAGTACAGAGTTGGTGGGGTCAACACAGAAATATTTGTCCTCCCCAATCAGCTGCCCAGTACGGTTTGTGCTCAAACCCACTGCCAACCTCTAGTGAAACTGTTTTTTCCAGGCAGATGTCGAGGAATGATTGCCTTGTCTGATTGAGCTAGTAGAGAGGAATGGCATTCCGTCAGGTGAGTCGTTGTAGCAAGGACTTTGGTTTCTCGTAATTCTGACAGTCTTCCGGTAAGAATGACTCATTTTTTGGCCGATAGTGCCATTCGTCTTGAGGAGGGAGGGGGGGGGGTCCGTGATATATATTTGCAAGCAGATCACAAAGGTACTTCTAAATGTCCCAAATGATTCTAGAGTAATATAAATAGAATGTCATTAACCAGAAGTACTAGAGGATTTGCCAGTAATAACAAAGGAAAATCTTAACTGGCGACAGTAGAAGGCTATTTCTGAATTACTGCAGAGAAATAGGAATACTTTCTCGTGTGAACCAAATGACCTTGGAAGGACTGATGTGACCTGCCACCACATAGATATGGGAGATGCTAGGTCCAAAAAGCAGCCACCAAGACGACTGCCACTAGCTTCGCACGAGGCACTTGAGGGAATTCTGAAGGAAATCGGAGGATATAGATATGACAGCACCATCAGTTAGTCCATGGTCGTCACCCATTGTACTTAAGAAGAATGATGGCTCTTTAAGGTTTTGTGTAGATTATCACCAGATTAATAATGTGACAAAGAAACACTCTTATCCACTTCCAAGGATAGACGACACATTGAACAGCTTGGCAGGTTCACAATGGTTTTCTACTTTGGATATGAAGAGCGGCTACTGGCAGTGCAATATGGCCCCAGAGGACCAAGAGAAGACTACATTTTGTGCCCACGGGAAAGGAACCTGGCAGTTTAAAGTTATGCCTTTTGGGTTATGTTATGCACCTGCCACCTTCGAATGCCTGATGGAAAAAGTTCTGCCTTTAAATAGTTGTCATGTTTAACTGAATTACATTGTTGTGACAGGGAGGACGTTTATTTGAAGAACACTTATCATGCCTAGACTCTGTATTCCAGAAAGTGGGCGCAGCCAACTTTAAACTGATTCCTAAGAAGTGCCACACTCGTTCCAAAAAAAATCAATTTCTTGCGACATGTAGCGACCCTGGAATAGGAACAGACCCCGAGAAGGCCAAAACAATAAGACTGACAAAACTGAAGTGGGCAGTTTTCTGAGATTGCGTTCCTCTTATTATTGATTTGTACCTGGATTCGTCATGGTCGCCAAGCCACTACATGAACTGACAGAGACAAAATGGAAATTTCATTGGTCCACTGAGTGTGAAGATCCCTTTAGTACACTAAAGGAAATTCTGATATCTCCACCAGACGTGGGTTTCCCGAAAATTGAGGACATGTTCATTTTGGACACTAATGCTAGTGATGTAGGCATTGGAACTGTGTTATCTCAGTTCAGGATGGGGAGAGATATCTAGTCTGAGCACAGCAGTTAAAGCATACTGGGTACAATCTAATTTCCTCGTACTGAAGAAGGGCGTACTTTACAGAAACTGGAAAGTAACGATGGAAAATACACATGCTGCTTACAGTTGGTTCTTCCAGAATGCAGGGTTCCCGAAATCTTAGGAACTGCATAATGGAACAGCCAGCTGCATTTTGGTGTTAAGACCCTCGACAGTATTAGTCTGAGATTCTGCTGGCTTCATTGTCGGGAGGATTTTGAGAAATTGTGCCAAATGCGTGACACCTGCACTGCAAGTAAGGGTCCAAGGACCAGGGGACAAGGTCACATCCAGAAATGCAATGTCGGAGCCCCATTAGAAAAGATGGCAGGAGACATTATGGGTTCCTTGTTTGTCACAAAGAGATAATCGGTATCTACTGGTGGCCCAAGATTACTTTACTAAGTGGCCTGAGGTCATTCCCCTCCCGAACCAGGGAGCACATACTGTGACCAAGGCACTTGTAGAGCAAGTCTTCTCGAGGTTCGGGGTGTCAATAGAACTTCATTCCAATCAGGAAGGAAACTTGAGGCTGCAATCTTACAGGAGGTAACAAATATTCTGGGAATGAAAAAGATTAGGACTACAGCCTTACACCCTCAGTTGGATGGGATGGTGCTTAACCATACTCTTAAGCAATAGCTACCTGTCGATATTTGTGGCAGACAACCGAAAGGATTTTGATTCAAAGGTGCCCTTGTTTCACCTTGCTTACTGCTCGGCAGTTCATGAGTCCACAAGGGTAACACCATCAAGGATGCTGTTTTGAAGAGAGCTAAGCCTTACTAGTGACCTGCTTTTTGGCCGACCGACAGAAGGGAAATCTCAGTGCCAGATTATGCCAGCGAATTATGTAACAGACTTATTGGCATTCATGATTTTGCTCGACAGCACCTCAGAATAAATAGAGGATGAAGAGACAGTATGATAGGAGAATGTCGGGTGAGGTATTTTAGGATAGTTGGTATGGTGGCAGTAATTCAATATGTTTTGAATGACTAGCGAATGATAAACCAATAGACCAGGAATCATGTATCGGCTACAAAAAGCGAACCGACACGATAATCCTTTTTGTAGCGTGCATTGTTGACATTGGTTGTATTGAGTTTCTCTATTTATCTGATGAATTTTCTAGTGGCTTTTTACTCTAGTTTTTCTAAGCATGACTCGGGATGCATCAAACTTTCCAGGTCAAGGCCAGCATATATATATATATATATATATTGTGATGGGCCTCTGGACCAACAGTGATTGAATAGATGAGTGGCTGAGTTTCAGCGATAGATGACGAGAGGTGAGAGAAGTGACTAGCGGGATATAAATCTGTGAGTGCGAGTATCTAGAAGTAAAGAGTTGATTGTGTCGATGGGACGAGACAGGGTCAAATTGGCATTAGGAAGGGGCAATGTTTCGCCACATATTCTTGCAAACCATTTGATAGGGTGCGGCGGTGGGTAAGAGTCATTTTAGTTACGCTGAAATCAGGTTTCAGAGAAATCTGAGGAATTTTGGATATATTTACCTGGGTGCCAGGCATCACTGAGATGATACCATACTCTGGTGGAACATACTCTTGTTGTCTCGGATTTGTTTGACCGACGACCAAGGCGGCATACTTCCGACGTGTTGTTACTCCTCATAGAATAATAATAATATTGGTTTGCGTGCTACGCAGTGGCCTATTCGGGCTAGCCACACTCCCCAGTTACATTTGAAAAACAGTACGACGAATTAAAGCACATAAGTAAACACAATTTACACTGGTACACAAAGGTTACACTTTTGTGGGAAGGTTAGGGCCAGCGTCCTTAAGAGTCCGAAGACCACCTGAAATAATACACGGAGATTCACTGACGTAAGACTGATTTCAGGTTATGTTTACATGCCCCTTCAAGAGACCACTCTAAGAGAACTTATCGGGCTTAGGCCTGCCGGTTAGGCTACACTGATAAAGTGGCATGTGCCATTAAAGTTTAAGTGAAAATGAATGCCTCTTCATGCGATGCAAGCACTGGGGAAGTGGAGGAGAGGTGTTTCGAGTGGCCAAAACTATACAGTTTTGGAATTGAAGTCTATTGCACGTTAAATGGTTGATGCGAAACGTTGAAGTGCAGCTTGAGGGCAAAATGTGAGACTCGCACGCGACCTACTCCTCCGAGTGCTGAGCTATGACTAACGTAGTGTACGTGAAATGCTGGCTGGCTTGGTGTGTCGGCGAGTCACGTGGAACCAATTTCCACTACAAGTAACCTTACACTTTAACTTACCACGCTTGTTGTACGCTAAAAGTATGTTACATAAAACACCCTTCACAACATGCTAAGAATATCACAAGAATGAACAAGGTGAGTGAGATGTGGATGGTAAAATATGAGATGAACAAAATACAAAATAAAGGAATACACATTGCACTGTGTTTAAGAATAAAATTGGCAACTTTATTAAGTGTATTTCCAAGTCTACTGAGTGTGTGTCAATTGGTGTCAGCCTTAAAGCCTTATAGTTGCCCTTGTAAATAAAAAGAGATCTGGAGGGCTTATGTCCCTCCGCGCCATGCAGCTCGTGACCTCTGTGGCCAAGTGCTGCACAAGTAGGCTCTTTACCACTTACTCTACCCTCCACCTCCTGCGTAACGTCACATGCACAGGAACACACACACTGGACGTGCGAGTAGAGTGCGGATGGGTGCTGCACTGCTGGAGTGTTGAACAGTGGGCAAACTATCTAAGAGGGGAAGCGGCATCCGTCAGAGTGCTGGCAGGCTGGACTATTAGACTAGATGCGTGAGTGAAAGACATTATAAATGAGGGAAATAGACAGACTGAACGTGTGTTAATGATGAGTAAGAGTTGGACTTCACAATGTCTGGTTTTGTTTCAATTAATACATGAATAAAATTGTAGTGTTGTTTAGCGACATTTACTGATTCTCAATTATGGTTAAAAAAATTGAAAGTGAAGAGATTTGGGTGGCTCTTAACAGCGAGGTCTTCAGAATAGATGTTAAGAAAAACCTTTTAATTTGCCTGTTACTAATAATCATTGTAAACACAAGAATGGGTTCATATTACTGGGCTAATCAGAACATGTCCTACAAATATAGTAGCCATTATTGGCTGATATAAGGTTATATTTGTTTGTTTAAATTTTTTATAGCGTTAGCAGAATATTAAAATATGTCATGAGAGGATGATGACAAACATATTACATAATTAAATTGATTGGCTAAGATTATTCAGAAGCAAATTATATTTTTGTTGATTCTGAATATTTTATTGTAATATTTAGTTTGACAAGTTGACTGTTCAGATTGTCCTCAAAAATATAAAACATTTTATCAATCTAACCTACAGAAAACATCCCATAACGACACACAAATTAAAACAGTCGGCCTTTATTATTTAATAGATTATACTGTCAACAAAGGCATGAATGTAAAAACCTTAGTGTGATTATCAAGTGTATTCATTCAGTAGAAACAAATATATCCAAGAGAAACAATATTTTCAAGTTTATGTACAATGTCAAAAACAAAATGGAAAATGTTTATTGAAATACTGTACCTCCATATTTCAAGTATACCCAATACATAATCACTAGAACAGTTCTAAATACTGCCATGTATTGGACTCACATTTCACATTGACACTGGATAATAGCCAGCAACGCTAAGACCATGACGGGGCTCACCCCTCATGTGACACGTGGGCATGCACATACAGAAAGATGCTCCAGTTTGAACTTTCCCATAACGAAATATTAATTTTCAGTGTAAAATGTGTTTTCTGTTTTTCTTCCAAGGTCACAATGTCTTAAGTATTTGAAAATGTATATTCAAAATGATTCCACAATGTTTTGTTATGAATTCAAAGTGTGCACGGTGCGAAGATTAAGAACATTACAATTCCGGCGTGAACACAGTCATAAAAAGACATTCAAATAACACAGAAAATTAATAAGAAATATCTAAAATGTGAAACAATATTTAAATTACTTTTGTGCCATTTATTTTTAAGTATAAAAAGTTTTGCTCGGCGTGCATAGCACTTCCGTTTATGTGAACTTCGTAGGCAGCCATGGTAGGTCCGTGAGATGCTAGTCTAGACGCAGTAGCTGTAGGAGGTCTGGCGAGGTAAGACACTGTCGCATATGTACTTCAAACTTTTTGCACTGATGTAGATTACCATAGTTCATTCTTAGTATATCGGTTAACCTTTGCTTCCATACGTTTTGCCAGATATTTTCCCCAGCATTATGCTTCAGCTTAACTTCATAATTTGTGCCCTAGCGGCTTTTTGAAGTGTAAACGACAAGGGAGGAAAGATGTCGGAAAGGCAACGCGGCCCGCACATCTTGAATTGGGCGCCATCCGCCTATGCTAAAGGTGTTTCGTTGTAATTTCTGTATTATTGCTGCGTGTAATTTTAGGGGTTTTAATTCTATGTATGTATGTGAGGGTATTTTTCATGTTTAATTGTTTTATGGCCACATCACTTGTGACCATGTGGTTCAGAGCCACTAAGTCAATGTCCGGCTATCCATGCACTATGAGAGTTTATTTGTGTAATAATATGTGCGCCACAATTTGTTTCAGGGTTCTATATAATTTTTATTCAGGGTTCCAAGTAATTTTCATGTAATTGATGCTTTATATGTTTGACCAGACTGTCATTAATTTTAATGTCTGATTTTCTTGCAATCCAGCATGCTACAAGTCCAAAACAAATTCAGTATGAAAAAGAATAATTTTCTCTAGAGAAATAACATTTTATTTAACCAGAATTTGCCGTTTTTGCGGAGAAATACTGAAGTTGCACTTGCACCACGTGCTCTGCTGCAACACTTATCCAGCGGCATCCACACCATCTAATTTTGTTTTCACACATTTGCGTGTTTATTGTGAGCACTCATGCCGTGTCCCATCATATTTCAAGTGTATTTGTATCATTCTGTGTAATTTGTTCGGTGATATTATTTCCCTCCTAGCCAGCTATGTGTATAGGCCGTCACCTCACTAACCACGTGCGGCAAGACAAGCCCCCATGAGTCCGCGTTAGTAATGCCAAATAATCACATGTGTTTATTCAGCTTGTTCATTTTGTAATTCTCTGCGCCCTATCTTCAGGAAAAATCATCAGTCCACCCTAGCGGCTGTCGACCCCTTCCCTTGTGAAGATTACGTTTTCTAACACCACAAGAGAAGTCATCCATTTAGGAGTGCGCTAGATTAATTGTGGGCTGGGGAGCACCCAAACAGAGTTAGCTAGACAAGTCCGAGTGTAATTCATAAATTAAACTCCTGGCAAGTTTTCTTTTCTATGAGAGGTATAATAAAAGCAAGTAGTACAGTGAATCCAGTGTTTCTTTGTAGGGATAGCCCCCTCTTGTCATTGTTTTATAAAAGTTTAGTAATGCTGTTTAGTAATGCAAAGTGATTCATAAGTACGCTCGGATGAGACAGTTATTGCGTCACCGTTCGTCTTGTGTCTCACCCGACGGCGGCGTCAATTGTCGTCCAATGTGGGGCCAGTGTGTTCATCCACATCGCGTCATTCACATCAGCTGTGAGAAAATGGCAGACACCACATCTGAACAATCACAAGAAGGCCCCAAGACTTCCACGTCTACAACCTTAATATCCGCACAACCCGCGAACGCGAGCGCGAACTACCTGTACATGCCAATCTACCGATGAGTGCATTGTGGAAGAGTAAGTGAGATCAATCTGGTTGACGAGAACTTGTGGACTCAACCACTTTGTCGATGCACGTCCAACACAGTATCCATGCCGTCAGAACCACGCCTGAGCACACACACTGGATGTGACGGGATGGGAACGAAGTGGGCACAGTGCCAGCAGTGCAAAGAGGACTTACATTTGCAATGCATAGGGCCTGATGAGTATGTAACCTTCCACGATGATGTCATAAACTGTGTTGAGTACCGTAAGACGAACTGTGCTGAGATCAGGCCACCGACAACACCAGAGGTAAAGCCCATGGTGCCGCCAGCAGTTGTTACGTACATGCCACAGGGTTTGACGGGACCTGATACAAATGTACTTTTGCTAAATTTTGCGGAAAGCAATTCGGAAGACCCAGTTACTTTTCTTGCGGTCTGCAAGACACCGACATAGTGTGCATAGGGATGATTGAACTGAGGTTACTGCAAACAGACTAAGGGAAACCGCTGCGACATGGTGGAATTTAGTCCACGATTACCGAGTCACCTGGGAGGAATTCTGTGAACGCTTGCTCAGCAGGCTCGATACCGATGGTGATGCCATACAAGCATAGGCTAGACTCTATCATGAACAACAGTGCGACAGAAAGGGCACTTAAGAGTTCATACCGAGGAAACTAGGTCTGTATAAGCGCTTACATCTGGGACAAGCAACTCGCGGAGTATTCAATATCATTGTGGCATATTAGGCCGTACCTACGGCAAGCAACGCGTGTTTAAGTGTAGAACAGTTCACGAGAGAGGCGTGCCTCTACGAGAGATGTGCGTGCGGGACAGGGCTACCAATCCCTGCAGCAAAACTACAACACGTCAACACCTGCAATGATGCCTGATGTAACGAGACCACCGCCACCGTTCACACCAGTGAGAGCCAACCACGCTCAGGGGTAGAATTTTCGCAACAATAACCACGGGAATTACTACCAAGGCAACAGGTCTGGAAACTTAATAGGGAGGTTGGCAAAACAGCACCTACACCAATCTCACTGCCAGAGTGTAGGAATTCGCCTAATGAAGGTGGCAAAGTGTTCCAGGTTAGTGACAGTACTGTGCGTGCATTAAGGGTCAATGTTGAACTCGATGGTAAATATGTGATCGCCGTCTTTGACACTGCCGCAAGCCATAATTTTGTACGTGGGTGCCTAATCCAGGCGATAACAACAAGAGTGCCACCATGACGTCTGCAATTCGTCACCACTAATCAACAAGGTGAGGCAAGAAGTGTAATGCACATGATGGTAGGAATATGAGAGCTCCGAACAAAATGTGATGTTTACATTGTGTCGGACTTGTGCCAGGAGATTATTCTGGGATTGCCGTAGCTAATTGACAACAAAGCCGTAATTTAATTGCATCTCGACCGCCTGCACATGGAGACACGTGGAAGGTGGACACTGCACGCCGTGGGAGCAACGCCGCCGACAACAGCTGCCATGCTGCTTGCTGAGTTCGCGCGTGGGGTGCTCGAACATCATCACCAATGTCTGCAACACCTGCTGGACCAGTATGCCAGTGTGTTCCACACTGATGGGAAGCTGCAGCATACCATCATTACGACGCACGAGGACCCGATGTACTCCAAGTCACGAGACCCAGGTATTTTCTTCCAGCATGTCATCAATCAGCAGGTATGTGAGATGCTCAATGATAATGTTATTGAACCCACACAAAGTCTCTACAACTCAGGCATTACACATGCCCCTAAAAAGGACGGTGAATTGAGATTTTGTGTTAATTTACATCCGCTGAACAAAATAACTGTAAACATGCCACCTCCAGTAATCAATATAAAGGACACTTTGTCAACACTAGGGCCAGCTACTGTTTTCACCTCATTAGATCTGAAATCCGGATATTCGCAAGTGCCTGTCCGCCCCCAGGACCGACAAAAATCAGCCTTCACCATGCCAGATGGGTGTAGGTTCCAGTTCATTACAATGCAGTTTGGCCTAAAATGTGCCCCTGCCACCTTTCAGAATTTAATGGTAAATGCACTAGATAGATACATAAGAGACTTTGCGATGGCCTATCATGATGATGTACTTGTATAGTCGAACAGCTGGGAGGAAAATTTGTACCACCTGAGCCTTGTGTTCAACGGCTTGAACGCAACAAGCTTACGTGCAAAGTTGACAAGTGTAAGTTTGGCATGAGTAAGATGGAGATTTCGGGACACGAACCGGAACAACACGTACAGGAAATTCAAAATAAACTCACACCCAGGTCACGTAAACAAGTTAGAAAATTTTTTGGCTTGATAAATTGGTTAAGGGAGTTCGTCCCGAATTTTTCTGTGATAACTGCACCATTAACTGAACTGCTATGTTAAAGGCGTAAATTTGTGTGGATACCTCAAGCCGGCCAGTCATTCCACGAAATCAAGCTTGCTTTCCAAAATTGCAAACCGCTAGCCAGGTTTAGGCCAGAATTACCTGTTGTCATTCAGACTGATGCGAGCCAGGAAGGCATTGGCAGGGTGTTATACCAAGTGGAAGAACATGGGGGAAAACACGTCCTGAATTACCACAGCGCAAAGTTTGGCGAGGCAGAATGCAAATACCATGTTAATGAGCAAGAGTGTTTGGCAATTGTGCACGCACTAAGGAAGTACCGGCCGTATCTGTTAGGGAGAGGGTTTACTTGAAAACGGATAACCATTGTCTCGTATGGTTAGAGGGCATGCATAATGGGAAAAGTAAACATGCCCGCTGGGCCTTACTACTCCAAGAATTCGATTTAAAGGTAGAACACGTGGCACGGAAGACCAATGAGCTCGCAGAAGCACTGTCCAGAAACCCCTGTCAGAACCTAACAGTAACAGACGATGCAGAATGGGAAGAAGCGCTACCACCCTGCCAACAAGCACACCAACTTTTGTTTTGCAAAACATTGTCGCCACACCACATGGTGTACTTGTCTTGTAGAACGTACAAGGCGTATTAAGGGAGGTCCACGCAGCACAGGAAAATTCCCCAGATGCTGCAGAACGCCGGCAACACTGTGCCACGCAGTATTCCGAGCATTGGAGAGTAGTGGACCAAGAGATTCAGGTAAAACACACCAGTAACTGCGCCAGATGGCGAACATACGTACCGAAGGAAACATGTGAACTTGTGTTAACGTACGGGCATGACAGATTAGAACATGGTCACCCAGGTACCGAGCAGACATGCAGGAACATGCAAAGATGTGTCATGTGCAATACCCGGAAGCTGCGGAGAACAGACACAGATGCACCACAAAAACCGAGGCTGCCAACTGAGCCATTCAAAACTGTAGCACTTGATATTATGGGCCCATATCCCCACACCACATGCGGAAAGAGGTTTTGGAGTGTTATTACTGATTTGTTTACAAGATGGACCGAAGCGTTCCTTGTAAGTAACCTATGGGCACACATGGTTGCCCAGATAATGCAGGCAAAATTTTTTCCGAGATAGGGGTATCCTCAATTTTTGTTAACCAATAATGGCACCCAGTTGTGGGGAGATAGTGGAGAGAGTACTGCATGCAGTGGGGAGCAGAACACTGGCACTTATGTGGACAGGGCCAGTGAGTGTGGTAGAGAAACTGGGAAATTCTACATTCTTAGTGAAGTTGGGACCAAGACGTGTCACGGAACAGCCCTGTGACGCCCTGCGTGTAGCCCGACCACCTGTAGGGAAGAGAGGCAAGGAGATGCAGTTACACCCAGTACCTTGGCGAGCGCGGTGTAGCATACCAGGAAGTACGCAGGGAAATGTCAACATGTGCACAAATGTAAACAACACTCGCATGGGAACAATCAGCCCAGAAAACTTAAACAACAGTTCTGCTGGTATAATATCATTTAGGAGTTTTGTATCGTCAGAACACTCCACACCAAACAGGCGACGAAAACACACACACGCCAGTGGTAACAACAGTGTACATGTCAGTTGTAACACAATCAGAGCCAGTGTTCCAAGTATTAAGGGATTTCCCCAGGGCACCAGTCAGTATGGTTGTAACCAAAGTGAAAATGTAACAAAATACTGTTATTTGAGATTAGCTACTATAGTGTTTGAACTCTTTAGGGTTCACGCATGAATAATCATTCGAAAAAATTTGCGTTTGCAATGCACAAATCCATTTGGACAAAAACTTGACATAAAGTGATAAAATATGAAATTTATTTCAGAAAAAATTCATAATTTAAGACAGAAATTATCATCCCTTAAAATATACAATTGTAAATGAAATATTGTGTGTGTTAAAATGGTATTTATTACATTACAAAATAGGCATATAACTTAGTAACTGTCAGTGTAAAGTCAAGGAAGACATACATAGTTGCTTAAATTTGATGTTGGCAGTATTTCCAAAACTTTTTGAATAGTATCTAATAAAAGCTATATGCATAGAAACATTTTATAGAGCAAAACAAAAACCATAGCTTACAGTTTTACAAGTGTGTATTTGCAGTTAATGCAGGTGTCCATTTGGAAAGGGGTGGAATAATCCCCTCCCCTAAGAAAGGCTGCGTAACCGATATACCAATCCTCCGACAGACTCTCCAGTTTTTCCGCTATATGGCTTTAATTTTAGGCCCAAAAACTGAGGTAACAAAATGTTTGAATAAGACATAAAATCATAATCGGGTGAATAAAAAATAATTTCACGTTACAGAATAATGAAAGTGTTAAGTTTAGATTGCATGTTGCCAAAGCTAGTAAATGTAACTTAAGTACATAGTGAACACTGAATAGCATAGTCTTTGAGCTTCGAAGGATTGTCAGCCAAGGCAGAGTAGTCGCTATGCTTTTAACTGATGCTGACTCCACTCAAAATTACTCCAACTCCACTACTCTGGCACCACAGCCCTGCTTTTAAGGCAAGTTTTATTGGCATTTTGTGACTATTGAAACTTTATTTAAGCTGCAGGCCGCTCAAGAATAACAACTTAATTTGCAGCTAAAACTAAATATTTTTAAGTTTGTTTATTACAGATGCTACTACATCTGTTCACAGCTTCTTCAGAACTGATGACATCTGTGACAGCTGTGTTGCATTAAGTACATATGCTTCCAAGCAAACTGGTAAATCATTGGTAACACTGCTGTGATTCACAGTCTGGCCATCCTGATAACTGGTTTTCCACATTTTTCCCCCAAGTTATTACTCGAGGTGAATGCTGGGACCATTTCTTACTACACTACAACACCACAGTCTATTCCTTCCCCATCCCTGCTTTTTTGAGCAACTTGCTCCGTCTCTAAAGACCTCGTTGAGACATGTTAAGCCTCACCCACCCAGTGGTGTAGTCATGCCACTTGCCTCCCATCACAGCAAACAGAGCTTAGCTAGTCACGCGGCAAACATGTGAACCTTTCATTTGACCTGTGGGTTTTCTCAGAATACTCTTATTTCTCCATTATAACGTTCTCACTCCATCTTCATTGCACATCACTGCTATCTATGGTGCTGAAAACTTCTGCTGTTAAGCACCACACAAATCATTACATGAATGGTTTGGCAGAAGTGAATTTGATTGTGGCTTCTTAAGATATACTTAGGATTGGCAAGGTTTTATTCTGCACTTAAGTGAGGGTGAAATGAGGTGTAAATGGAGCAGCAGCAGAATGCTTGGGTAGGGGGAAACTAGAGTACCCCAAGAAATCCAGCTGGTCAACTGCAAAGTCTGCCGTGTTTCCAACACACAAAACTCTGGTGACACAGCTGGGAATTGCACCTGGTTCTCCTTAATGATAAGCAAGTACATAGTGTGATAGTGTGACTGCTGTTAAGTTACACTATGTACTTTTCTGGCAGACATGTTGAATATTTTATAAATCTGAACTTGCTTCTTTAGACTGTTTAATTTATTACTCTGTGCTACGCATGCTTTACCACTTGGGGGGGGGGGGGGGAAAGGAATCATTTTTTACTTAATTTTGTTATTCTGAGCTTGGTGGTAGGCAACTTGTGTCCACATGTCTAGTATCAACTCTCTGCCACCAGAGATTATGCTGGAGATTTTTAGGTACCTGGCAGCGAACAATCTTTTGGATAGCATCCAACACATATGCACCAGTTGGCAAAAACTGGCTCGACATCCCTCCCCATGGGACGTTCTTGTGTACTTAGCATCTTCAACAGTTGTATTATAATCTGCTGTCAGATTTATAAAGCATTGTCCCATGCAGGAAGACGTCATTGTGCCTCACCACAAGCCAGTCTCCAGAGGACTTAATGAACAGTGTATATTCTATACAGTATGTATAAGTGGGTCAACAGATAATACTGAATTTAAAAAACTGCTGCAAAGGTTTGTGAGATTTCAGTTGACACATGGAACATTGCTGCGCTCACTACTAGTAGACTTCGTTCGTAGGCCAACGTTCCTCTACCAGCAGCCTGCGAAGGCTCAACCACCAGCTCTCCGGAGATAACTTCATTATCCGCAACCCTGCACCCCTTACCACAGTCATTCCTCGACACGGTAGCAGCAATCGCGGTGTTCCCTATGGACAACCACCCCTCTGATAACTAACTTGCTGTTGATTGCAACGTTTAGTATTCTTGGAGTTTGCTTGTTTGGACAGAATTCATCCAGGTTCGCCTACACCTGGTGTCATGTTAAATAATTAATAATTATTATTGGTTGTAGATTATAAAAAGAACAGGATCCCCAGCGTTTTCTGAAGCGTCGTTAAAACACTATAACAAACACTAACCTTGGTGTGAGGTAGTCATTTACACATCCTTAATAATTTTAATTTATTTCATTTGGGGTTCAACAGCAAACCTAACCTTTTACTGTGGAATAAGTGAGAGTGGGCCGAACCCGTCAGGATCACAGTGTCTGCAAAGACATTCTGGGATTTCTGGGAGTGTCCGGTACGCCCGCACTTGCCTGCAGTACCATTCCGAGTCTAGCCTGTCATTTCTCCCTGTCAGTCCCTCGGGAGTGACTGAATAAGATACTCCGAGGGTTGTACTACGGCAGCTAGGGGGAAGAGTGAGACCAACCAATAAATTATTGAAAAGAACCTAGGAGAGAAAGAATCCTTGAAATATAACATTAGTTTGGTAAAGTTAATTTTCATAAATTTAGATGACTAGAAAGGGAGAACTGCTTAGCAGAAATAGTTATTGAGCTCGACGAGACCTACAGAGGGACCTATCTCAGTCTAGTGGCGCACCATCAGTCGACTCTACGCACGGCACTGCACCTCTGTCCTCTTTACCAGAAGTCACTGATCCTGCAAGTCAGATTTCACCCTATATAGCTGGCGAACACGAATCCGAACTAGATTATGAACTAAGACATCTGTTGGCCATGGCTGAGCTACGAATACGTTAGGATTTTCAGCCCATTTAACTTCGCACCAATTGTGAAGCCACCTGCCCCATCCTAAGTAAGCAAAATTGCACCATCATACATGTACAATCCGAACGGCAGCCAGGAAGGTAATTAAACTCGCCCTACCTCCCAAAACTACACCAAAATTCCGGATAGCTTGCCTTCCACATAACTTTGTTCCTTCTCATAAGCCTAAGAGGCCGGCTCCTTTCAGACTCCCCAGAAGTGAACGAGACCCCAAGTAGGAACTATCCGAGGAAAGTCACTCATCTCCAATGCCACTCATCGTACTTCATTCTTTTGGACAGCTGGCGTCCCGTATTTTGGCGACCTTCATGGTGAGCAAGGTTGTGCTCCCGGGGAGGGAGTAGTTTTTAACTAAGCTAATCCTGGGGTTTGATTCCCCTGCCTTCAACCACGACCCTTCCACTAGGCGGTACACCCATAAGGACCCCAATGTGGAACCAACCCCAACTCGCCAGGCAAAGGAACACTCATTAGCAACCTATACACTGCCGAAGGGCCCCCTTATAACCACCCGGAGAGAAATCAGCACTCCTAATGATCCACCCCAACGATAGGTTCACCTCCAGTGAGGCGCCCCCGTAACGAGGTGGGAGACTCGGTACCAGTAGGGAGTATCAAAGTATAGGCCGGGTACCTCCTACCACCACCGACACGGGGAGCGTCACAATATTTTAATGAATTTGTGTTTAGAACAATTGTAAATGGTTGTTATTTAGGCACAGAAAAATTCATGCAAGGACTTTAGTAGGATCAAAGAGAACATGAAACTTGGAGAACATGAAAGACAAGTTTTCATTTTTGTGGTTTATGGACTCGCGAGCAGCAACGCAATGTGCTAAACCTGTTGGTTCATGGATAAAAAATGTAATCTATCCGAGTTCAATACATAGATGTTCCATTGTACTTTCATAATGCTGTAAGTGATGGGAACCAAGTTATATCCTCATCTAAATTTCAGATATTACAAAATAATATTCATGTGGAAATCGTGCCGGACGATGCCGTTGGTCAGCGGGTTTTCTCGGGGATCTCCAGTTTCCCCCGCCCTTTCATTCCGGTGCCGCTCCATAATCGCGTTAATCACCCTCATCGGCTCTCAAGACCTCGCTCGCTGTTAAGAGCCGCCCAGATCTCTTCACTCACTCACAAAATAATATTGGATTATATGGCACATACTTTATGAATAGCTGTTATATTTTTGCTGAGTGTATCAAAAAGTTGAAATTGTAAACTGTTGTCTGCAAAAGTGTTTTTTTTTTTAATTAAGAACTGTGGTAGTGCTAGAGTCTCTTGGGTTTGTAATTATGTACAGAATTTGTACAAAGACCTGCTGCAATTTAAGCTGTTGTGCTCATGAAACAAGTGTGTTAATGAATGTCCTTTAATTATTTGGACTACTTGTATAAAATAACAGTTGTTGAAAATTGATGGGTCATGGCAAACGTTCATTGTATAGACTGAACGGAAGTAAAATAAGATAGAGAGCACCAAGTAGGTTTATTGCCTGTAATTGTAAACCTTGTAGCTGTGGCCAAGGTGCCATCAAATTGTGTTTAACCTGCAGACACATACAATTGTGGTCACATTACATTCCATGTGAATTAAGACAGTCTGATCTGCAGCTTAAACCATCAGTACGGTTTCTTTTATCCAAGTAGCCATTGAAACACGTCATTAATAGTTTTTTTGTCCAAGGTATGCTCTAGATACTTGCATAATACATTACGTACCAAAAAGAAACACAAAACAGATGTACATTACAAAATTTTGCATAGCATATTAAAAGAAAATTCTCAGGTGTCTTATCTTCTCCTCAACCTTCAAGTTGGTGGGTAACATACGTATCTCCCAAGCAGTTCCTTAGTTTGGATAACAGTTTAAAATGTAAATAAGTGTTCAGATATACTATTAACGAGGAGTGGATGTACAACTTATAACTGCTGAGGGCTTCATGTCATCTAAATAAAAATAAATAAATAAAAAAAACCTAATTTGGTAAGAGCAAAAATTAAACTTTATTTAGCAATCACACAAAAGAACTGTCCACAAATAGGCACACAAAGTTTTTTTTAAATTCACCTTGGTTCTAACATTTACCGTGCATATACATTTTTGGTTATAAAAATTAAAATAAAAGAAAGCATTAACTTTCCACAAACATTACATTACATATTTAATTTATAAATAACCACTGACCTGCATCAACTGTGAATGCAGATGCACCTAAAAATTCTAGAGATAGAAAACAAAGTCTAAAACACCAACATTAACAAAACTGTTTTTACTTCTAACCATTCTACAAAGTAGGAAATTAACATAAACTTCACTGATTTTTCAGTGCACATCATATGAAACAAACTACAGTATTTACCTTGGAACATGCAGAACTGTAACTTCTTTGAAAGTTCTCCATATCAGAGAGAAATCCAAGGAGCAATTTTGCATCACAGTGCTTACACATTAACATTCACTTCAAAACAAGTTCAAGAATACAGCTCTGTCCCACAAATCTGGCAAGGTGAAAATGCAATTATGATAATATCTATTATTGTAAGAATTTAAGAAAAGCCTTTAAAATGAAGCCTTTTTTTTATTGAAGTAAATTAAATTTTCTATACACAATATTAAGCCTGTTTAGACCAAATCAACTTTGCATTATCAAATGCAATTTGTCCCAACTAATTTAACGGAAGTTTTACAGACCTCTGGTTTAAAAAATATTTTCCCAAGTAAACTGTAGTTAAATCCAATTACAGTCATTCAATTATAGTCATACAAATCTAAAGTCAATTTTGGCAATGATCAATTAAAAATGTAGCAATTTAAAAATAGTGGAATTCTCAGCAGGTTGGCGGACATGGCTTGCATACAACACCCAACATCACATCAATTTTGTGTAAGGCACGTGATCCAATTGCTATTACAGATCTATTTTTCATGAGAGCCCAGGTCCCACTACATACTTTCAAAATAAATAAAATATAAAATTACTTGTAAAAATTTCAATATTTAATGAACACAAACACTTAAATCTCTTGCAAGCACCAAAAATAGTCACAATCATCATCCACGTGATAGGTTACTTTTTGCCACTGTGTGAAAATTCATGTAAATGCATTATATTATCCCCCACAAATTCACATTATTATTTGCAACATTTTTCAAACACTGAGATAAATGCAGCAGAAGAAATGCAATTGTAACAAAGCAAACACAGACTAGCTTGCAGTTAAACAAAAACTCACGTAATCGCATCCGTAACTTTCTTATGCAAAGAAGTCGTCCACAGCGGAACCCCCACCATATTAGGTTTCGTAAGTAGTCCACAATTTGGTAATAACACGTTATCAAAGTCTGCAAAGTTCCAATACTGATAACTAAAGTACAGTGACATATATTTAGCTATGTTCATTGTCATAGCATAAAGAAATAAAACTCTTCATTAATTTCTTCGACATATGTTGAAGTGCGAGGTACTGCCAACATACTCGCATATGTTTGGTGGCGGAACTGAAAAGCAACAGACTGGGATGCATGGCTGACCAACCACGAACACACTACTGAGAAAACTTTGACAAAATGGGCAAGACGAGCAATGCCAGAAATGAATAATATAATGCGGGGAGAAGGGGGAGGAAGGCACAACAAAATCATCACTGTCATCGTGTGATTGCAAATACAAATCACAAACACCATAAATTAAAAGACTATTCCATTAAACTGGCTTCGATATCATTCACAGGCATGTCCTCTACAATAACGACCAAATTTAAATTATCTGAGCATAAATCAGACACAGTGCTTGTGGACCCTACAGCACATTAAACACAAAATTAGCAACTTTTGTTATATTTGAGCAAAAATAGTAGCTTGCAAGACACAAGTTATATTTTTGTTAACAAATCTCGGCCAGGTATTACTATCTACTTCCCACTTTGACAAGTTTCCTCCGAAGACATATTTAGTGCTGAATTATTTCATAAGCTCCATACCATAACTCATCAACCAGCCCTTCTATCATAATAATTGCAATATAAACAATCCAGGCAACAACTTTTTAAAATTAAAATATGAAAATGCCAAATAAAAGCCATTCACTAACTGAAAAAAACAAAACCTGTTATGAGGTAGTATCCATTCATTTTTTTCCCTTCCAATTCTTCGTAATCAAACTTCTTAATCAAATCTTGTGATATGACAAATTACTATTATACCAAATTTTGAACTTTGTACGGTTTCAGGTACATTAATATTTTCCAATTAGGTGGACAAATTACTATATAATAAAAAATAAAAAAAACAATAATAAATATGGCTGCAGGTGCTAAATGAATCACTTGAGGAAAATTAGTTTGATTTCAACATAACTGTCGAGACACGCTTAGTTTTCAAATACTGAATCAGGGAATTGATTTATGATGGACTCCAAGATAACAGGGAATCTCCCCCCCCCCAAATTCACTATTCCCCCTTTCGCAATGCTGTTATGTTACTGAATTTGGTGTAGGAAAGTGTCAGTGGGGCATCTTGAAGCCACATAAATGAGAAGTACAGTACAGGCCAAACATGTATGACAGAACAAATACATACCATATTGTATTTACGTGTTACCTTGAAGTTCTCATTTTAATGTGCAACGTTGTTAAATGTTACACTCCATGAACAGGATAAAAAATTAAATTTGAAAATATAAAACCTGATAAACTTTCATATTGTAAAGCAATGCCATCTTTGCAATGGATGGTCATGTGGTTGCAGGGGCTTACGTACAAGCTGGGTGAGGGTATAATTGTCGCAGTGTTACATCTTCAGAATGGAAAAATTCTGTCATTTCAATGCCAATCATTTTAATTTACCAGTTAAATAAAATTCATACATTTACTATGTAATTATATATAGTCTGTTCACAACAAAGTGAGCACTTTTGAGGCCCTAGTTACTTTTTCTTTTCAGCTATATTTTATCCTTTAACCACCTTTTGAAATAAATATTACTGTGAAACTAATGAATACGGTGTGTACATTCCACCGAACTCGGAAGTTAACGTCTAAGGCTAAAATAAAATATATTTATTGAATATTATTCCAAATGCGAGGACTTTCAAAAGTGCTCACTTTACCATGAACAACCTATAACAATTTACACATTCTGGCTCAAAAATATAGTACATATTAATGTCTGATGAACAAACATGATTTTTAAATATGTTTGCTTAATGCTAAATTGCAACCTTGAAAATCTAACATTTCCCATAAGAGAAATGATCCAGGCCACGACATTATATGTGGCCATTAGCAAGCCTTTATAATGTTGATAACAATCCCCTTCTGAATAATGGATCTGTGTACGCCACTGTGTTGATTATTTGTGCAAAAACCACCAACTAGGAAGTGTGGAAGTTTTAGACAGATAAAGATTTTTTTTTTTTTTTTAAATAAAAAGGTTATGCAAAACCCTCTGCCAAAGGTAGACTGCTGCTTGAGTGAGTCTACTGCAAGCAGGGCTGCTCCGATGGGAACCACAAAGACTTCATCTTGAACCTGGTCTTAATACAGTGAACTGTTTTTATCATACTAGTTTTTTATGTAGTTGCATACTTGAGTGACTTGTACAATTGCTAATACATGAGCACATCTGTTACTACAAAAGTTTGGCACGACAATGCAATTGGGTGAGAAAAACAATACTCTCAACAGTGTACGAAGACCCTAACAGCAACAAAAAAAGTGTTTGGAATGCAGACGTGTCAGTCATCACCAGACAGCCAAAAAAAACTAGCAATCAGTGTGATACACATCTTTGGGGATATACACTGCTAGTGAATGGATAAGGTGGCATATGATAAATTTCCCATTTTTCAAAAAATTAATATTGAAGGTGCTACGTAAATGAAGGTGCTACGTAAACAAATTAGTATGAAAGAACTTCAAAGACAGGGCTTTTTTACAAACCATAACTACAGCAGTTATAACCAAATAAGAAAAATGAGTGATTTTAAAATATGTTTGATAAAGCAACTGAACTATGCAAACATTATTGAAAAACAATATTTTTTAAACTTTATATTTTCTGTACAATTTGGCAATAA
Source organism: Dryococelus australis (assembly GCA_029891345.1). Classification (NCBI taxonomy): domain Eukaryota; kingdom Metazoa; phylum Arthropoda; class Insecta; order Phasmatodea; family Phasmatidae; genus Dryococelus; species Dryococelus australis. The sequence continues at coordinate 9,743,607 of CM057001.1, read as the reverse complement.
GTAATAGACAACTATTATTCTAAATACATATGTATGGCTTTATTTGTCATATATTTCTTCTACTAATGATATAATGTATCTCTATGCACTATCACTGTACAGTACAGAGTTTATAACATTATTAATTGTCTGAATATTTTTCAAGCCCCTTCACCTATTATCCAAGAACAATCTTCAATTTGGCTAGCCCACACATTTCATAGTATTTAAAGGTCTTTCACACTTGTACTAGAAAAAACTACAAAACCCTGTCTATAATATGTACAGTTCATTTTCTTATAAAAGTTGTATCAAAACTTTCCGGCACACAAACATGCTACAAATCTGAACAAGATTTTGTGCACATCTTTATAAAATTTCAAATGAAAAGTAAACCTCTCGCTTTGTGTTAATGATGATAAAGAATTCTTCAAACAAATGTCACTGTCATTGTAAAAAAAAATTTCCCACAGATTAAAAATCCTTTGTTTCTTCTGCAAGCACTGAATTGAAGTGAATCAAAAACATAGAACAGAAATAAAAATTCCAACTGACAATTATTCATCTAAGTAGTACTGCTATGAGAAAATCAGTCGTAAATGAAACATTTTTAATAATCACTATGTACTTTGGCGCTTTGCAAGAAACATCGCATCAGAAAAATGGAATTGTGTTTTATCTCGTGAATTGCAACTTCCTAAAACGGCAGAGCACGCAGGAAACTGTCAATGGAAGCGAGAAGACTACTGCTATTCCACCATGGCAGTGCCTGACGTGTCTAGGGCCATGAGGAGGTCCTGGCCCTTCAGCAAGTTGCTGCTAGATGACAGCGGGGCATTCACTTCATAGTCCTTCTGACTGAGGTCAACCAGGGAAGGAATTACTGATGCATCTGGCTCCAGCAGGGAGAAAGAGTTCTTGCGGATGCTGGCCTTACGGTCTGCAGCATCAGCCTCCTCGCGATTCGGAGGTGCCTTTATTGCTCTCACCACATCTTCAATATTCTTCACCTAGCAACATATAAAATGTACATAATAAGAATGAGTATCACAAAGTAGTTTACAAGATTACTGAACTACCAGTTCAGAGCGGCTACACAGAACAGAAAACTACAATCTTCTAACATTTTCAGTTTTCCGTGGCAGATATCTATGTAATAGAACTAAAGTTTATGTAGACTTGCGACATCTTTTAACGAATTTGAACACAGTAATTAAATATGTACATTAATGGTGCAAAACTAAACAACAAAACAAAATATTCTTTTTACCATTTTGCTATCAATATACACGTTAATAAAAATCACAAAGAAACTCCGAAGGTAATTCATCACAAAAGATTACAAGAAAATGTATATATGAGTGGAGGTAAAACATATGTTTATTGCAAATAAAACAGAGTATTCGAGCTTAAACTCAAATTTTCGGTATACTGTTTCATCAAACAAAGATATACAATCCATTATAAATTTGTTTGCTATTACCAAGGATGCGGGGCAACTGCAGCAAAATACAAAGTAATGTTCTTTTATGCATATTTATTTCATAAATTATGTGTATAAGTAAGCTATTTGTTCACTGAATACTATATCACTTGGCTGTGAATTGCATTTACTTATATTACGCATGGATGAAACATCTCCTTTCTCCTTGTAACTATGGGGGGCACAGACTGTCTATACCCACGATAGTGTATATTTTGTCCTTGCCGAAGGCACACGAGACGTCTCAAAAATAGCCGAAGTGTGGCAGGATTGTGCCCACGCTTTTCAGACAGTGCTGTAACAGCTCGATAGATGGCAGGCGTGTCTCGTCTGCGATGAACTTTCTTTAAAGCTGCCGCAGCAACATGTTTTCTGACTTCGTAACACAGTATATACTGTGTTTAAGTTTTTAATATTTATGCACAGTTATTTTCTTGTTGTGCTGCTGAACTGACATGTAACATTCCGTTTTTATTTGAAAAACACAATTAGCAGTATTAAAAATATTGTAAGGAAGCAACTAGTGTATAAAGATCGGTTTGAAATGAAGAATTTTGGCCCTCGGAGACCATATCTATCTTAACATATTGCGAACCTATAACACCCAAAACAGAAACTATACCCCTGATTTTAGTACAATACTCTACGAGAAACCCATTCCGTTGGCAGAGTGTGATGAGAAAAAAAGAGTTTTATTGTTTCTGTAGTGTTCTTTATGGTTCCGACGATACAGGACCTGAAACACATGGATGACACAATTAAAAAACATTCAGTGAGCAGGCTTCATTTGTAAAATGAAATGAATATGATAATGGTGGGACAGGTAGACAACATTTAGATGAAGGGTACAGGTGATCTGTTCAAATACACAATGTACTAGTAGAAAAAATAGACACATCCTTTCTAGAATAATAAGACTCGTAAGTTTTGTATTTTTTGAGTTGAGTCTTAGAGGTCACTGTGAAACAACTGAAAGTCAAAGCCCAGGTGTGTTTAGAGATTTGCAGAGTTTGTAGCATTTTTAGATAATGTAGTGAGAGCTCATCTAGAAAGTTCTAACATTTTCAGAGGTACTTAAACTATAAAAAAAATAAAATTTTGGATGCTATGCTGACAGTAGCTCAGTCTTTCAGAAGAAAAGAATGATAAAAAAAAAACTAAGTACTTGGCAATTCAAGCACGTGAGACCACTGTGCGCTTCACAGACGTCAAAGGCTCTATTATTGAAAGCACGTGAGACCACTGTGCGCTTCACAGACGGCAAAGGCTCTATTATTGAAAGCACGTGAGACCACTGTGCGCTTCACAGACGGCAAAGGCTCTATTATTGAAAGCACGTGAGACCACTGTGCGCTTCACAGACGTCAAAGGCTCTATTATTGAAAGCACGTGAGACCACTGTGCGCTTCACAGACGGCAAAGGCTCTATTATTGAAAGCACGTGAGACCACTGTGCGCTTCACAGACGTCAAAGGCTCTATTATTGAAAGCACGTGAGACCACTGTGCGCTTCACAGACGTCAAAGGCTCTATTATTGAAAGGTTCTGGGGCCATTTCTCTCTTACTGACTGAACTGCAGACTGAATAAACCCAGTAATATTAGAACTGCTGAGAAATCTCAGAGTGGACAAGAACTCAGAATTACTCGATGCGCAGACACATGACGGTAATGAGTGGAGCAAATGCTGGACTTCAAAGAGATGTATCCCTCTACTAAATAATTCTGTTAACTGCTATGCACATCAGGGCAAATTACCCATGCAACACGCAACCTCCGCCTCAAAAGATGTGAAAATATTCTTTTCAGACATGTAGCGAGTCCCAACATTTTTCAGTCACTCCCCTAAAAGTACAGACATTTTAAATGAGATTGTGGGGGGGACAAGGTGGAACTTCCAAAAGTCGAAGTGGAAATACTATTCACGAACACAGAGAAAGTCTCGTAGCGTGTTTTGAAAAAATAACAGGAATTAGAAACAAAATATGGAAACTGTTTCTCTTGCATCAGGCTTCATAAATTACTAAGACTAAGGTTTCATATTTTAGCAAATTTTTTTCCACGGTATAATGCTCCATGTTGACACCTTCTTAATTCAGATACAAAAAAATAAAATTGAACCAACGGATGTTACAAAATTTATATCGGATTTTACCTCTGCGATTGTGAAAATTTGGAAATGTTCTCAGTGAGAGTGAAAATGAGTTTGAAGCCTATAAAGAAAGTGAACCTACAAGCTCCAAGAGAAGACGACCCACCTAAGGACAATTTATGAGTAGGTTAATGGTCATAGAAGTTTGTGATATTATTTCTCAAGTTAGACGTAGGTTTGAATTTACGACAACACGTTTCCTGAAGTACACTACATAAATGCAGTTGAAGCCTTTCCATTCATTAATAAGAGCAAATTAAAAACAGGACTTCAGGTCTTGAATTCTAGAGAAGTTCTACAAAGTCCATCTGGAGCATGTGCATTGTTACAGTTTCTGCTACAAAACAATTTAAAAACAGTTTTCTCTGAAACTGTGGCACTTCTGAAAATAATTTTGACGATTCTAATGACAAGTGTGGAAAATGAAAGGCACTTCTCATCATTGAAAAGAATAAAATCTTTTCTGAGAAACACCATGCATCAGAATCACCTTAACTAATTATGCTGCGTTGCCGAAAGAAAGAAAGAAACTCAATACCAGACTTTAACCAGCTTGTTTTCGACGAGTTTGCTAAAAGCAAGAAGAGAAAAATTAAATTTCTGTGTGTAGTTCATCCTGAAATTCTCTGAAAAAATTAACTTATATGTATTCTGTACTAACAGATAAATGCTACTGTACAATAGCAATTATTTCCCACATTGAAAAACATCATGTTTATAAAAAATATGTTTTAACAAAGGTTTGTGTGTGTGTATTCTGTCAATGTGTAGTCCATAAAATTATTTTTTTTTTGGAAATTTACTGAGTAATATTATTATAAATATTATTGTATTTATTGTATATAAATTTCTGAGAATGTTATCCATAGAGTCAGTTTTTGATGTGTGATACCAATCTATCAAGCTTTCTTATTATTTGTTACCCACAAAAATCGTGGAATAAATACTTCTTTTCTCTAAAAATAAATATTCAGTTATTGTTAGTAATTATGTAGAGAAATAATATTTATATGCATGTCTTTCGTTTATATTCACAACAATGACAAACTATAATTATATAAAGAGGAAAAAAGGTTGCTTGTTAAGGGTAATCTCTGGAACTACTAATCAGATTCTTATAATTCTTTCACTGTTAGAAAGCTACATTCCCGATGGATATAGGCGAAGTTTAATAAAAAATAAATACATACGAAATTTCAAAAATTTGTGAATAAAATGAGCTACCAAAACTACAGGAGTCACAGTAAGGCCCAGTGGTTAGAACGATCCCAAGTGGGGCCGCAGTAGCCCAGTGGGTAGAGCGATCCCAAGTGGGGCAGCAGTAGCCCAGTGGTTAGAGCGATTACAAGTGTGGCCACAGTAGCCCAGTGGTTAGAGCGATCCCAAGTGGGGCCGCAGTAGCCCAGTGAGTAGAGCGATTCCAAGTGGGGCCGCAGTAGCCCAGTGGGTAGAGCGATTCCAAGTGGGGCCACAGTAGCCCAGTGGTTAGAGCGATTCCAAGTGGGGCCGCAGTAGCCCAGTGGGTAGAGCGATTCCAAGTGGGGCCGCAGTAGCCCAGTGGGTAGAGCGATTACAAGTGTGGCCACAGTAGCCCAGTGGTTAGAGCGATCCCAAGTGGGGCCGCAGTAGCCCAGTGGGTAGAGCGATCCCAAGTGGGGCCGCAGTAGCCCAGTGGGTAGAGCGATTCCAAGTGGGGCCGCAGTAGCCCAGTGGGTAGAGCGATTCCAAGTGGGGCCGCAGTAGCACAGTGGGTAGAGCGATTCCAAGTGGGGCCGCAGTAGCCCAGTGGGTAGAGCGATTCCAAGTGGGGCCGCAGTAGCCCAGTGGGTAGAGCGATTCCAAGTGGGGCCGCAGTAGCCCAGTGGGTAGAGCGATTCCAAGTGGGGCCGCAGTAGCCCAGTGGGTAGAGCGATTCCAAGTGGGGCCGCAGTAGCCCAGTGGGTACCGGTTAACCTTTGCTTACGTATGTTTTGCCAGACATTTCCCCAATATTATGCTTCTGCTTAACTAATTTCTTGCGCCCTTGTGACATGTTCAACTTAATCGAGGAGAAATATGTCGGAGAGGTCAAGCGACCCTCAAAACTTGAATCAGGCACCATCCACTTCTGCTAAAGATGTTTCATTGTAATTTCTTTATTATTGCTGGGTGCTATTTAAAGGGCTTTGTTTTCATATACTAAACTCCAGATTAACAATGTTAATTGGGGCCGGAGAAAACACGAACAAGCGAATTTGTATTTAAAAAAACCAGGATAATCGAATTTACACATTTTTACTATTAATGGAACAGTGATATTGGCTCTGAAAATCGTAATAAAACAAAGTATCTATTATACATTTCAAAAGAAACACAAATCACACACTGTATGTGCAGGATTTAAAGTGCGCGATACTTTAACTGAAACTTATGCTGCACAGAGTATAGTTAATTGACGGCGCATCGTGTCTACACAGCCAGCGCCAGTGCCTGTGCCAGCAGCGGGTGTGTTAGACGGGCGACATAGATAAGCGGTGTGTAGTTTTGTGTGTGTGTGTGTCTTTCGCAACGTGCGTCACTCAGACCAGTCCTATAGATGGCAGAGTTAGTTAAAAGTTTAGAATGCAATGTAGGACATTAAAAGAGGCAACCTTGCATTTAAACAATACAGTACAATCTCTATTACTAGGAGCTTATTTAAATTTTACCGACTTATACACACAAATGTTTAAAACTTGGGAAAGGTTACGTTTTTGTACACATTTAAACACTTTATATGAAAAAATGTAAGAAAAGTTAAACCCTGCCTTCATCGAAAAAGTTTTCAATTTTTTTTTCTTTGGCACTGAGACAGTTTTTGGCGATAACACACCATGCTAAAAAATTATTTTCTTACTTCTTTGGGATAGTTTGAAATGCCATTTTACGCTTTGTCGACGTTGAGAAAACAACACTACAAAGTGAACAACGACCGGAGCTGGCGGTTGATAAACTGGCAAGACGCGTTGTAGGAATTTAAAAAGGGAGTGGGGCCACGTCCGAAATGACAAACTCGTTAATTCGTAAGTTTCAGTTCGGGCATTGTCGACAGTCTCTTGTTTAGCACTCACTGCAATACTTTCTTGCCACGTGGTCGGATACGCGCTTCACAAGAGCAGAAATGGATGACTCACGCAGGCCTGTGTGACAGACTGACAATTTAAAGAGATAAACATCAGCTCACGCGTCAAAACGATAGACGTATAGTACAGCTGCTTGTTAAACGACACATGTTAAAGCATCGCCTAACTGCAGAAGTTAAAGTAGACTTTGAGAAAAGTCAAAAAGTCGCACAGATAAGCCTAAAGCTGGTTGAGCGAAGCATGAATAAGCAGGAGTGTATTTGAGGGTGTTTTCCATGTTTGAATATTTTATGGCTACATCACTTACAACCACGTGGCGAACTGACCAAGCTTATGTCTACGCCATCATTGCGTTTTGAGAACTTGTTTATGTAAAATCATGTGTGCAATATTTTATTCAGGGTTCTATGTTAAATTTTGTCAGGGTTCCATGTAATTTTCACATAAATGGATACTGTTGTGTTTGACCACTCAGTCACTTTAATGTTTGATTTTTCCGCCATCAGGCATGCTACACGCCTGTAATCACTTCAATTATAAAGAGAATAATTTTCTCTATCAGAATAATATTTTGTTGGAATTTAATTTGCCGTTTTCACAAAGAAATATTGCAATTCCACTCGCACCACGTGGTCAGCTACGAACTTCATCCAGCGGCATCCGCGCCATATAAACTTTGTGTGTGTGTATTGTGAATACTTATCTTCTGCCTCATTTTGTTTCATGTATCTTTTGGGGTTTATGTAATTTCATAATCTGTGTACGTGTATAGGCCATCACCACACTACCCACGTGCTGGCGGGCGAGCCCAGACGAGTTTGCGTTAGTGATGCTAAGTAATCACACATGTTAATGTTTCATCGGGGGTTTCATTTTGTAATACACAGTGTCCTGTCTTCAGGGAAAAACCATCAGTCCACTCTAGCGGCTGTCGGCCCTCTTCCCTTTGAAGATTGTGTTTTCATACACCGCGGTGAGATCATCAATCTAGGTGTGCGCTAGATTAATTGCGGGCTGGGGAGCACCCAAGCGGAATTGACTAGTCATGGCCGAGATTATCATAATTTCATTGGTACGTTGATGTGTATGCATAGTAACAATAAAAACAAGTCTACAGGGAACTTCACTCTTTTATTCAGTGTTCTAGCCTCATACATTTTATTGAATGTTAGTGATGTTTAGTGAAAAGTTTAGTATTGCTTACATGTTTTTAAGTACGCACGGGTAAGACGGACACACAGAACCCACAGCATCCCTGAGAACCCTGAGTCTCAATAGTATGGTGATTGGTAAGCACCGCTGGCGCCCATATTACCAGTAAGTATTTGTGTCATCGTTCGTCTCGTGTCTCACCCGACAGCGTCAGTATGTAATATAAAAAAATATTCAAAATGAATCAATGCCTAATAAAGCAGGCAAGGGTACAGCTAGTATAAAATAACTTTTAATGGAGAGGGATGTATTTTGTGTATTGCAAAGTGTGACTGCATAAAACATATCCAGTGTTTAAATTAATTTCTCCACGACAAACTACTTTAATGTTAAAAGAATTAACACCCATAATTTTCGGCAATGTATTTTAAAAACGGCAAATATTTTACACAACACAAAATCCTACCAAAATTTGTCAGCAACTGACACTTGCAAACAAAAACATACGTGAATGATTACATAGTTGGAAACAAATTTCAGAGTAAATAAATCCAATTAAGTTATCCAATTTTGCTTTTAGCTAAGACAGTAAGTTTTCCTTTTCTTAACATAAGCAACTAAGTTATATATGGAATTAATTATCAATTTACCATAAATACAATAATGAAGTAGTTTTGTGACCTCAGATCTGTTTTTCAAGCTGAAAGACACAACAAATATTAAGTGTAAATTCTAAACAAATGTAACACATTAACTGTATATCCAAACCAATACCACTAATATTCCTTCCTTTCACATGGTGAAAATTTATTATTTAACGCTAGATGTCATCTCGTTACATCAACACCAGTTTTCAAAGGTAATGAAAAGACAGCATTGTAACAAGACTGTTCTTTTGAAAACAACCAATTTACAGTCACTTTTGAAGTGACAAATACATTTATGACATAGGCCCAAACCAACATTAATACTCCGACACTGTGCATGATGGCACATAGGCACTTTATTTTCATATGTGCATGCAATATAAATTCCTTCAATTAAGCCAAAACTCAATATATACACTCACTGCTATAAGCTATTCACGGTAAAGTGAACACTTTTTGAAGCCCTCTCATTTGGAATAACAGTCAATACATATCTCTTACTGTAGCCTTAGACATTAAATTTATAGTCTCCAGTGAAATATATTCACTGTGTTTATTTCTTACATGGCAGTACTTATTTTACAAAGTGATTGAAGGATAAAAAAAATGGCAGACAGGAAAAAGTAACTACGGCCTCAAAATTATTCACATTACCATGAGCAGTCTATGAACACCAGCCAGTTCCCAAGATAAGTTTTACAATTGGGTAACATGTTAAATATATTCAGCAGAGTAACTAACAAAACCACACTACAATTGATGCCTACTCAGATATAGCTTGTAGGTTCATCAAGCCATCTCCCGTTTGGCGTGGACTACACAGTCACCTTGTATGTACGTTAGACTTAAGACTGTTCATTATTATTCGGTACCTCTTGTATTATCCAGGTATTTAGAGGCCCAGGTGTTTTAGTAGGTGGGGAGAACATACCTTGGAGAATGGCTGACACTACAGGTCTCGTGTTACAGCGTTCCCTACTGGCAAAGTCTCTTTCGATTGTGCATACAAATAACCCGCCCTGGGATTGTGTTTGATAAGAAGTGGCCCACAGGCTGCTGACACCCCCTCAAGGTCTATGTGAGAAGTTGGAAGAGCGCTGGCTGGTATTGAGGGGATATGTTGACTAGTTGCCGCCATGCTAGCTGGGCAGACTCCCTCTGCCTGCTATATATCACCTGAACTGGGGGGTCCCTGTGGTCTTGACCCCAGGGCGTCTCCTTCTCCAGTGATTTTTCCCGTCCTTGCTTGGAGAAAGGCATTTGCAAAGGGACTATTTACAAGAATTACAGCAGGAATATAGAAGTGTAACAGTGTGCCCTTCCTGTTGCTGCGGGCAGGTGTAAGCGTACCCTAGAGCTTGGCAAGACGCGCCAGTGACAGAGAAGCAACGTGTATCCAGGGCGAGGCCACAGGCAAGGAGACACCTTAGAAACATGGAGCTGTTTGGACTTCCGAGGCGACTATATTGCAAGGCGGACGCTCGAAGCGAGGTCTGACTGCAGCCCGACAACGAGGACACAAGATGGAGAGGCGAAGGGTGTGGCAAGATCCGCTGTAGCGAGACTACATGATGAGCAGCCTTCGTGCAACCTTCGGCAAAAGCATTAAGGTGATAACGAGCTGGTGACTTAAGTAAAGGCTGTAGCTAACTTTGTAATAGCGTGGTGTAACATAGTGTGAGCAACTTAATAGTTTCAATGTATTTAACTCCCCCCATTAAAGTAACTTAACTTATTGTTCAGTATTGTATGTGAATTTATGTAAAACGTTGTACGTTTTGAAGCTTGACCAAATATATTAACGTAGTAGTAAAATGAGTGTACCGTTTGTCTACGCTCCCCAATATAATCTGTTCGGTAAGCCCATAAGGTGAAACCGTAATATTGGTGGAGGCTAGGGCCTTCCCCACCTCTTCTTAGCACGCAAAGCTTTGCCAATCCCCTTTAAATAACTTTTGCATAAGCTAATGGGTTATAAATTTTATAATTGTATAAATTTGTAAAGGTTATCGTAAGTAATTATTAAAATTTATTGTGAGGGATGAATTCTATACCACCTCCCGCCAACTAAATTTGTGAACCCCTCCCACCCATGCTACATATAATAATGATTCATAGATAAATTTTAATTATATTGCTTTACATCATGTCAAACACACATGATAACTTAACGGAACATTTCAAAGCCTCTGTATGCGATGGAAGTATTAGTTTGCTAATTTTAATAAGGCCATCATCAGGTTAATACAGTGAAATATGGTAGGAAATTTTATAAGGTCATAATAAATAAAATGCAATAGCGAGATAGGTAAAAGTTTACGTAAAAATACGAGTGTAATATTAAAAGGCAAGCAGTCATATGGTAGGTTTACTAACGGTCAAAGGCATACCAATAACCGCTACTACGTAGTAGTCTGTAGGTCAGCAGGGCCTTGCACAGCAAGCACTTCCGAGTGCGACGTCTAGCGCACCGACCTTCGCCATATGGTGCGGCATATCTTCCTCTCAGACACGCTTCATCTCGTTTATTTTCATTATATGCACATCAGGCCCATGTAGAAAGTAGTCTCTTAACCAGAAGGCCACACAATGTGTTGTTTCGTGCACGAGCGGGAAACTTTTAAGGCTAGTTTCGAGAAGTTGACCTGAATGTATAGATGCGCTGCTGTCCTGTGGAGGTGCATCCAGGCAGTAAAAGCACTTTTGGAATGTGTCTGATTTTAACTGTGGGTCCAATATACACAATACACAGTTCTAAGCAGTATACCATGAGGTTACTACAATTAGGCCATCTTGGGGTAAGAATGAGAGAGCAGAGAAAAGGTTGTGTGTCCCGAATATGTGTGATATAATTGGAAGATGTTTGTTTGACAAGTGCATTAACATTAGAATAACCTAGTTATATGTATGTTATGGGAAAGTTAGAATTATTACTCTAAGTGAAATACGAGTTCAATAGAGACAAGTATTAAGCAATTAGTGAGTAATTAATTAAATATAAATGCATACCATAAGAATAATGAAGTACATTAGTACTCAGTTGTGCACACAGAGGGCTAAGTTAGCAAATTGCCACATCTAGTATTTGATTAATCAATTAAAGATAGAAATTAGGTATCAGTTATGGCATGAAGCTGAAGATATTATAAATACAAGGGTCCATAGCTATACGTAGAGAGTTATAAGTCAAAAATATAGTTAAGAAGACTCTATTATGAGAATATTGAAGTATGAAGCATAGAAACCTACATTAAATAAGTCTTAACGAGACAGAATTAGGCAGTTCTTTATGAACGTAAAAAAAATATGCTGCATAATTTTATGTATTGTTGCACAAAGAATTAAATATAGCAATTTAAATACATAAAGCTGTCTGTGCGCTTTAAATGAGAGTTAAGTAATGTAATATAAATAATTTTGCTATACGTACACATATCAGTTTGTGGCATGCGAGGCCAAATTTCATGTCATTATTGAATAACATAAATCCGATAATAAAGAGTATTATGTTCACATTTTAATTATTTAGGAATATAAATAGAGCTACCTTATGAATAATATAATTTGTTAACAGAGTTAAATGTGTTATACAGTCATGTGATATATAGTGTACGAAACACTGTAGTTAAATGCTTTTTGCAAGCCAGAACACGAGTCTGGAAACGAGCGAGTACCGCAACGCAATGCGACCTCATTAAATTTTATGAGTTGACATTCCGCACCCCCCCCCCCCCGCCAAAACAATCATTGTGTCAGCACCTTCCAGCGAGTGGCACACCACAAACTTCAAAACACGGCCTTGCTTTTCCAACAAGTAGAAACACTGTGATGTAATTTGGAATACAGATCACGCCTGGTGCTGATAAAGTTTAATATGGATTGGGATGAGACGATGAAATAATTTAATGTCGAGGGTAATGACAGAAATGGGCACAGTGCACTGACACACCCCTTCCGCCATGTAGAGAGAGTCCATGGTTATCCACTTGAGTTAATTCGCTCCGAAGTTTAGCCAGGAGGTCTTGATTCTCAAGAGAGGTCACGAGAAATGAGGACGTCTAACGGCATAGCCACCCGATTTGCATCACCAATCCTATTTTGCACACGAGTGCAGGACGCCAAGGCTCCGTCGGGAATCGAACCCGCACAATATGGAGAGTCAAATGATTCCTCGTGCGGTAGAGGTGTGCCTCCCACTGGAAGGAATTATGGTGAATGAGAGCGATTGGGAGGGTGTAAGATTATACTGTGGGTCTAGAGAGTTACACAGTACAACATACTAACGGATTTCCATTGTGGGTCCAATTTTATGCTACACAACAGTGCATAACTAAAGACTTTCTACCGTAGATCAATGATATTACACGATACACCACAAGTGTCCCTCAGGTCACTTACAATATCCTGACCTCCTGCTGCTAAAACATTAATTATTCCCCGAGTCCACTATCATCATGTATAACAGAAACTAACAAGATAAGTTGAGACAATATTTAAGAACAAGCAATGTTTTGTTATACATATAATTATAACAGTGGGAGGACCTACGATACATACAAGGCAGCAGAGTTTTGATTGTGCATTGACGACGATAATTTAATTGTGAGGTAATAATAATATAATTATGAGGAAACTGAGTTTCAGTTTGCAAAAAGAAAGTAGTAAGTATATAAATTTTCATAATGCCAGAAATATTGTAATTGTGACATTAACAGGGATTCATCATACTGTGCATAAAGGTAAATTTAATTTAATTTCTCGGTATTAGGCATATTTTGACTACATAGTAATGAAGCTAAAAGTTAACTATCTTTACTTACAATAAAGATAAGAGGAGTTAAGAATTAAATAAAATTAAAATTGATAAATAAACACAAACCGATTTTAAACAGCGCACAGACAGTAAAGAATATTGATAAACTATGAAAATAATTGCTAATTTTTAAATTTTAATATTATTTATTACTTTTAATTATTTCTTAACTGTATCCGACACTTGTATTAAATAAAATAAATAAGCCATCTAAACTAAGTCACCACGCCGTCACTTTACACGTAGAAAAAAATATATATATGACACACACACACAAAATGGGAACTGTACAGATAATAAGGGCGTTCATTTAGAACCAAACAGAAGAGCATACATTGTAGAAAAAAATTTTTGTCTGGGTGTTAACATTTTTCTTGGAAGTGTTTCAGAACGACATGCATCTGTAAGACAAAAGCGCACCAACGCGTTTTCCGACACCCCAGCATGGTGTACCAACGGGAACCGCAGACAGCCGACTCACGTGAATGGTGCGACGCACCACAGCAGCACAGTGCAACTCAGCGCAGCGCGAAATGCAAAGCAGCAGCACTACGCAGGCAGTGCGGTGCAGCATTTGCATTAGCTTTTACAAAAGGTAACGCAACGCATGTATTATACTTCACTAACATATTTTACCTTAGCCGAGACACAAACACACATACACCAACATCGAACGCACACCTACGCACAGAAAATAAAGACAGCTAGCTAATTGCTGCGTATTTTGAACAAAGTCAATGAAAGTATAAATTATGAAAAATACAAATTTTAATATGCTGACAATCGCCAATGACATATTTTGTAGTAAAAGCACATTCTTTCAGAACAAAAGGCCATCCAATGTTGAGTCTAGTAGGACTGTATGCACAATGCTTGTAAACACTATATTGGAATAAGAGTCAGAAAAAATTCATAATTATAGCCATGTCAAAGAAAATATATGAAAGTGTAGAACGAGAGAATATATTTTTCACATTAATTAAAATTTGGGTAAACTTTTAATCTCAATGTATAGTAGTTATGTATAATATGGGTTAATACTTATGAATTTTGAAATGCTACTATTATTGTACTAGAAGTGCTATGTTAGACATAAGGTAGTAAGCATTCCATTCATAACCTATCCTTAGTACCGCAACGTAGTGGGGTCAATTAGAAAGTTCGAAATTTTGAAAAATTTCTTGAATAGTATTTTAATACATACGTTTTGGTATGCACATCCCGCCAATATCCTCAGGTGTAACGTCACCTATAGTAATAGTGATTAGCTTATATAAACTTACAACATTAAATTAGAATTGTTTATAGTAAAAAGGGTATAACATGTAATTTCCATTACAGCCAAAAACGTAAACTGTAAAAGTATTTGCAGACTTTTGTAATTATTAATTAATAATGATTTGTAATATGTCCTAAATCAATATCTAAAACGGGAGGAGATTCAATTACATAAATTTTAAAAGTAAAACATAACATTTTCATTTTGTTGTTTTATAAGAAGTTATTAAGTTGAATTATAGGGTTTAATATTTTCAAAACCACGTATAGGTATAGAGTAGGAGATCAAGCAGGCTGCCCGGTTCCGCGTCAGCTATTTGTTGCGCAGCTACGATTCAGACAATGTACACACTTCCAATTAAGCCAAGTTTACAGCCAGTACAAGAGCAGCGTGCTAGTAGTAAACAAAACTAGCAGTCCACCCATACTAGTGCTAATGTCATTCATGTCAAGAAAGAAGGCAAGACAGTTCCTTACCTAATATTTCCTTGCTTCGACATATCCTCCTACACTAATGTCCTACCGTATTCCTGCTGCCGAGACACAGAGGACCAACCGCACTCAGGTCAAGATGTTCCCGTACTGTTCCACATCGCCTATCTTCACTCCCAGAGCTGGGGGGGGATCAGCTCTTATTTGAAGCAGGAGGGTGATGCTGCGGGCGCGGGTAAGCATACCCTAGAGATTGGCAAGATGCGCCAGTGGTAGAGAAGCAACGTGTATCCAGGGCGAGGCCACAGGCAAGCAAATACCTTAGAAACATGGACATGTTTGGACTTCCAAGGCGACTATATTGCGCCGGTGGACGCTCGAAGCGAGGTCTGACTGTAGCCCGACGACAAGGACACAAGATGGAGAGGCGAAGGGTTTGCAGAGATCCGCTGTAGCAAGACTACGCGATGAGCAGACTTCGGCAACAGCATTTAGGTTATATCAAGCTGGTGACTTAAGTAAAGACTGTAGCTAACTTTGTAATGGCATGGCATAACGTAGAGTCAGCAAATTAATAGTTTCAATGTATTTAACTCCCCCCCCCTCCCCCTTTAAAGTAACTTAACTTATTGTTCAGTATTGTATGTGAATTTATGTAAAACGTTGTACGTTTTGAAGCTTGACCAAATATATTAACGTAGTAGTAAAACAAGTGTACAGTTTGTCTACGCTCCCCAAATATAATCTGTTTGGTAAGCCCATAAGGCAAAACTGCAACATAGTGGAATGTCAGTTTCAGGTTGGCACCTTGCCATCACGCAAACCAAACATCTGCACCTGGTGGCAAATCACAGGTGTGAGCTGATTTGGAGGTGGCGACAGTAGCTTGGAATTACCTGTCTGTGACCTAATACTGGCTTCCAGGTACCGTGCTTGTCAGTGGTGTCTCAAGGACACACGTTCAACCAAGACAGACTGAGAAGTCACAGTACTGGGCATCAAGTTTCGACGAGAATCCCTTCCCCCTCCTCTCGAGGCACAATTGCCTTCCGCAAGAATTGTTTTGTTACTGTCCGAGCTCGTCTGTCCGGTTCCCCTATCCTTCGCCGAGAAGTCCTTGTGGATGTGGTAGGTTACTAGGTTTACATGGGTTATTGAGAGATATTTACCCAGGGATATCCCCTTTCCATTAAAAAAGCAAAACTCCAGAATAAAGGGCTGCAGGGTTTTATACAGGTTTAACAAAATATTCTTCAGTGGGAAACATTACCCATTTGAGTGTTTACCAATAAGGTAACAATTCTAAGTTGGGACTGAACCAGGCAATAAGCTTGGCCTTAGGTTTGTTCAAACTCACTCTAGCTGTCCGACAGTTGAAACACATGAGCTGAAGTTACTGGTCTATTGCAACGAGGCAGCATGACCTTGGAGCACCTCAAGATCAACTACTCATCCCCAACAGACTGTTTGCTAGTGGTTCCCCTCTCCCTCATTACCTCGTCCGCAGCATCGGCACAGACTAACTCCACATGAGCAGGGGAGGTTGTGGGCCGTGGCTGAGCTAGGCAGAGTTACAAAACTAACTGGTGTAATTAGTGGTATTGACACTCCTACTCTGGGGCAGACCAATCCTCGTTCTGGAGATCACACATTCATATATATGGTGGGAGTGGACCAAGCAAGGTGTCCCTGGGCCTGACAGCATGCATAGAATTGCCACAGCCATATTTTAAGGAAAGTTTAGGGATAGACAGAAAGATCATACTGCAAAGGGAAAGAAGAGAAGACCAAGTGAGACCGGAAAACATGCATCCAGTCTCAGAAAGTTAATTCCATCAAAAGAACTAAAAAACTATTAATGAATTGGCAACATATGTTTTACTATTACATAGCAGCAATAGATATAAAGAAAGTAAATACCAAATTGAGGTGTAAACTTATACATTTATATGGAATTTATTAAAGTAGGTAAAACCCATACTTTTTGTTTCTTATGTAGGATGAATTAATTTAACTTGCATCTATTATCTAATGCCAATAAAATGTGCATACCTAGGGGTGACAGCTCTAAACATGGAATAGTGTGCAATACAAAGGGCTGGCTAAAAAGGTAACGATATTTCAAAGTCATTCTTAGTTCAGCAAATTTAGAAGCCCTGGTTAGTTGTATCTTTAAGCCCATTCTATTTTCTCCACAAAATCCTGATACCCTTATTTATTGGCATATTTCTTGCCCTGGCATAATACACACCCAAATTTTATGGTGCCGAATTATGGAAAAAAAAAAAAAAACTTTTAATTTCATATTTCACGCAGCAGGTTTCTCTGGAAGAGGCATCTAGTTCACATGTGCCCATGTGCAGCTGCGCTTTTGTTTGTCTGCACCAGGTCATTGACACTTCCAAGGTCACTGGTCCACTTATTGATTTATGACTCCCATGCTGCAAACGTGTAAACAAATTCAGTCACTGAGTGGACTTTTATGCAGTTGGTTGTTACAGTGCAAAGGGAATATTTTACATTTATATTGATTTTTCTTAGTACGAATGCATAATGGTTAAATACACAAGCCATACTGCTACATTTAAACTGAAGGTTATTGCGTGTGCAGAGAAACATGTAGTCATTCAGATCTACGCATCTAGAGTTTGTTGGTTTCAAGAAACGGCTCACGTGTTCTGTTAATTGAATAAGTCGGTAAATAAATTATTTTGTATCAGTGGCAGACAAAAATGATTTTTATTAAGTAATCCTCCAAGGCACACTACGTGTTCAGGTATTGGAGATTATGAATATTAGAAAGTGAAAAGTAAGTTTGTGTTTGTAGGAAATCATGATTTGAAATGTAAGTGATCTTAAAAAATGCCATTTTTAAACCATAGTTCATTTTATTGAATATTTTAACTGTTTTTTAATGTGAAGATAAATTTGCTAATCAAGTTTACATTGTCCATTTATCACGTCATGAACACACATATTTATTACCCTTTGTTCTTGATGGACGTCTTCAAATGTACGCAGCCTAAATATTTTTGTTTTTCCTACTAAGCTGCAATGTTAAAAACAGTTGCATTACCCTTAACAGGTGTTTACACTCACCTTTTTTTGTACGTTCAGCCGCACTGTAAAAAAAATGCACCAATACTATAGATTGTCCTTAATTTCTTAATTTTGTTCCTATAGTTATTTCAACTGATGACATAGATGAAGCAGTCTGGAATCGGCCAGAACATGGAAGTACAGTAGACTTCAGTTTGATGTTTACAAGCACGTGTCTTGGTGATTCCTTGCATACTTCACTCGCCCTAATATCCTGTAGTAAAGATGCGAGAATTATGCCAATAAATACTGCAATCAGTAGCAGCATAGTGCAAGATTGTTACGAGGGAACAGCAATGGTGTACGTCATTGGCCAAATGAGTAAAACCAATGGCGGAGAGCAAGATTTCAACACGAGAATGCCCAATAGAGCAGTGCATGTCCAAAATAGTAAAAACAATGGTGTGGAGCAGGATTCTGACTTAGGAATGTCCAATGATGCAGTCCATGTTAAGGTTGATAAAATTGATGGCACAGAGCACAATTTCGGTGCAGGTCCATGCCCAAATTACACTGACAATGAAAATAGTTGTCCCCACAGAAACCATGCCACAACCACAAAACAATGTAAATAGCGAGAGTACGGGCTGGTATGCACGATACTATATTGGTGCATTTGCATTTGACTGTACACCTACCCGCAATAATAGACACTAGCATTTAGTTCAAGCAGCATTAATATGCGGTACACCAAATTACAAAAAGAAATGGTACAGTGATTAATGCCAGTAAGACACCAAAGACACTGCTTTATGTAATTGATGGGCCTAGAGAAGACAGGATGGTCATCATATCGCTTTATAACCCACAATGTGGACAGAGGATTGGTTCAGGACAGATCAGGTCAACTACCAGTCGAGTAGATTGGTGCACCAGGCGTGGAAAGATCCCACGATGACCTGGTCCACGATTCTGGTCAGTGTTGGGGTTCCTGTGTGCCCATGAACCATTTCCAGACAACTTGTGGAGGCAAATCTCCAGTCCCAGTGCCAGATATGTGCGCTTCTATTAACTCTGCAACAGCAGCGGCTCTGTTTGCAGTGGTGCCAGGCCAGAGTGATGTGCAACACCACAGACTGGTGGCGAGTGTTGTTTAGTAATGAGTGCTGCTTAATTATGGGGACTAATGATCATCATGCCCAAGTGTAAACGGTCCCTGGTGATAAGTCACAATCCCAATCTCGCTAGCAAGTGACATTTTCCCTATGGCACACATTATGGTGAGGGGAGTCATAACCCACGATAGATGATCAGCTCTTGTGTTACATGGAACATTCATGGCTCAGCAATATGTGGATGAAGTCCTACGCCCCAGTCTGCTTCCATTTATGGCTGGAGGTTCAAATGCAACATTCCAGCAGGGCAACACTTGACTGCACATGGCACGGGTCCCCCAGGACTGTCTCCTGCCTCTATCATGTCGAAACCTACTATGGCCTGCCTGCTTCCCTGGCATGTCCCCGACTAAGCATGTATGGGACCAGTCGAAATGCCAGCAGCTGCCGTGCCACAGTACCCAGGATTTTAAACACACCAACAGTTGTGGGCCTGTCTGCCTCGGAAAAAACATTTGGCGTCTGCTGCAGTGCTAGAGGGTGCAATGCACTATTGAAGATGACAGAACGGCATACATGGCCTGCTATTCTGCTTTTGATATCATTTGTATTACTCATCTCTATCGCTACCTCTATAAAGGACCCATACCATTAGGCATGGCAGTTAAAATTGTGCTTGAGCTAGTAATACAGAGGTGTTAAAAGTGTTTCTCGCCAGGGAAGGAAAATATCTGTACTCAGTACATAGTCTTGTATACTCCTGTTTGCAGCTGTTACAGTGCGGAGAAATGTGGACTTGTTTGTATACTGTTACTGAAAATACTTTGCTATCAGGAAAAAATATATATAACTCGCCACACACAATCAGCAAAAATGTGCCATTAAACATCTTTTTCACACTGAAATGCAGGAAAGGATGACATTTCATAGTTATCATCCTGTAGCTGATTTTCTATCCATCTGAACAGTGTGTTCCCACCTCTCTCCACATTTGTAAACATCCAGGATTCTAAGAGACTAATAAGACTCTCATCCACAAAGATCACTTAACCCTAACTGTTGAACTCCACAGTCCTTGTTTCCGGAACCACTATATCTGTTTCCTACGAATACACATCAATAGCACACACTCTACTGGTTGCTGAGCGAGCAAACGGTCTGTACAGTTTTACCATGGTAAAACACGATATTGAGCATCCAGTAGTGCATTGCATGTCTTCAGATTTCTCCCACTGCCTACCATCAATCTCTTAGCCAGTAGAATGATATGCCATTTCTCGGCCATGATTGCTCATGGACAACCGTTACTAAACCTTTGAACAGCTGTCCCTGTCGTTTGAAACGCCACCTTGCGACAATGCTCAGCCAACTTCATAATTATTCAACCTCGGGTAAAGCCATCCAAATGTTGTCTACAGGACTGTAACAGCCTTAGTAATATCAGACAGCAACTTTACACACATTTTCAAGATGACAATTACACATGTTTTAGGTTGGTATGCTGGCAGTATTTCTCGTCAGTACTGAATATCTATTTATTCAGACATTCTTTCACCTGCCATTCTGAAAGAGAGTGCTATATTGTACAATATGATACTTCTGTATCATGTCTCAGTGACTACCTCAACAAAGCAAAGAATTCTGTCACAATAATATTACAATATCAGTCTGCCTACACTATGCAGACAATTGGAGTTGTGGGGGGGGGGGGGGGGGGATGGCAGTGCTGCACTTTTAATGCACACCTGTCAATAAGCACAGGAAAGACCATCTTTTGGATGTTTTTGTAATAATTACAGAATAACTAACTATCAAAATAAACTTTAAAGCAATATTGTACAAAGTATAAATAAGTTCACTCTCTCACGTTCATATGGTGTACCATTTTAAAACCACCTGCGAAGCATCATCCTTTATCTTCTCTCTCTGCTATCCATCCAGACATGTTTTGGGATGAAAATTTTTTTTCCCTACATGTCTAACTGTGCACGGTGTGTGTGTGTAGGTGTGCACGCGGGCGTGTGTGTGTGTGTATATATATTTTATTCCGTGATTCATCTTAAAAACACATGTAAATACTGCTTGTACGTATTTATTTACATCTAAAACAAATAGTGGCAAAAAAGTGTTCACAGCAACAAACAAAATGTTAAAATTTGTACATTGTTTGCAGAAAACGGAGCATTGTAAAATCTTTGAAGTGTTAAAACATTTAAACAAAAATCTCAAAAAATTGAAACTAATTCTAAATTTGTTGGTTTTGCACTGAATATTATGTTGAAAGAAACTGTACTCAAGAAGAGAGGTACGACTTGTCTTTGACACTGTGGCAATGGTCCACTTACATCGTGTGATAGTAACCATTTTACACAATATACGTATAAAACCTGACAAGGACAAATGAAACAAAGTAAGACTTCCAAAAAAATTTATTTAATGGGTAATTTTTATACACAACTAATTAATTTAGAAAATATATCTTCATGCAGGTAAACATGAACTTGTGTGAAAAATATTTCATTCTTTAAAATTTATTCATACAATGCTTTCACTAACAATACTATATTTCATTGCATATTCGGCTCATATTTTATGCCGAATTTATTGAAAAAATTTTTTGGGTACAACGATTTTGCGAGGAAAAATAAAATGCCAAAAAATTGTCACTAACACTACACATTATTTATTTTGTAAATATTTTATATATTATTTAAAAACAATACAAACAAGTCTGAAATGAAACTTTACCAAATCAATATTGTAGTTCTCTGTTCGCATTTACACTTGGGTATTTACATTTGTACTTCCCAATAAACACATGATGGCGATCTTGCTAATATAAAATAAAAGTTAACACAATCTAAGGGTACTCAAAGATTGTAGTGATTATCTTTGCCTGCAAAGATTAATAACATTGCAATAACACTTACCAGATTTAATTGTCCGAGTCACTTAACATTTTGTACGACACTACGACCATTGTTTCGCAAATTCTTCTGTGTGCATAAGAACTTTTCCATCAATCATAGGAAATATACCATTTTTCGAACCACAAAAAGCACACCTAGCTTGATTTGCACTGCTTCGTTTCACTTCCATTTTCCGCCAGTCGCGCACAAGCTTCTCACTTGTAGAAACATCTTCTTTCAGCCTCTTGATTTACATGTTTTTCTGTAAACACACACCTTTAACATAAATCCTGCAGTGTAGTTATTGTATTAACCCACTGTACAAAAACAAGATTACCCACGAACAACTTCCCCGACTGATTTAATAAAGACCCCCACTAACTTGTGCTGCATGTACCGAACAAACTGCTGGTGGTTGTAAGGGCAGATACACTGTTCACGGCATGAGCTGGTTGGACGGCCATTGCCAAGGCCGTGCAAGATCTACGTTTCATCCACTTCCATGCAAGATGAGCACGCAAATTTAAACATATTGCCATGAGACAATTATACAATGAATTTTTTCTGAGCCGTTTTCTTAACTGAAAAATTAGGTGTGATGATTATGCAATGAAATAGGGTAATTCTGTACGAATTATGGACTAAGACAACTATAGGCAAATGCATTTAAGGCAACCAAAATAAGCTCAACACAAAGCTTCACTCAATTATGCAATGAAATAGGGTAATTCTGTACGAATTATGGACTAAGACAACTATAGGCAAATGCATTTAAGGCAACCAAAATAAGCTCAACACAAAGCTTCACTCAATATTGCAGTTTGTACAAAACTAGTCTTGACTGGCAGGTTGAGTTCATAGTGAATTTTGTATGCTACACATTTTCCAGCAATATATGCTATATGAAATTTTGTGTACGTTCACATCTTTTTTTCAGTTCTTAACATATATGGTATGAAAAACACTTTCTAAATATATTGGAAATTATTAAAAAGTGTATTCAAATATGAGACTGCTGAAAATAGAAATTTCAATTGCTACTATTTGTCATATTTTCTTCCGTTTAAAAATCATCCTTTAAAATGATGACAACTGTACATGTAACGCACACACATTGATGTGATTAATCTTCCTTTGCTGCGTAATATCGTATAACTTAATTTTCTCGGACATACTTCTACCTCATAGGAAGAGCTGCAAACAATTTGATTTATAATAGATTAATGTTCTGAAATCACATCTTTACATCAGAATGCTGAAAGTAAAACCAAGCCTTCAGATGTTGCAACATGGTTAAATGGTGCAATTTACAAATATTAAAAATGTAAGCAGCAACATTGGGACACAGATAAAGTTGAATGCAGAAGAACGTTTCACTCATAGTTGTGGAATGGTGCATTTGGTTATTGTAGTGGTTGTATATACCATTAACAAAGCAAATAGATAAAATTAAAATTGGATTAACAAAACATATTACATCTAGCTTTGGCCAGTACATATGAATCTGGGAGTAAAGTTGTCATGAGCTCAATTGAGTACAGACTAATGGGACATTTTATAACCAGACATGTTCTAGGAAGTGATCAGCCATACTAAATATGAACTTGTTTAGAGTTATTCAGCCCTACAATGGATGCCACGCCATGAAAATACTTGCAGCGTGATGGCCTAGACTAAGATGAGGTCGTTGTAGTAAATATTATGGTTTTGGTTTGTGACGCCAGTATCACGAGAATAAATAAACACTGACCTTGAGTTTCATCGGTGCACGGCCGGTATAAAGGACAAAGCGAGTGGCCTATCCAATCAGAAAAAAGTCATGTGCTGCTGTCACGACCTGGCTGGCGGTTGAAGGTTTAGTAGCCTCCGAACCACGGGTCGGCTTTACCCAGAGGGATGTCCTCCCCTCTGCGGATGACCTTGAGTGGATGCGATGACCCTCCTGTCTTGAGAGGTGGAAAGAATAGTTGGGCTGGAACTGGGAGGTGAGGCCCTTCCAGTTGGCAGGCGGCTTGAGCTCTGCCCCGCAGGGATGTGCTGCAAAGTGCAGGCCATTGAGTTAGGTTGCAATTAAAGTTATATCAGGAGACATAAGCTGTCCTCCTAAACTTCCGCTGAGCACCACCTTCCAGGTGTATGGCCTTGCGAAAGTGAAGCAAGTGACGTAGGTCCTGACCTTTGTGTTCTCCCAAGGCCGCAGCCGCACAGACAAGTTCTACCATGTACTCATCTCGTCCGGCCCTGTATAGAGCAGTGGTGGAGTACAGGTCAGCCTGGTTGGCTAGCAACCTAGTGGAGGTCTTGCTAATAGTTGGAGCTCTACCGTACTATAACCAGAGCGGACACAGTACGGGTGGCTGTCTAATGGGTGTGTGTAATATTTGCTTTAATGAACTTAGTCCTTCAGCTTCACTTCAGTAGGATGGTGTCTATGCGAGGTTAACGCAGTTACACCATGAAATCAGTATTCAGAAGTAATTTTGAGTTCACGTATTTATTCAGAGAATATATATGGTGGCCCATACTACCTCCTAAACTAATCTTGAATTGAAATGAAAGTCAACCTATGCACAGCCAGATGGAAACCCGTTTCTAACCTGGTTTAAGGCGATAAAAGGCTAGGTGGTTAATAACAATTTCCCTTAACTGTCTGTCTATCTCAGTTTGACCTGAAGGGACCGTTGGTGCCCACTTCCAGAGGGGAAAGTGGTAAAAAAAATTGTTACCATCTGGTAAGGCAGACGTGGGAATGTCCTCAAGGACCATCAATGGCCGTTACCAGAGGGAGTTGTTGACATCTTCGGGAGCTGATGGTGGAGTCTCCAAGGTGCTCTTGAGGGTGTTGCCGCAGGCGCTGAAGACGCCTCTGGTGGCAGCAATACTTGGGAGTAGGCTTCTTCCAGCCCTGAAGAGAATGGTGGAGGAAACTTAGACTGGCATCTACGGGCAGCGCACAACCTTTTATACTCCTGGACCATGGGCCTTCTGTGATGCCGTCGTGGGGGGGTGGCACATCAACCCCTCGAACTTGGCTGGAGTCTTCTACCAGTCTTCTGCTGGTGGAGAAATTACTGACGCAAGTTTCATCCCTTATCTTTTAATGCTGGTGGTACACTCCCTCTGCACGCTATAAAATTACGTGACCTTGGATGGTGGGCTCAGTGTCTCTGCCAATAGTACAATCTCCCTTTGGGGCGTTGGCATGACGTCTGCTTAAGAGTTGAGAGCGGACAGTACAAGCTGGACTGACGTGTCTAATATAATTTCTCATTGCGAGGGCTTACCATGTAAGCACGTGACCAGCCTGTTAAAGTACTTGCCTATGTCGAAAGAAACTACGTTCAGATGAGACAAAGTTCAGTGGGCATCAGGCGTCAAATTCTAACATAAAACTTAATATTGATAGTGACAACCTGTTGCAAAACAAACGTGTAGAAAAGCCTCATACCTAAATGTACATTTCCTGTTTGGTGGTGGAGGCATGGGTGGAAGTACTCTCGTATAGGCTGCTCTGAATATTTTTATTCCTGTAAATTTTGTTAAGTCACAATTTTGTACAAACATAATAAATTCAGTCTAAAATTATCTCCTACAAAACATTTGTGGCAGAAAATTTCTGTTGTGTTGCGATGTTTATAAATATACGTCGGGCAATTACTATTTCACAGATGGTAACGTGACTACATGTTTACATTTTACATGTGCGAGATGGTTATTTTGTTTATGAACGTAAGTGAACAAATAATGGCTTGAGTAGAAAAATTTTCTCCCTTCCTTCGTTCGTTTAAGTTAAAACATTAAAATGTACTGTATGTTGACAAATTTCCAAACATGTTTTGGGGAAACAAATTTTTAATGGCAATATCAATTTATAAACTGCACACCCCTTTTTATAGTCATTTTCTTTTTTGTAAAAATGTGCAGCCTATACATGCCATTTACAGTAGTCACTATTTCGTTGTGGTCTTCACATGTGCACTGGCTCTTTACTTAAGTATCATCAGCAATACTGTGATACGAGAGACTGTCTAATGAAATCGTTCTTCCTGTATCTTGCAGAGACTGCCAGCAATAACCACACAGAACAGTCTACACGTAACTTCATTCCATCATTATTCAGATTTATTATTAGATTTGCTGCTACTTAAAAAACAATGCATTGATGCATGAGAGTTATGTGAGTTGAACACATCACACATGAGCAAGGGTTCTTATGGTGTCAGATCAGTAACATAGGGGAGCATGAACTCTACTAAGGTGGAGTTTGAATTCGTAACAGGTTCAAATCAAGCACAATATTGTACAGTGTCACGTGGGTAGGCATCAGCCAGGTATGTAGTAGTCAGTGAGGTTGGCAGCCCTCAGAGTAGTTAAGGTGGTGGCTTACCTTGTCCCGGATGTATCCAGGGTTAACTGGCAGCTGGTATCTGCGTCCGGGGACCCATCCTAGGATGACCGGCGGTGTGGTTGGCACCTAGCCAATCCACGGAGGTACTCACGCCATCCAGGTGGAGGAGGCGTTAGCTGGTGATTGCAGGCAGCAAGCAGCATCACAACAAACAAGGGACTAGGGGTGACTAAGGGGCAAGGCCCCAGCAGTGTATGGGCGGCCTGAGCTGGTTCCCGGGGGTTGATGCAGCAGAGGGCTGAGTTGCTTCACAAGGACAATAACGGTCCTCTTATCACTCCACTTCATGCCTCATCTATGGGTGAATGGCATGGCGTTAGATGCTAACAGTCGCATCTCGACAAAGCAGGGGAAGGCAACTGTTTCCTTAACTAAGGTGTAACCAAAGGCCGCATCAGTTCTGTCATTTCAATCGACGAATCTCACACGGTGGATGGAGTGGGTTACCGGACTTGGTGTGGCCTACTCGCTTCCTTGTGTGCACCAAGAGCCTTCATGCACTGGATCCACATTACGGATGGCCGGCGAACATTGCAATTTCCAATGTACATATTACTCGGTGAAAGGAAGTCCGCAAGCTGCGGACATCTGTCTCCCTTGAGGGATGGCGTTTACTTGGATGCAGATAGGTCAGTATTTCACCCTAGAATACGAATGCCGTGGTTGGACTCAAACCTGTTTATTCAAAGTAGAATAAACCCGGTAATCCATAACATTTTCTGCGCACTCTTGATTCCTAAGCAAACCGTGGAAGTTACATGAAAACAGGTGAAGGGGACCTGTTGGCTGAAAAAAACTATGGCAAATGAATTGTGTAGTCTTGAGAACTTACCCTGACTGTCGACTAAGATTGTCCTGAAGATCCCTGGTGTCACTACCACAAAGTGGCGAGTACGATGTGGATTGGGGTGGAAGAGGTGGGGGGGAGGAGGAGAAAGACTTCTTTGGGAGTAGCTATCAGTGGATCTTTTAAGACTTCTGGAAGTCTGTTGGTTATTCGTGAGGAAGACTGTAAGTAGAGAGCTTTATCACCAGCTATGGTAAAGCAAGCTGCTGAGCGTACAAAACAATTGACCTTGCATACAACTTGTCTCGCGCATCCTTCGGTTTCCATCAACCATCTGGCATCTTCGGCAGGATTGCTCCTCCCTTCATGGCCGGCGCACCCCCTGCTGCGCTCTATCGGGGAAGGAATGAGACATGAAAGTTTCTCTGTGTGTGGGTGGGAGGTAACTGGCACTTGCTTAGGCAAACTGACGTACCTGGACTCTCTTAGTTTCCTTGGCAGTGGCGATTAGTTTACATGCGCGTTTGGCATAATGGTTAGTTGAGGCTTGTCTGCCATTTCCCAGGTTGGAAGAATGCTTGTTGGATCTGGAGACAAAAACACTAGGTTCGATACTCTGTTTGGGTGCCATGTCGCAGCATGTGATTAGTTTGGTCGAAAAAAAAACACTAATACACGTCACGTGTCAACATAGTTTTCAAACAAGTCACAAAAGTAAAAATAAATTCAGGAGCCACTTCACTTCTAAAATTGTATGCAAGACAACTCTTGTTTTTTTTTTTTTTTGTATGTTCAATGCAAGACACAAACACTTCTATCTACGACGGATGTAAATCTGCTGAAAGACAAGGTGATGTAACTGGCAATAGCTTCATTAAGGGAAAAAAGGGGAGAGAAGAGGCATTCCCATTTCTTAGTTGCTGGAAAATATACACCTGTTAACGATAAATATTTTGCTGTTTGCAGATCTACAGTGTTAAAAACCCAATACGTTTATCCAACCTGTTGCTGAGAAAATTTTTGGCAACTTCTCTTGAAAGAACTGCATCTTGAACTACATCCAAATGTCACATGGATTACAAAATGAAGCAGCCACCAAAATATGGCTGCCAGCCAAGACTCCAAATATAAATGGAGGGAAGGGTAGAGGGGGGCGGTGAGGGTGCATGTGCGCGCACACACACACAAAATACATATAAATAGTGGAAGTAATTGTTTCTCTACTCAAGACTGCCAAAGTGTGCTGCACTGTTCTGCTGATATAAGCACCAAGCACTGTACTGTCTTTATCAATGTGATTTCATCTGCACCACACATTGTTTTCCCATGAAAGTATACCTAGTCAAGTGGAACTTGACATCTGTACCAAAATAAGCCCTGAAGATGCTGCACAAAAACTTAACAGTTTTAAAACAAATTTCAGCCAGTATTTCTGTGTGAATTTAGAACCATGTATGATTTATCACCTTTGAAGGCAGTGCTATTCAATTAGTTTCCCCATTTGGCCACTTTCAAATATTTACAATACTTGACTGGCCACACACACTATTTACATCCAAGTCAAGGCACACCTAAACGCAGTTAATTTGCGTCAAGTAATATATGAAATGAAAAATTTAATTACAAAAATTTCACTAGTGATTGTTACAGTTGACAAATTATGCAATTGTATTCAAAATTATATAATAAGAGAAGACGACTTGCAGATAAAATACTTTTCTTTGCAAACCAGTCTGGTGAGTCTGCAAGCCACATGTGGCCCGCGAGTTGTTTATTGAATACCGGTAGGCCTGCTGTAAAAGGAGGTTTTTTTTTTTTTTTAATGAGCAGAGAATCATACTTGTTGCTCTCCTCCTTCCCATCTCAATTGTACATCTTTTCATTCCAACCTATATTATACATGTAATTATAAAGTGCCAAAATGCTATGACACAACTTATGCGCCACACTTACATTCAATATAAGTAAAATCATCGTAACACATAAAAAAAACAGCTGGGAAAACAAATTGCTGGGAAAAATTAAATTAGGACATAGTAGGTACATAAATTAACTCAAAATATGTAAAATTCTACAGATTTTTATAAATTTGAGGTAGAAAATTAGAAAAGGGGGCCAACAACAGATAAATTTTTCCCCAACTGCATGAGCAACTGCTGTATCTGCAGAATTTGTGAATTTATTTCTCATAATATGTTGCATTGTGGTAACGCACAAAAAATTATGGCATTAGGAAAAACTAGGCAGAAATACATTACTCTGGAAAAATATTTGCTTTCACAGAAAGTATAAACAATTCTGTTAGATTTTGCTTTTCTCTTTATTTTTCTCTACTGGGTTCCATAAAACTAAAATACATAAACACTGCAGAGCTTAACTGTATGTCCCATAGGTACACGCAGCAATAAGAGAATACTGTACACCAGTTCAGAGCCCTGCACATAAAGGCACAGCGATGGTGCTCTGTAGTATGTGCCAATATAACCAATAGCGCTTCTCTGCCACCAATGGAGAAAAACGATGCAGACAGGTGGGACCCTTAATCACGTCTGTTAGATATTTACCTCTGTTCTAGCCATAACCAACCTACCCAGAAGACTTTCCTTATTGCACTGTTTTACACCAGCTACTGGGGGAAGTGTTCTTACCTTAGGAAAACATTCAATGCCAGGTGGAGCTCAATCATTTATTTAATTAACAATGAAATTCAAGACCACTTTCTGACACACAGCAATATATAATTCACCTACCCTTTACCCTATAGACTTCCCTTTCTGTACAAACAAAAAAATAAAATTGCTCATATAAGTGATTACCACAAATCCATTTTGAAACATAATTACGTAATTTTGATTTTATTATCAGACATGTACCTTTGCACACATTTGCAGTGTACTGCAAAAGGAACTAGAGAAAGAAATTTTTAATGATGAAAATGGTAGAGGGCGGATGGGGCAATGTCAAGTACAGTAAAATCTCGTTTTCAAGTATTTTAAAGTACAGCTACCAAATCCTTGGGAGATGTGATAATACTGCATTACCAAATATTTTTTTCAGAAACAGTTGCTTCGTGCATTTTATCGATTCTACTGTATACAGATAAAACTATGAGAAAACTCTACCCCAGTGTTTTTAAATAAAAAAAAAAAACTTTCTTTACTGGTCAACAGAAGAAAAACCCTAGATGTAAACTGCTAAAGAACTGTTGATGCTCTGCCATTAGAAAATGTGTTCAAATTTATGCCCAAATTTTAAACTAACAGTTCACCACTAAACAAATCAATACACCAAAAGGAATTTTTAGTCCATTTTCAAGATTATCATTATCGAAACAATGGCAAGTTCATGAAATGCATGGAAGGATATGAATTTAGAATACCTAATTTCTGTAGTACTCAAATATTTTTATTTAAGAATCAACATGAACAGTAAATACACGTTTGGCCAATTTTAGTTTTATAGCCATTCAGATTAGCGAACTATTATTTAGAACAAATACTCATTCAGCATATCTTGGCACTGTTTTGGAGACATGTGAAGAATGAGATTCATATCACGAATGTAACATTTTGTTACAGTCATTACATTTTGTGCATTATTGACAAAAATATACATAGTAGATAACTGAGAAAAACAGGTTTGAAATTCAGTCCTACGAATGAGATGGCAATTTGTCACACCGAAACTGATGTATGTACGACTAATCAATACTTGCTTGACTTTCCTTGATATTCTATGATTATATTATAACTAAAAATGCAATAACCAAGATATACCTGATTTTAGTAAAATACAATTTAATACATTAAGTAATCCACAAATTAAATTAGTGATGGTGTTGCATTTAAATAAGACCAACCATTCCACAAGGATTACTGTCAGAACCTTCCTGAAATTTAAATAAATATATTTTTTGGCCCATATGTGAAACATTTACTGCTATCAAACCTGTAAGCTACATCCGATAAATTCAAGTAGCCATAGCAAAGTGCGGAATAGACTATCATATTACTTCAATGTAAAGATTTTTTTCTGTCATAAAATAAACTTTTATAATTAGAGCGAAGATTATACGGTGAATAGCGATAAAACCGAAATGACACCAAAATGCACGTTATACACCGACTACCACCGAAATTTCAGTTTCAACACTAAATAAATTACATTTAGCCAAAATATTATTTTATCTGTGAAACTATGACCAACAATATGCAACCAAAAATGTATCAACTGAGTAATGATAAGAATACTTAAGTTTTCACATGATGAGAAGAAAAATACTAATTTTAAGCTGTTGTAATTCAGAATGAAAGCAGTAAATATTGAATACCAAGTGGAAGAGAAATGATCATTTACTGAGAACAGCAAAACTGTAAACACTTGTGAGACTGTAACAAAAAATCCACACTGTTTAGGAACCTCAACTTACAAGTTATGAAGAAACAACACTTATTAAAAAGTAATTTTTTTTAACGTATGGTAATGCTCTGAGTTACCTTTGTTCAAATAAATGGGTTTCTCTTTTTTAAGCACTTGCATAAACTTTTTAAAATTTTAATGGAAATGTGCATATAAAAATAAATTACCAACTAATTTGAATAATAAAATTTGCCTTAAAATAACACCACAAAATCTTGCCCCTATTTATAATGTTTTCAGGTGGAGACATTTAGAGTAATAACTTTTATAACTATTTTCCACTGTTCATTCAATACACCCAGCCATTTTTTTGCGTTACACTCCACACAGCAGCAACAAACTCTGCCAAAAAACTGATTGTATAAATTCTGTTAAAAAGATAAGTAACTAGCAAAATGAAATCATCAATTGGCCTTTTCCCAATGAGTAATAATAATAATAAAAAAGAAATCTCATACAGTTAATACTCTAAATATATTTGTCGCCAGATGAAATTTTCCAAGCTTCCTCGATATGACATACATTCTTCCACTCTAACTCGCAAAAAAATATTTTTACCATTCTGGATGTGCAGACCAAGTATGTGGTAAGATACCTCCTATAAACTGAAAACTTGTCAAGTTTGTTATAGTTTTACTTACGCTTTCAACCTTTTATAGTTGGGAAACTTTAACAAATTACATCGTACTAAACAAATATGTACAGTCCTGCTTATGGCTTGCCAAAGAATTTTCTGTGTAATTAAATAGCAAAATGTTCTGCCTTGACAGCGTGCAATAACTGCAAAAACAGTGCCAGGACATGTTTCAAATGTAAGTTATGAAATATCAACATGAAGTAGGTATACATCACCAAAAATCTGCATATAACAGTACACAAAAATAAAGTCTGCATTTTTAACTTACAGCAGTCCAAATTGTCCCAGATGTAACTCATCCAACTTGTCAGCAAAAAGAAGACAACTTTTACAAACAGTTACACATCCGATAAGATTCCCAACATACGTCAACTGCAAAAGTTTAACATTTTGTTTAAAAAATTCAGAATAAAATTATTATTAACCAACAAACAAAATTGGTAACTAATTTTTAATTGGAATTGCAATTATTCTGTCTTCCTTATAAAATTTTTAATACAGTCAGATATCTAAACAGGGCTAAAACAACCTCCTTACAGCAAACAATCACATGATAGCATGGAAAAAACAACTGTCAAAACTAAATAAGATTGTTTATTCTAACTGCATAATCGTGATACAAATAGGGTATGGTGTACATTAAATTACAACGTTAAAAAATCCAAGTCTTTCAATGTTATAAACGTACCTATAAATCAACATTGGCTAAATATATTTAATACTCTTAAGTTTATATTTTAACCACTTCAAAAATTGGAAAGCTAAAAAAATTTTTGTTTCTGCACATGTCTGAAGTCACATGTTTACAAGAAAGATTAAACGTTATTCTAATGGTTCTAAAATGTTGATCATTCAATATGCTAACATTGCAGGCATTTAAAATAATCTCTCACTGTACCTAAACAAGAAACTGAACAAATATGACTGATGTAGGTGATATGGGCCGCTGAGCAATGTTATGAAATTGGAGGCATTTTTTATTTCGTACAGAAATCTGTGTAAATTGAAAATCCACACACACAATTTGTGCATTTTCAATCATTTTTTGCTGACTAGCATGGCGCATAATAAAACGGATGATAAGAAGGCGGAGGAATGGCACAAAAAGTAAGTTGAAACTGCTCGCAAAATACCACCTTCCCGCAGCACTAACCATGCATTAGCCACCTGTGTCCCATCTTGTTTCAAAAATAAATATCTACTTGCTATGTTTCACCCTCTGAATGGGTCCCAACCCATACAACACAGGTGTGAACACTAGTTTCATTTAAACTCTCATAAAAGTGTAAAAATACCAGAAAATTGTGATTTTAACAAAGTTTCACGCTTTGGTGCTTGAAGCACCATCCTCCAATTTTTCCACTCCAAATAATTAAAATTTTAACAAAACGTCTCCTCAATATTAAGCTGCAGCATACAAAAAAGTTTGTCCTGCAACTTGATTTCTGTAAAGAATGTTCATCACAAGCAACAGACACTCACCAATTCACATGTTCATGAACTCACCAAAAATCCCCAATTTTCGGGCCAACAAACTCAGTACCACTTAATGATGCTGCACCAGTGTACTATATGTATTTCACAGCCTCAGACTATTTTTCACTATCAGATCTTCCTAGCAAAATAAGAGTTGCCAATATGTTAATACATTACCTGTAAAATTCAAACGATGAATTATTCATGCATTTTCACATCTTGCCACAGACCTCTATATGTTGTCTATACAGAGCACTCCTACATACTTACTCTAGATCGAGAGGTTAAATTTTCACTTACTGCAAGACTACCAGCTTTCTACCTCATCTTCAGCAGTCGTAGGGCCTACGAGTGTTTCAGACCAATCAACTTTCTCTTAAATCACAACAGGATTGCCACAGAAAGCCGCATACATTTGAATGTTCTCAGACAAGACACCCGCACGCGAGCGAAATTCCCAGTGCTCAAATTGTGGTGCCAGCACAATCAAGACTGACTAACGCACTAGCTTCATCACAAAATAAGAACTCTACCTGTGCACTACGCCAAGACTGATCTGTCGAACCCTAGGATTTACTCTTAAGTTTGCCCGGCCCCAAACAAATATACCCCGCACTCACATCACACCCACTGACAAGCAGGTTCATCAGGACGCTGTTACTCTGATGCCCCGTGGGAGATGGCTTGAACCCCCCGCCGTCCGGCAGCCACACTGCATCTCTACCCTTTGAGCGCGGCTGCACCTGCGCCGCCTTGCTGCGCTTGGTAGGGCCGCCATCCTGGCGCGATGCCGACCGCTTGTTAGGTCTGTCAGGTGGCCCTGTACCTGGTGGCATCTTGTTCAAGTTCCCTACAGAGGTCACACCTGCTTTCTGGTCAACCGTCTGCTCCAGCAGTCTTTCCTCCGTGGCCGACCAGCTCATCCCATTGGGGGCAGCTCCTGCAAGCATGTACTCCGTGATTACAAACTGAACACTCGCCTATATGTGGGTCATTCAAACAATTATTCACATTAAAAAATGTATCTAAAAAAAAATTGAGAAAAATTCCAGTCATACCTATTGGATTGTGTGTATAAGAGCATATTTTAATATGTTGAATGAAAGTATCTGTACTATCTCAGGAGCTAAAGGCAAAAACATTTAGGTGAGACTAGTTTAGAAAAAGGAGGGGGGGGGGGGGGAAGCAAAAGTAGGTTTTCCAAACTTGAGATACACCCATGTGTGACTATAATACCATAGAAAACTCTAGTGTCATTTTGAACCAAGATCATTGAACAGAACATCAGTGGAAGAAAGTGTGGGATCCATGTCGGTGACAAAGTTGAGTACAACCAAAAATGATTTTATGGAAAAATTCTTGCTTTCGAAAATGAATGGGTGAAATGTGAATCAAGTTCATCAGACAATTAAACAAGAATAAAACCTCAACTTATATATTTAGTAATGAAATTATTTACCCTGAAAGTCTTATCTTTAAAACATGGATGTCATGACATTATGGCACAATTTATAACTTAGTAAATAAAATTAATATGCAATTGCAAAGAAATATTTTAAAAAGTGAGGATAAAACTGTACTTTCAAAAATATGAAAATGCACAAATGATATCCTGCAAACAAATTAATATTCATAAAAATCTATCTGGTTTTACACTGAATCTTAAAAACACAGCCTTTATGTGGGTGAGGAACACACTGACATGAAATTTTTAGTTCTTAAAATAATCAGTTTAGATTTTTACAAGAGTAGCAATTTTACAAAGTCATTCTCCTAACTAAGTTTACTGTATGTTATGTTATGAGTAGAGACCTGAAAAAGTAGGTGTTATTTTTGTCAAAAATAGCTGTTATTTTCTTGTTACAAAAATGCAGGTTTCTGCATGAGAATTGCTGCAAATTTTTAATGTGCTCTTTAGAGAGACATACATAATTTGAGATACGTCACTATATTCATAAAATCTCAAATTGGCAATGTTATTCCTATTGATAAGCTGTATTTTCTATCAATTGTTATTTCCGTGCAACAATTTGTAACTCCCAGAGAAATATACACTTATGGTTTTAATACAGACAACGGTTTATCAACAGGCAACATTGAAAACAAGTTCAGATTTTACTTAAGATTTTGTATTCTGCCTGTCACCTGGAACAACAAATGGTCGTAATGCACTGGCAAGGGCATACTGTTTCATGAAAAGAATAATGTAAAAAAGTATACACATCTATAAAAGCACTGTTTAAAAAAATTACAGAAATCTGCCTATATGTTTTTAAACTACCAAAACTTTCAAGAACAGATTTTTTCGATAGGTCCACTCACAAAACTTTTGTTTTTTCAAAACCTCTCATTTTTTAATGCATATATTTACAGAGACTGTGTATAACAAAAATACAGTTTACTGGACGAATAAAAATATATTCTGCATAAGTGAATGCATATAAACACATTTTCACCGCCGCATCGCTCGCTTTGTAAAAAATAAAGAATTGTTGGTTAAAACGTGACGATAATACGATACAAATGTAAACAAGGGAAGAATTCCATAGATAACATGGTGCTTGGTGGACGTGAACACTACAATGGCGTGTTTTCTTAACCAAATCAACTTTTGCAGGGCTGTGAGTAGAATGTTCACTCAAAGTGACAGCATCATCACTTGCGCTCATGTTATCTATGGTTGTAAAGACAGGTGATGGGAAGTAAACATGTTTTCATTTAAGGTGATAAATCAAAGAAATCTACTGGCCAACTTATGCATGCATTCGTATTCAAATATCCAAAAACACATAAAATTCACCTTAAAAGTAACTATGTGACAGAAAACAATAATTCACGAAAATACCACAGGATTTTGTACAACTCGTGAATTACGTTTTTTTTGTGAAAATCTGCGTTATTTTTCGATTTATCGCATTTGCTAATTTTTCAGGTCTCTAGTTATGAGATGCAGCACCAAAATGCATATACATGACTTCCCATTTATAAATTCACATTTTTTATGTTAGGAATAATTCAAGATGGTTCTAGAAGCCAACACTGTGGATCTAGGTCGGCATACGAAATTGACAGCGTTGCGAGTTGACAGAAAGAATCAATTATAGTGTATATGTAAACAATAATTTGATTATGTAATCTGCTAGATGTTTTACGTGTCGTATTTGATAAACAACTCCCACTTTAGTTTGGAAATGGTTAAACAATCAATACTTCAATGTAAAGTCCACGTGGCATTTAATTAATACTATTTCGGAAGAAACAACGTAAAATATTCATTGCACTGAAAGTTACTGTAAATTTTGCAAGTTAAAGTAAAATAGGTTTACATAGATTATTTCGGCGTGAATTGAAAATCTTATGGTAAAGTAAAAAATACATAATGTTAAGTATAAGTTGTAATGGAATTTCATTGTACCTAGATAGCATAGTGGAAGCTAGAGAAAAAAAAGTGAAGAAATAGTTACAAAGGGAGAGTTCTTCTAGAGATTTGCGAGAGATTTAGTATGGAACGAGGTGACATTGAAGTACAAACAGATGTTACAAGACATACTATGCGCTGATTGTCACATACGTGGTGGAAATGTACACAAACAATAGATAAGAAAGATATAGGTAATAATAAAAATGATAGGTCTGGGATTTAAGAGGTGTATGCAGACAATAACAAGGTTCGACAGTATTGGAAAAACTCGTACATACATGTTGAGTAAAGGATTTGAGTGATATTTCAAAGGTTGTAATGATATGGTATCAACATGTACAGAGGATGAGAGGAGAAAGGCTGCCCAAACAAATGATCATAATTTAAAAATGTAGGAAGAGGGCTCCATGGAAGACAAAGGAGAAGGGATGAAATAGTAATGGCAGGAGTACAGAAGAGGGGAGAAGACTGGAATAAGATCAATAAGGAAGAATGGTAGAGAGAAAGGAGGAAATTGAAACATTTCACTACGCCAACCAAGCCGAAAGCTGAAAACAGCAGTGGATTACGACAGCGATGATGCAGATGAGTTGTAACAACGTACTTCTTTTTGTGAAGACTTGCCCAAGGACCTCTGCAGGATTTACAAGACCACCGCCATGATCATTGCACTTGGTAATGGTACGGCCAGGAGATGTGCGAGAAATAGTCTCTCTCTGCAGTAACTGAGCAAGACTCGAATTCATGTTGGGTTTAGCAGGAAACCTACACAAACAGTACAAACATTTTATAAAAACTAACCAACACATAAATGTTACAAGTAATTAGGGCTGATCAGTTAAATGAAATTTACACTTAAGGCAGAATTTTCTGTCAATAACAGAAGACTAACACAAATATAAAAATATAACTGTCCAGTCATTTCTTTTACATATGGTGAGTGAAACAAGCTTAAGTGCTGGAAATATTGAACATAAAGCAGCTGTAACAGATTATTGACATTTGTATACAAATTATGAGTTAAGAACATTACATTTTGTTCAGAAGTATCTCGTTACTCAACATTATAAGATTTGTAAATTACACTGGAAAAATATGTTCAGTTTTAATATACTGGGAGATTTATACATTAATTTTCACAAGAAATATTTAACCCTTACTTTAGCAGCATCTGCTATGTTTCATGTGTCATTACGAAGTTACGTAACAAAGAATTAATCTGAGGTTAGGAGGAAAAAAAAACTACTCACGATGACTCATCGTCACTGAGGTTGTTGTTCTTTTTGCTACTGGTGGTATTCTCTGGAAGCACTCCCCACATGAGCTCCGGGGAGACGAACAACGGGAAGTCTTCATCAAAGCCCATGGGGATATAGGGAGCCCGTGTGCACATATCGTCGTCACAATCTGACGATGTATCCATGTTGAAAGAGGTGAATGCAGGTATGTTCATTTCCTCTGTCGAGTTGCCCGGACTGCACAGAGACGGTATGCTGCTGTCCCCAGGACTCTGCAACAAGCGAGTCTCCTTACAACACTGCACTGCTTTACAATAACTAGAGACAAGAATGTATGGTGAATAGCAACAAATCCAAAATAATTTTGAAATGCATGTTAATACACAACACGGTACCAAAATTTATGTTAAGACACAAAATCAAAGATAAAAAAACTCTACTTTATCACTAAAACTAAATTATATTCTGAATATTTTTTTGTAATATATTGACTAAAGGGAGTACACATTCTTAAGCCACTTCAATGTTTGTACCAGAAAATAGCTAAATAACTAAAACATGATTATATGTGTTATTTCATTTTAAATAAAGTGCTTACCCTTGATTACAGTATCACCCTTCATGAAATTCCCTTTATAAAAGTTTTCCTAAATAAGTTTACAGTTCTTAATTTTGCACCTCGTCTATAAACCTTACGCTAATTGGTCCCTCTGAAGCTTTCCTGGTTAATAAGCCTACATATTCCAGTCCTTTAGAAACTGTTTACAGTTATTTAAATACTGCATATTACAAACCAAGAGATTAGCATAAAATTTTTTCTTATAATTGTAAAACAAAGTTCACCTGATAATAAAACCATAAAATCTGATCGTTAACAATAGCACCTAACACCTACCCATTAGGGTCATTCTTATTAAAAGGAATTATTTCAAAACAAAATATTTTATAATTAATTTAAATTCAGTAGAAATGATTATAAATGGCCACATCACATCACTTCCTGAAATGAAGCTGTAGCCAGGATCACCACAGTAAATTAACGAATTGGAAATCGAACAGAATCCTTCAAAGAGGACATGTGCTCTGCTGTCTTTGGGACAACATTAAATATGTTTTTAAAATGTTCTGCGCCATCATTCTTATAAAAAAAAAAGGGAAATTATTATTTAAAAAGAAAATATATTTCTGACAACCAAATGTGACTAGTGTACCTGCGAAGCAGCGCACAGAAGTAATCTGTCCCATATTGTGGAAATACATATTTCTTCATACACAATTGTTTTGCTTTTATTTTACGATATTAACTTAATGTCGACATATAAAAAGTATTAATTTTTAAATTTGCGTAACACCAAATAAAACATTTCAATGAGAATGACATCACACGAACATATTAGATTACTGACAAAGAGTGCCCCCCCCCCCCCCCCCCCAAATAATATGTTTTATATTTTTGTTTTAAATCTAAATTCACAAATTATAGCATAATAGCAATTGAAAATATAAACTGTTTCAATCAAGAAAATGTAGGAATGTAGTAAATAATTTCATATAATATATTTATATTTTCTCCAAAATACTGCTCAATAAAAAAATTGATGCTTTTTCATTCAAATAATGATACAGGACTTACCTTGAAACACAAGTTTAAATACATCTGCCAAAATAAACTGTAACTGTATAGAAAAAATTAACTCTGACTTTAAAAAATGGATTTTCTCAGCATGAATCTGAAAACTGGGCAAACAAACTGAAATACTTTTCTTCCTAAACTGAAAAATAAACCAAAAATGTTGTAAAACATTTGTCGCCAGATGTTAAAATATGCACTAAATATTCTCTTCATACACACCTTTGAGTGCGAAGGAGAATGAAGGTAGGAGCCAAAGTCCGCGGACGGAGACGGCTCCGAAGAAGAGGTGTCATCTCGATAGGAGAAAAAGGGGTCATTGCTTCCTTTTGAAATGTTGCTGGACTGTGAATCACTGAGCGAGGTCAGATCCTCAGTAAGTAAAGGACAGTAGTTATCAGAGAACATTATCTCGTCGAACATTTCCGACATGAACTCAGTTGCTTCCAGGGGAATGCATGCGTCCCCTGCAGTGGGAGCCAAGTGTGTGAGGTCATCTGGTTCATCTTTCAACACTGAAACACACACATCGGGATTTCCTTAGTTCTCATGTCTGGTGCATACTTTGAACGGAAACTAACTAAATACTATTTTAAGGATGGTATTAGCCCTTCAATCATGAAATAATTTTTTCCCACAATAGCTTACTTTTAAAATCAAATATTTGAAAACGAGGGCTGTCTGGGCACAGGGCATATTTTAAGAGGTTTTTAAAACAATATTTTAACAGTGGTGTTTTTTTATACGTGTAGTGTAACTCTAATAAATATGAACTAATTCTTCTCCAACCTCACGTGAGAAAATACATACTGAAATTCTGGTTTCAGGAATTCTGTAATGTAGTTCTGTATATAATAAGGTTTTAATTTTAAAATTAATCTTAACAATAAGTTATGAAGAGAGAGAAATAAATGTATGATGGCAAGGATACCAAACTGTTTAAAATACATATGAAAGCGTAAATGCTTATCAATGGTGGTTGATTTGTTTGGGACTGGGACTGAGAAAGAAGGCAAAATGGTGAGAAGAAATACAACTAAACATATGGGGTTTAGTATATCAGAGTTAAAGTAGAAAGGTTCTGAGACTAGCAAACACTGATGCTGGCATCGTAGAAAATTCAGTGAACTAAAGAGGTTCTTTCCTCTCAGATGAAAAGTTGGGAGTTTGAAATATGAACTTTGCTAACTGAACCATGTTAGCAACTAAAATAATGAAGTGGTTGCAAATGGATGCAAAAAAAATCCTTATTTTACACTTCTACTCCACACATATCACTGTACTGGGCACAAAATCCACAATCCTGTTCCAACTTCATATTACTACTTTTTAACAGTAGTAAAATTGAGCAAACTATTGGTGAGTTAACATTTATGTGGATTGTGATAATGCTGGCAGGATGACCTGGTACTTCCTTATACCATGTACATATGGATAATTTACAGTTTATTGAAAACTTCTGTAATCAAGCTGTGAAAAGCTCCCAGACCATGCACACATTTTTACACCCAACTGGCATATCAATAATAACGTCAGTGAATCATGAAATGTAATTCCGTACTTTACTAGAAGTAAAATGTCTGGAACGACGTAACAGCACTAAACAGTTGTCGAACAATCAATGTACAGATCTTTAGGTCCACTGGCAATGTTAAATTTTGCACCTGTTGAAAGAAGATATGTCGCAGGATGGTAAGTTTAGGTTTACAGATTGGGAAGGGACAGAAAAGCCCCCTTCCCAGCCCCCTAGAGGGCTCATCAGAAGGGTCAGTTAATTTAAAACACCAGAACTTTTACTGAAAAGAAAAACTATCTTTGCATTAAATGTATTATTGCTACATGTATACCCTAATGTTCATTAAAAAAACCTAGGAAATCCTCTTGCTACTTATGGACATGTAGATGGTAGAAGAACCACTGTGACCATGCAGTCCTGAGTATACCGTGTACCATATATGTAACTGCAAGCATTAATGACTGCATAGCCTTATCAGGGTTGCCACCTTTTTTACATTGTAAAATTCCCTGACATTTCCTCGATTTCCAGACAAAAAGAATCTTTTTTCCCTGACCGTAATCTAATGTTTTTTTTTCTGTAAAGATTGGCTCCTTTGCATTACAACACACATTTTCACCAAAATTCTTTTCAGATCTTTCAAAATTGCTCACTACATAGATCGCAAAGAAAAATGCCTAAGCATTTAGTCCACAACAATTGAAAACAATTTTATATGATTCTGACAGAGGTGCACGATTGATGACAACTGCGAAATATACGACAGCCTGACATTTAGCTAACTTGTTTGAAATTCCCTTCTTTTCCAGAGCTGTAGCAAACCCTGCTTATGTTACTACCTCTAGAGGGACATGGAGAAAAGATCAGGTAACCTGAGAACAGTGTGACATACTAATGAATAGCAG
Organism: Dryococelus australis; assembly: GCA_029891345.1. NCBI lineage: Eukaryota > Metazoa > Arthropoda > Insecta > Phasmatodea > Phasmatidae > Dryococelus > Dryococelus australis. The sequence goes on along the minus strand of CM057001.1, from coordinate 9,701,071 downwards.
GAATAGATAGCGACGTCCCCTTCCCGGTGTAAGGTGACAATAGGTCCTGCTTTTCACAGGACATTCCTTTTTTTAAAAGTATTGTCCTGCATGATATGAAAGGCAAAATATCCTTTAGCAAAGTGTCCTGCTTTTTACACAGAGAAAAAAACAATGGAATTTTATATTTGCACAGGGAATAGGTTTACAAACTAATTTTGGAAAATTACTGTTTGCTGTATGTAATTTGTTTAAATGAAAAACAAATTTAGATAATTTAAAAATTTTCTGCTAATGTTTAATTTACAGTAATATTGTAATAATGATCTTAATTTACATCCATATATTTATTGACTTTACTGTTTACAATTTTTCAATTGTATTGACATGTATTTACGGTACTGCCATGCCTGAAGTTCGTGTGGCACTATATAGTCCCATCGAGTGAGAAACACACAGTGGTATTATTATTTTGGAACTATTAAAGATATGACAAAATTTTTTCCCATATAAGTAAAAACTTGAATTGTTCATGTTATGGTGATACTTTTCCATTCTATCAGTGTTAAACATATTGTTTTAAACAATGACATTATGCAACGTTGTGCACGATTTTCAATTAATTGGAAAATAAATACTTCACACAAAAATAATAGTGGCATCAGATGTAGTTTCCTGAGTAAATTCATGCCAAAAAAAATGTATTATCCGATCTTTGAATTTTAAGAAATTTAATTAAAACTTTATGTACGGTTTGCACATTTGAGGCCCGTTTCTTGCTGCCTACTCGCTACGTGATTTTCCTTGTCTCGCCCCGGGTGCTTGCCGAAAAGGGAGGGAATTGCTGGCAATAGCCTGCCGCAGTAGGGGAGGTATTGTGTGCTCTCAAGGACAGATGTGTCAGTTACACGAGCCTGACGAGGTAGTCTTGGGCTGGAGGATTGAGACATTCCAAGAGATCTCGTGCAGTTGTTCGCGGTACTGGGTTGTCGATGTGCTTCACAATGCTGCATTCCTTGCCTTCTTCTAAGAATTAATATGTAGGGACACATTTTCGAACCGTAATTCATCAAACTACTGAACATAGAAATGTTTTCCACTAGTTGCGGTGAATTTATTGAAGCATAATTTGATGTATGAACAATGAAATAGTTAAGAATATTTGAGACACAAGTAGACACATGTTGTGTTCTCCAAGTTGAACGTGGATCTGTGGTTGACGTGGCTAGGGCTGTCAGGTCTCACTCAGGCGATCTTGATTCAACTCCCGACAAGGTTACGCTCTGATTTTGGCACATGAAACTATTGTTCGAATATGCTTCTATTGTGCAGATTTTCTCTGGAGTGTCTTTTTCTTTGATGTTGCATTTCAGCATTGCTCCACCACATCCTTCTCAATTTCATCCTTCCTGGCTCTCACGCAAGACCACAAGACAATTGATGCCGCCCAAAATCTCAACTCTCACTTAAGCACGGAAATGACTTAGCCGGCCAACATGTCAAGTACCTATATTAACTTCTTAGTTAGAATATAAGGGCTAAAAAATTTAAAGGCTAACAACAAAATAAGAACTACAAAGTGTATGCGAGTACATGAAAGTTTGTCAAACCTAATTTCTATTTTTTTTATTCATATTTTTAAATTATTTTCTTCCGGTAGCTACCTGTAGACGTGGATGTAGAACCTTTGCTCGATTACCATTCCTATATTGTATATGGAAATACGTGAGATAGTGAGTGCTACCCTGCTAATCATATGGTTACAGTAAAGGAAGGTTTTGTCTATTTTGTTACTTACTTTTCAGTTTCAGACAAATTTTACATTTTTTTTTAATATATGGTTGTATAACTTTGTCTCTTTCTTACAGCTAATGTGTGTCTCGGCTGCTGATTGATCATCATATTATGCTTGCTGCTCATGTTATAAATTACTCTGAAAATCCTAAATCAAATTAATTTTGCCAGTGGTTAGTGTAACAGTAAATGCAGCAATATATACATTTTAAAATCATTTGTTATACCTAATACATCATTATGCATGAAAAAATATAAATTGTAAGCCAATAAAAGCAATTCACTGTTATAAAGCATGAAAAAGAACAAAAAAAAAAAAAAAGTAAAATGGAATTTTTATACTGTTTGTAATAATGTGTTGGTGTATCCACAACTATAATGAGGGTGGAGCATCGAACTCTAAATGACTACGACTGTTTTTAAAAGGATGTTTATCATGTTATTGAAACTTTACATATCACATAAAATTTCATCTTTTAATCGTCAAACATTGTTTTCAAAAACTATTTAGGGAGGGTAGTAAAAATCTGATTAACTAAATAAGTTATATTTATTCTGTAATTTAAGTATGACTAAAACTAGGCATAATGAATATCCACAATTCCATTTATATTATTCACAATTTTGCAGTACAAAATGCAAAAGACTTAAATTGTCATATTTAATGCGGAAACCACTTCTAACATATATTCTCACTTATTTTATTAACAAAGACTAACAATTTTATTACGAGCGAAATGTGACTTTGATGTATAATCAACAGAAGGTAAGACTAATAATTTTTTTAATGTAACCTAATGAAAATTTGCACCGATGCATTGTGCCAAACTTAGCGACTGTGGATTTTTTAGTGTATAATTTTGTCACTAGTGTTAATACATGGATTTTTTTGTATTTACTTACCCAATCCAACATCATGCAATTTTTTATTTTTAAGCTATGTCAGCTTTATTTGTTAAATATTGACACTGACTTTAAAGTGGTTTATGTGATATATTTTACATATTATTGTAATATCTTATAAATTCCAACATTGTTTAAATGTGTTGTACGTGTTAATTATAAATTTTCTTAAATGTGTTGTATATGTGCAGTATCTTATGTGTTACAGATTTAAGTCAGGCTGGTTGTAATCGGTAAAGGACCTGGTCACCCCACCCCTGGGCAGACATCTGGGGTGCAATGTAGGAGGAGACACGACAGGCCAAAGAGCTCGCAAAGTGTTCACCAATACTTACTGGTGAGGCCGGGCTCATCCTCCGAGAAGGTGAGGAAGCCTTTGTTCATGTCTTCGGTCCTGGGAGCGAAGATCTTGGCGGTGGCGGCCTGGGGTAGGGGGCAGAGCCCGGGGGCGGGGGCGAACACCTCGCTAGTCACCGCGCGGGGGCGGACTGGCGGCGGCGCATTGTGGGGCGGCGGCCTGGTGAAGACCCCAGCTGTGACGCTCAGCGGCGCCGCAGGGCGGAACACCTTGGCGCCGCCATGGGGCACGTCGAGCAACAACGGTTGAGGGGGCGCTGCCACCTCCTGCTTCACGTGGGGCGTCGAGTCCACCAGTTGGCTGCTGGAGAATACCTCGCCCTTGTGCTCGAGGCCACTGTACACACACACACCTCCGTCAGAGAACATGTCCGCCAATCACACTACACAAGCACGTCCATCAAGGCGCGAGATGACAACACAAACAGTCTGGGCGGCTCTTTAAGAGTTAGATGGAGCTGCGAGGGAGCAATAGGGGCGACACTAACACGCACTCCTAGTGGTCTCATCGCTCCTATGTGCAAGACGTGCAATGTTTCCGTCCTAACGCTGTATTGTCCTGACTATGTCTGTAACTGTGGGGTTTTATTACACGCGATGTAAGACCACAGATTAAACTATGTCCGTATCTTTGTACTTTTCTCTTGCCGTTTAAGGAAACTGCACAGACAAGATTTGAAAATGCGATGTTCGATCATCTTCACGAATTTTTTCTTCGAGAATATACTAAATATGACGAAAGTAAAATAATATGGACATAGATAATAATTTATTATCTTTTCTGGCAGAAAGTAGTATTTGCAGAACATTTATTTACAGAGCTAAGCGTATTCGCGCAAACTACTATTTCACAAACAACGTGCAGGTCCGTATAACTAACACTGGCGTCTTGTGAGCCGGTGAGGATGGAGCAGCGCCTGAATGCAAGAGCAGCCAAATTTCGATACAACCTGTATATGCCTCCGTATTCACTGGCGTACAGGCTCACTGTTAAAAGGGCATGGGATATAAATTAACGCTATAACGTTTAATCGTATTTTTACCATTTGAAGTAAGTCAACAGAAGAAAAGCAAGTACGGGAAATCGAAATCCTGCATAATTATTTTCACTTGCTATGAAAGCAAATATTTTACCTGCTTCCGACGCTTTAAATGTTTGTATGTTATCGCGGCGCAAGATATGCGAAGTAAATGCGCCAATATTGCAAAAATAAAATAAGATCATAAAATTGACAATCGGTTATCTGAGATTAACGTTTAATCGTATTTTTACCATTTGAAGTAAGTCAACAGAAGAAAAGCAAGTACGGGAAATCGAAATCCTGCATAATTATTTTCACTTGCTATGAAAGCAAATATTTTACCTGCTTCCGACGCTTTAAATGTTTGTATGTTATCGCGGCGCAAGATATGCGAAGTAAATGCGCCAATATTGCAAAAATAAAATAAGATCATAAAATTGACAATCGGTTATCTGAGATTGCCCTTTAGTTTTTTCTATGTTGGATTCCTAAAACCAGTAGAGTAGACTTCAGTTTGTATAACTCAACTGCCTCCACACACAATGTTCGCAACAAATTAAGTAAAGTAGTTTCAAGTCAATGTATTTATTGCGGATGTTTAAATTTACAGCAAATCAAGTTGAAACTATTTTTATTTATGCATATAAAGATTAATAATTGGCAAATTAATAACACATCTAGGTTACAATCACTTGTAAGTTTTCACTTGATTAATGCATGAACAAAGTCTACAATGTCACGATAATGTAACATTTTACATAATATGGCGGCAGGATATACTAAGCAGACATTTCAAAAATAGTCAGTTAACCGTGAAGAGCCTATACAAGCGTGGTATTCCCAACGCACTCTAGCAACATGGCACGCACGTGGTTCTCGACCGTCTCCATCAACACAGCGGGTTTTGGCAGCAAAATATTACAATTGGAATAATTATTACCAAACAACGCCTATGAAAGACATTTATACATGGTTAACACTGAAGTTTTCAAATCCGACGCACAATTGTCTGCTTTACAGACTAAAAATTTATTTTGCTCGGAGCATTAGGCTTCGTAAATATAGGCTGTTCACGGTAAAGTGAGCACTTTTGAGGTCCTAGTTAATTTTTCATTTCCTCAATATTTTATCCTTTAACCACCTATTTAAATAAATATCACAATGTCAGAAATAAACAGTGTATACAGGATATTCGTGAGATGATTACTTATGTAAAAATACGTGGAAAATATATAGGACATATACTACCTAAACCGAATATTATGGGGGTTGCAAGCTCTTGGAAAGAGAGATTTTGAAATGAATTTTTGCAATATTGGAAACGAAAAGAAATTACAACTCTCCGATCATTGTTCTATGTTAAAGGGATCTTCAACTTAAAGGGAAACGCACATTAATAACGTTCCCCGTACAGGAAATAACAAGGGTGGCCTCCCTATTTTCCTGGCAACTCGTTTACAATCATGAATGTCGAACTTTTGATGATGATTTGTTGTGTCTGCAGCGATTCAGTGCCTAGCACATAAGCAATACTATCTACATCCACTGTTCAATAAACATGCATCACACGTTCACAATTCCTGACGATAAAAACGTTGTATGCAATAAGAGGGTGGCCACCCCTATTACCATCATTACTGTGTTGAGGGGAAAAAGGGGGGGGGGGGGAATAATACGGATTTGCTCTTAGGTTGACATGTCCGGTCACAACACATTATTCGGATAATTGAAATTTCATTTCACTTTGTTTCTGATATATTGCAATAATATCACTTTACAAGGGCTTGTAGCTCCCTTAATATTCAGTGTTTCCATCCTGCATATTTCACCGGACGCTGAAAGTTAATGTCTAAGACTACAACAATATATATTTATCGACTACCATTCCATATGAGAGGGACTTCGAGAGTTCTCAGTTTACTGTGAATGGCCTGCACGACGGTTTATGGTGCACAAGGGAAAATACACGAAGTAATACATTTTGGACGCTTTCAGACGTTATAGAGCAACAGAGCCTGTTGTACTAGGTGCAAAGTTTAACAGTAAATGTGATGGGACGAATAAAAAAAATTGTTCCGATTCTCCTCTGGTTTGTTTATGATCTACGTCAGTGCCGGTTCTCCTGAACATGGAGGAGAAATAAATAATACGATAGTGAAAGTGAGATAATAATCATTACACGTTGCAAAGGAAACATCCGACGAAGGCACAATGGAGCTGATGCGAATAATTCAAAACGATTAACCTAAGCTGTGATTGTGTGATTAGATATTGTAATTGATCATCAGTAATTTTGTTTTTATGATTATATATATATATAATATATATATATATATATATATATATATATATATATATATATATATATATATATACACACACACACACACACACATACACACGCGTGTGTGGGTGGGATTATATCTACCATATACATAATGTGGAATATATTTAGACCGGCCGTAAATATAGATACTATTCAAATACATCACAAATCATCCACATTCCAACAAATCCGGACATTCTACACGCAGACAGTCGGTTGCACACGATCTATCATACTGAAAGGGTTGCACCAATATATCATTATTATTGTATGTTTTATGACTAATATTCTTAAATCTGTCAATTATATACATTTCTGTAGTTACAAGCCACAGTTTGATGTGGGATGCAATTTCTGATTTGATGAATAGCACAAAAATGGTTCGCTAAATCTGGCCAGGTTAAACTTCGTTTTAACAATATCCAACTGCTAAATGCGAAGAACGCGATGGCTAACGACAGGTTCACGACTCAAATATTATGCGAACACAATCTTGCCCCGTGTAACTAAGATTCAAATACTTTTCGCTGATCCAGTCGACAAAAAAAATCGCTACGAAATCACCCTGTTTGTGTTTGATAATCCAACAATATGTTCAACGCATTTTATAGAATGTCACAAGTTTAACATTTTAAGTTACTGCGCTAAAAGCAAACAAGCTATTGCTGTGGTATAATCTGCAACTTCATTAAAAACTTTAATCGATATGTAAAACATAACGAATTCTCTTAACGCCTAAGCAAATCCGAAATACACGGCATATCTAGTTAAGTTGTGAACAAATACTTTCATTACAGCCGTTCTCAACTATAGTCCATTCACAACTGGAACAGACTTGTGAAAATCAACCTTTGGAAAAATATCCTAGCAATTAGCTGCATGCATAGCTAGTGTGTGTATATATATATATATATATATATATATATATATATATATATATATATATATATATATATATATATATATGGGAGTGCGGTTCCTGTACCTGATCTCTACACTCTTCTTACTAGCTAGGCATCCAGCTGATAGGTAGGATATTTTTTCAAAGGTTGATGTTCATAAGTCTGTTACAGTCATGAATGGACTATACACGTGAACGTCGTAATTTTCAAGCAAAGTTGATTTCTTTAAATTGGAAACCCATCCCAACAAAAATATACCGTATAAATGTTCACTTATTGTTAATTTCGTCCAAGTCTCAAACTGGTGGTATGGCTTGTCTGCAGGCCACAAGCTGCACTGTATTTAAACATGATCAAGTTCGTTGCTTAAATTGTTAACAAATTTCAAGGCCATTGCCAGCATCTCAGCAAGCAGGCGGATGGAAAGCACATCCGAATACACAGCGGCGACCTTGAAAACATATGATCCTAGTTTCTCACTCGCCGACATCTATTCATAGCGTATTAATTAAAAAAAAAAGTCCAGGCGATAAGACACTCGCTCGATAATTAAACATTCATTACACAGTCATTTGGCGTAACTTCGTATCACAGATTTACATTTAAAATAGAGGCTTTACGGCCGCTCACGCTACTGAATTACTAAAGGTTGACAGTTATATGTATGTAATAAAGTTATTTACAGAGAAACCTGAGCCTTCATTTGAAATAAAATCAAACCAAGCGTAGCATGTGGCTGGTTTGGAAGGATGAACTTACAAAAATCTTTTAGATGCGGTAGAACCCGAGGGCGACACACACACACACACACACACTTGACTTGGTAGTAGTCCCCACTAGTGTGAAACTATGCACACCTTGTTGGGCGACGAAGTAGCGGTATTTGTAGTCGCAAGGGGGCGTGCACGAACTGACACTATACACACGTATTCAAGATTCCACTCGGCGACAAATGTCACGGGGATGTGAACTCAGTACTAGAGCGACGCTACACTCGGCGCCCGCATGCTGGGCTGGCGACTACGACCGCACCGATTACAGATAACACACGCGACAACTACGACATGGAGACAGCACCCGACCCGACCGACGCCACACTCGCGACTGGCGCTGTTTCGTCATGGCAAGGCAGCAGCCGAATGCGCGCGTCACGTGACGTCCCGCCAGCGCCCCTACCCCCCTCCTATACAATCCCTGGACGGCATAAAAAGCAGCTCGGGCGGGCCTGCATAACTCCCGACTCTCGGCACACTTCGCCATGGGCTTTCGTCGCGATAGGCAACAATGCAGCGCGCTCCTCGGAGAATAAGCTACCTATAGCCTTCTCGACAACACACCTGTGTACTCTGGTCCGTCCAGCAATGCAATTCTAGCTTGCTGGGTCATCTTGAGCCTAGCCCGTAGAGGTCAGCGGCTAGAGCACACTGCAGCGTTTTAAGCACAGTTTATAACACAAAACCAATACTTTCTCGTGTTTCGTTCCATACCTCCCTTCGCAGTGCCGTGGAGATGGGGGGGGGGGGGGGGGGGGTACGGGTCGATTGACCATGCGGGAAAATGTCCCACCGATCCCGACTTCCTCCTTCAGAACCCCGGCGTCCTTGAAATGCTCCAGGCAAACCCAAACAGCCCAGTTTCCCGGCAACTCTTCCCTCAAGGCGTACCAACCTACGAGGACTTGTTAGCACTCAAAATATCAGCTCAAACACCACCACTTAGCACCCCAGCCTCCTCCCGCCCTACAACACCCGCGGAAGAAGTAAGCATGTTTATGGACACTGAATTCCTACATCCGAAACGAAAAGAAAGTAGAACCACCGGAAATAACCAGTCAAAAACAGCACAGGAGAACAAGCGTCTCCGACAGGCGTCGTCTGGGGCGCCAAAACACACCACCCCGGGACAAAACCGGTTTTCACTTTTGCAAGAGGTCGGAGACAAGACGTCAAGTAACTCAAAACCCCAACTCTTCAAGCCAGCCACCCGTCCTCACACAGCCGGTCGCTTCAAATGCACATCAAAGAAAACAGTACCGCACAATAGTTCCTGACACTTCACACCACCACCTTCTTACACAAAAACTAAGAGCCATCAGCAAAGACAGTTTCTCTCTCCTACACACCACGCAAGGCACTCGCATCATCGCCATAGCCCCGGAACACCACAATGCAGCTCAGCGAATGGCTTCTACTTCTACTCATACAGTCAGGTCTCCGAAGCCCCACAGAAGGTGGTGTCCGACCTACCATAAACATTCGACATCACAGAAATAAAACAGGATCTCACAAGCACCGGCTATCAGATTTTGCATATTTACCAATTAAAAAAAAAGATTCCATACCCTAGCAACCCAGAACAAAACACACTGGAGCCGCAACGTTTTTTCGGCGTGGCAGCCGCGCAGGACACACATCTACCCCCACTTCACAAGGTTACAAGAATTAATATGACTATAGTCCACCCACACATATACAGAAAGAAACCACAGGACGTGGCACAGTGCAAGAACTGCCTGGCCTTGGGGCACACCAGGAATTTTTGTGCCATGCCTATCTCCTGCCCACACTGCGGCCAGTCACATCCTGGGGGTGCGTGCGCAAACCACTGCTCCACCTAGGTGTAAGAACTGTTCAGTCGATCACTCCGCCCTATCAAAAGTCTGCCCTAAGTTCCAGGACCTGGTCCTGAAACGACAATCATCCAAGACCGCAACAACATCTGCAAAGCCAATTCCAACTCCTGTTTCGCACAGGAATCGGGCCAGAACATTCACATCAACTAAAGTTCAACCCCAGATGTCCTATGCGCAGTCGCTCGGAAAATCCAGACAAACCACAACACCCACACTTGATGCCTTAGCTCCAACAATAACACAAACAAAAATCCCGTCTCGTCCAATCCCGCGAGGCTCGGTGGGGGGATGGGGGAAGCGATGCGGGAACTCCATGAATTCAAGTATGCAACTCCCAGGCCCTCCTAGCGCACTTCAAACCCTTCATGTCCGCTGCCAAGCGAATTTCCGACCCCCAGGAAAGATCAATGCTACTTCTCGAGGCTTTGTCGACGTATGTCTGTCAGTCTGTCTGCACGACCCGGAAATATACCTTCCCTTTCCCTAGACCTAAACTGGAACGAACGCGAAATTACACAACAAAATTACTAAGCTACGACGAGTGACAAAATTCGTTATTTAAAATAATAAACCAACTGATCGCAGCACTTTTACCGCATTCAACTTACTCTCAAATAAATGCAAGCCACTAATTAACTGTCTTTCGCCTTTAAAAAAACTGGCATACAGTGTAATAAATATCAGAGCTTCTATTAATCTTAAAATCTCTCACAACCAAACTAGTCAAGTGCACTACACAACCAAGAAAGGCCCCGCCCCCAGGAGACTAGCGACCAATCAGAGCGCTCTAGCAACATTTCCTTGATAATACAAACATTGCGTATTGTTTCCGGCCTTTTACAACATTCTTTTGCAAATACACGTTATTAAAAGCACATATTATTAACAAAATAACAGTTTAAAAACCTAAAATACTCACTAACCTCTATTACAGTCAATATAATCGCCTTCAACGACAAAACTAAACCCCGAAGCCAACGAAAATTTTCCGATCGGTCCGGGACAAAAATTCTCTCTCTTAACAAAACTAGTTCCTGCCCAGCGTACACAAGCCATTTGCTTGCTGTCACTCGTCCATGCAACACTCGTGTTAACACACAACATGCTTAATTATTTCAACCACTCTCCGACTCTTAACAGAAGTTTCTCTAATTAAGGCCCAATAATTCCAATTATTATCGAACACCATGCAAATTAATTTTCATTCAGATACAGCTACACTAGTTATATTCACCACTAAGTACAAATTTCTTCTCCATCTCGTTCCTGACATGCCTTGTAACTTAATCGTCTTAATGATAATTTTTAGCTTCAACTGGCAATAATAACAACAAATTAATTTTAAATTCAATTTTCAACAAGACCTGATTCTATTCAAAATTCTCGCGAATTTAACTTCATCAATCCCTCCTCCCCCCCCCCCCCTTTTCAGGCAGGGGGCTGGGGGATTACAGCGAAACCAGGAGAATTCAGCATTGGGAAACAGGCTCCAGGCGCTAACCTGGAGCTCTGAACAAATTAAAATTGCAGCTTGCTGTAAATTTTTATGATGACCGTATGGGAGGACAAGGGCCTTGGTCTGTACCTCCCCCGCGCTGAAGGAGTAGCGTTCCTATGATGATTAATCGGCGGCGGCATCACTCCGCTCGTAGCGTTGTGAGACCGCGCAACGATGTGTCGTCAGGCGTGGCGCAGCGAGCAGGGCGGCATCACTCCGCTCGTAGCGTTGTGAGAACGCGCAACGACGTGTCGTCAGGCGTGGCGCAGCGAGCAGGGCGGCATCACTCCGCTCGTAGCGTTGTGAGATCGCGCAACGACGTGTCGTCAGGCGTGGCGCAGCGAGCAGGGCGGCATCACTCCGCTCGTAGCGTTGTGAGATCGCGCAACGACGTGTCGTCAGGCGTGGCGCAGCGAGCAGGGCGGCATCACTCCGCTCGTAGCGTTGTGAGATCGCGCAACGACGTGTCGTCAGGCGTGGCGCAGCGAGCCGGGCGGCATCACTCCGCTCGTAGCGTTGTGAGATCGCGCAACGACGTGTCGTCAGGCGTGGCGCAGCGAGCAGGGCGGCATCACTCCGCTCGTAGCGTTGTGAGACCGCGCAACGACGTGTCGTCAGGCGTGGCGCAGCGAGCAGGGCGGCATCACTCCGCTCGTAGCGTTGTGAGACCGCGCAACGACGTGTCGTCAGGCGTGGCGCAGCGAGCAGGGCGGCATCACTCCGCTCGTAGCGTTGTGAGACCGCGCAACGACGTGTCGTCCGTCAGGCGTGGCGCAGCGAGCAGGGCGGCATCACTCCGCTCGTAGCGTTGTGAGATCGCGCAACGACGTGTCGTCTGGCGTGGCGCAGCGAGCCGGGCGGCATCACTCCGCTCGTAGCGTTGTGAGATCGCGCAACGACGTGTCGTCAGGCGTGGCGCAGCGAGCAGGGTGCACCCGCCTAACCCACAGAGCCCTCCCTCCTTCCCCCTACACAAGACAAATATAGTCTGTTCGCGGTTATTTCCAACTTTTCTCGAGCGCTGCTCAAGTTCGAATTCTGACTCATGCAAACAAAGCTTAACCGATTTAAACTGGGGTCAAAATAACACGACAGACGGATATGACGTCAGAGCTCGACGGAATTTCATATTAGATTTTTTTTCAGTGTTCTCAATATCCCGACGAA